>OY856410.1:562653405-563005905 GCA_963693085.1 Alisma plantago-aquatica | reverse complement strand
TCACACAGTCTTGGGACCATTTGATCTTTATTTGGTCTTGCGACCGTTCAGCTTCCATTCGATCTTGGGACCGTTTGGTCTCCATTCAGTCTTGGGACCGTTTGGCTTCCATTCGGTCTTGGGACCGTTTGGTCTCCATTCGGTCTTGGGACCATTTGGGGGTTTTGTAATTTTTGTGTGCTTTTCTTCAAGAAATGAAAGGGAGAAGTTAATCTAATGGTATATTTACAAAAAGGTGGAAAGTTAAAGATTCTATCTAATTTAACTAAGAAGGAGTATGGAAAAATGAGGAAAACTAGTAAGATAGCATCGCAAAATTGGAGGTTATCACCCCCTAACTCAGAGTCTAGCTTATCCTTAAGCTAGATGGAGCTAAGCCATTTAGTGGCGAGGTGATTTTATTTAGTGAAGATTTCCATACTCTTGCGTCAATTCTAAACCAGAGATCTCTTAGAGTTTTATCAGGCTTCTGCTCACACTAACTCTTTTAGGTATTGGGAGTTGTATGGATCTCAGATTTCTTCCGTATCGCATAGCTCGCATTGGAACCACCTTTTCCTCGATCACATTCTTTGCATGTTTTCAACTCCAATCAGTTTTATACTTCTTTGAAAAACCTACTGGAAACTAAGATAGGTGTGAGGGTTGGCTAAAGGCTGATGTGTAACTCCCCTTTTTAGTGGGGAAGGGTTTATCTAAACTTTTAGGATCTCACTACCGGGCGCGACACATTTTCCTTTGTGAGGGCAGCTAAATGTACCTGCCAGGCGAGTCCTTTATTAGCTTTTTCATATATTCAGAGACCTTAGGATCTCATTACCGTGCGCGACACATCTGCCTTTGTGAGGGAAGCTGAATGTACTGGCCGGGTGAGACCTTTATTGGTCCTTCATATAGGTCCTTAGGCATGGCACAACTCTCATGTTTTTATTCAACACTCTGGGTTTTATTCTTATACTCACATGATTAGGAGTTGGATATTTATGGATTTTGTTTGGGCTGCCATGCCTCTTTTTTTTTTAAAAGAAGAAAACTGTTCTTGGAGTTTCCTGACATGCACTTATTTTGGTTTCGTACTTGGTGGTCCATTTGCGAGGTTCCTTGATTTTTATTTCACCTGGTTCCCTCCCATCCTTGAGAGAGTTTTGGCTGGCTTTGGCTATGATGTTAACTTGTGGATAGTCTGGAGCAGAGTTGAAGTAAAAGCATGGAAATTGAGTGTGGAAGTAGTTTATTGATTCGCCATTGCATGCCTAAATGCTTTTTATGTTATTGCCATTGAGGACTACTTTTATTCTAAATTTAGCTGGGGGTGACCTTTTCCAAGATTGATGTTATACTTATGTACAAGAATTATTCTATCAAAGAGATTACCGAAAAAGTCTAAATGTGAAAATAAAGGTAAAAAAAATCAATGCATAGAAAAAAATAGGAGTGAATAAAAAGAGAAGAGGGAGAAGGGTTGAGAAATGGTACTTCGCCCTTGTCCAGTGTACCTCCCCCCTAAATTATCACTGACTCTGTCCTCAGAGTGTCAAAGTGATAGTTTGAGAAGTACGTGGATAAGGGCATTAGGCTTCTGTTAGTCCTTTGTTAGCTCCATGCGTTCAGAGAAGATTAGCTGCGAACTTTCCACGTAGAGCGTGGTAATCCACATCCGTCATGTCCTCTACTGGTCTTCCAAGAACAACGAGGGTGTACATCCAGTAGAGGATGTGGAAGCCGCAGTCGTTTGATTCTCAGAGCTGCTGGGGGCATCTGTGGCTGAAGGGCGGGCGATGAAAGTGTTCTTTGTCGTACGTCCTTGTATTCTTGCTTACAATATCGTGTAGTTTATCAACACATTCCTTTGCCACCTCCTCTGTGGGCATGTTAGCTGTCACAACATACTGGTTCTAGTTAGGATCAAATTGGTTGTCAGAACTGTTATAGATGATTGTTGTTCCTTCAGGAAGGTTTGTCGCCAGTAACATCTAGTGCTCTGAGTGAAGGAAAGGAAGCATAATGAACTTCAGAGTTGTATGTTGGAGGCAAGAGATAAGCACCTCCATGGTTCCAAAGTTCTTTAACTTTAGTAGGTCGTCCTTCATGTAAGCTGACGCCATGTAAACCGTAGGATGGTTCCATCCGAGGAGATATTGATAATCAGTCATCAGGATCACTGATAGAAATCCTTGTAATTGTACAGTTTCATAGAGGGTATCTACCATGACTAGAATATCTCTGGCTAGAAAAACAAGCTCATCTTTCTCGGCATATAGCCTAGACATGATGAGTCGAAGTTCATTTTCAAAAAGACTCTTGCAAGCTGCAGGGTCAAAGTTAGGAAACGTCGGTTCTGTGGCAGGTAGGGGCACCATTTGTGTGGAAGGTCTATTGATGGTGGCCCCTAATATCAAGTCGATGTCCCCTGTGTCTTCCGCCAAATCAAAAGTGTAAGGGTACCATTGTCTTTTTTCAGGGACCGTTGCGGGTTGTTGGTCTTTCTCCAGCTCCGTTAATGCTTGTCAGAAAGGTCACCTTTGTGGACGTTGGATGGCCGAAAAAAGGTAGCGAGGGACGTCATCTGGCGCCATAGTCGGGTCATTGAAGAACCTTCTGTCACATATGAACTCAATAGTGTAACACCCTCGTAGCGAGTGAAAATCTTTTGTGGCCAGCTTGGTGAAGGGTGTTTGTTGATTAAGCGCTTGTATGTGGCGTATAGTGCAGAAGGCGCAATCCCCGGATCCGTTAGTGGTTTGGACTGGTGGAGCGATGATTTGGAACCAAGGTTGGTTCCAACCATTCTTGAGAGAAGGGCAGGTAGCCCAAATTAGTTTGAGAAGCCAGAAGGGGATGCATCTTGCTTCTCTGGCTTCTTCTCCAGCAAAGTTGATTGTTCTGGCCTTTAGTTTGTTGGCACAAAAGTTGTACACCTTGGCATCGCGGGCCACGGTGTCAACGATCATGAGTAGCCAATGGCCGGAAACTTGAAAGGGGACCATGAGATATCGCACCTTTTGAGTGATTCTGACGCGCAACCACTCTATAGATGTATTGTGTAAGTCTTTGTATAATAGGCTCATAGCCAGAGCTCGTGAAGCATTGAAAACTGGTTGCAGTCGCTTTGAGCTTCTGTATATTTTGATAGAGTTGGCGAGAAGGACATGGAAGATTGCCACCTGCACTGTTGATTGTGGTCAAAGGATGGTGTAGAAATCTTCATGTGTCAATTTACGTTTAGTTGTTATATTTGTGTAGATGATGTCCCCCCCCTCTTTGGCATTGTCTACTATAGTGTTTAGGATGAAGATATCCTAGACATCTAGGGTAGAGATGGCCACCATGTCTAGGTCATGCATCATCTTAGGTAGAGGTGGCGGCGGGGGAAGCTCCTGCGGAGGTGGAAGAGAAGTCTGCACTAAGTCATCCATATATTGTTGTAGATCTTCATCTTTTTCTGATTCAGAAGTAGAGTCGAGTCCAATATCCATGTCTAGACTCATTCTGTCTTCCTCTTCATGGTCCGGGGGAAAAGGTGAAGATTGCTCTGGGGTGGAGTGTTGTGGAAGGTTTGCTGTTGGTTGACTTGTGCTAGTTCCCAATATACATTGCTGGAACTCAGCAAAAGCGGCTTCTTTGATGATTTCCCCCAGAGATCCCATGGCTGAGTAGTCAATGAATTGATCTACAAATGACATGTTAACGTTGCCATTGTGATCATGGGTTTTGGGATCGCTTCCACCTTTGTGGTGGTCTTTGTCATCTGCTTTCTTTGAAGGTTCTACTCCTCGGCTGGTTCCCTCCCCAGCATGTCCTGGGTCATCAGGTTTGTCATCTGGAGAGGAACTATCATCATTGGAGTCAGCAGAGGCACACCAATAGATCAAATACCAAGACAAACTATCGAGATCCATGATCCCTCAGCATCGACATAACCAAATAGGATTTTCGTCGGGCCAGTGACATAAAACCCAGGCACTACTTGGGAGGCAACCCAAGCTCTGAGTACCACCATTTTATTTTGCCTAGTTTTGTTAATTTTCTAATCTCTTCATTTGATCTAGACTTATCTTCTTTAATCTAAAAATATAAAAATTGACATAAATAACCAAAACAAGCATAAAAATATAAAATCCAAAAATCTAATTAAATCTTAACCTAACGGTTTCGAAACCGTTTGGACTCAAATGGTCTTGAAACCGATCAGTCCTTTCGATCTCAAAACCATTTGGAACCCAAACGGTCTCAAAACCGTTTGGACCCCAAACGGTCCCGAAACTATTTGGACCCCAAACGGTCTCAAGACCGTTTTCCCTAGGGAATTTATAGCGTCGCTCCTCCTTTTTCTATAAATATTGCTTGACCCCCTCCCTTTTTCTTTCCTTCACTTCCCGAAACTTTGCTCATGCACGAAACCATGTTCTATTCGCTCTGACTCTCTGCTCTCGCGACTGTTGTCCTCTTCCTCTCGTCTCCAATTCATTTCAACCTGCTCCGTCATCTCCTCCGACGATACCACCACCGCTACGCATCCTTCACCTACGCCATCATCGCCTAAGTAGCAAGGTAGAATGCTGCTACCGCAACCGCCATTCGCACTGTCGCCGACATCATTTCTGCTGTTTCTACCACAAAAAAACTTCGCTATTGCCGCCACCACTTTTACCTCCATTAACACCTTCATCGACGACGTCATTTTCACTTCTTCCGCCATCATTTCATCATTTAGTCGTCACTGACAGTTTCATCTTCCTCACGATTTTGACCAATACGGTTTTGAAATCATTTGGAGCCATACGGTCTTGAAACTGTGTGAAGTCATACGGTCTTGAAATTGTTTGAGCCTTACGGTCTTAAAACCATTTGAGCCATACGGTCTTGAAACCGTTTGGAGCCATACGGTCTTGAAACCGTATGGAGCCATACGATCTTGAAACTGTATGGAGCCATACAGTCTTGAAACCATTTAGTCTTGAAACCATTTGGAGCCATACGGTCTTGAAACCATTTGGAGCCAAACAGTCTTGAAACCATTTGGTGCCAAACCAGTATGAGTTCACCCTTAAACGATTTCTTCTTTCAAATTTTCAATTCTTTCCAACATAATAATTTTCTGATTACAGAATGGCCTCACCTGCAAAACAAGCCACATGAACTGCCGACGCTCCCTTCTGGACAAGGGAGCAATTACTGGAGGATTGTTCAAAGCTCCATCACGTCATGGACACTTATGAAAAGACCGGAAAGGTCCCACCAAAAGTTGACCTGATTAAAGTCTTGAATGAAATTGACTGAATCATCATGTGCCTAGCCGAAGACCCTGTTGAAGAAGTAGAGGAGATTTCCTACAGTGACAAAGGTTCGGAGTACGAGCCAACTCCCGAGGAGGAATCCCCATCCACAAAGACAAAGGGGAAATGGAGGACCCAGGAAGCTCCAAAAGAACAACCAACAAAGAAATGAGCAAGGAAGCAGGTACATCCCACCACTGCAAGGGAACAAACCCTGGCGGGATACGTTCCGTCAATCACTGCTGATCTCGCCACCACCTCTGCCCCTACTTTCACCACCATCACCACCATAGTACCACCACCAGCAAATCTTTTCATCCACACCCTACCGTCTATTGACAAGACCCTGAAGCCAACAAAGTATGTTTGCCCCAACATACTACTAAAGATGGGGATATATGATAGAATCCTCACTCTGCTCGATAACGCCAACCTTTCAAGACTCTGCTTTGTCCCTGAGATTTCTTATGTTGAGCCCACAACTGAATTCTTCACATATCTCAACAAAGAAGTTGTGGACATTACAGATAGATTAAGGGACAGAGGTGACCATAGGCTGGTCACCAAACTCTTTGACAACAAGGTTGTCATAACGGAAAACATGCTGAATGAAATATTTATAGACAACCAGGAGAAGCTAAAGAAGGCCAAAGTTGTAGGCATAGAAAGCTCTGAGTCCAACAAGCATATCTTCTAGAAATCCCTGACAGAGATCCCGACCTACGAAGCAAAAACCTACATGGCCTCCAATATTCAATCTGGACTGGTGCGCACATTGCACTTTTCCCCAGGATAGAGGGTGGAAATGTTAGCATTTACGACCTTTTCGTACTCTGGTCCATTCTAAAAGGGCATCCGGTCAACATCGGATGGAAATTGATACACAAGCACACATCTTACGCCCTCAGGAAAGAAATATGTATGGGAAGTCATATAACATCCATCCTAAAATATCTCAAGATGGACAGACTACTCCCCAGGTGCACAAAGATCAAGGGAAACATCCTTACCAATGAGCAGACCTTAAAAAACTCATACATCATTAAAGAAAAGGATGCAAAGTTGCACTATATCTTTTTCCCTACAGTAAAATCCTCAAGGACTCTACTGCCGCTTCCAGAGCTTGCAGACTATGACAAGGAAAAGCTTCTTTCACTGAAGAGGAGCTTGCATACATCCTAGCTTCAGTCAAAATAAAAAAAAAAAGAAATCCAAAGTAGGGCAGACAGAGCATAGCATCACCGCCCTGACAACAAGAATAACAAAAATACCAGTGAAACGACCATCGAAAGGGCGATTGCAGATACAACAACTGTCAGGAACGCCGGCATCAAAACTAAATCCAGAGGCAGAACCCCCCCCCCTCCTCAAAGAAAATATCATCACCTCATCACTAGACTCCTTCATCATGAGTCTAAATGTTGAACTTACCTCCACCACCACCCCCACCACACCACCATCCTCCACTATTCCACAATCCACAACTCTCCCATCTTTCTCCACAATGATGACCACCACATTTCCTTTCTCTACAACCACACCACCACCCACATCTTCCGCTCTACCCTTTTTCTCTTTAGGCATCCCATTCCTCACTTCAACACCTGGCTTCACCTCCTTCACCTCCACCTCCATTACTTTTCCCTCGACATTCTCGGTTCCACCTTTCTCTCCCAGAATGTCACCACCCTTCCCATCCGCCACCCCGACACCGCTGGTGACTCCATCTACAGTCACCACATAGTTTGAGGGACCATCCACAATGTTTTTTCACAAGGCACTACCGCCCTTCCACCCCGACCCCAGCCGCCACACCCATCCATAACTGGGGTCCCTTTTACAAATGTTGGTGAGGAATTCAGACGTCAATTTGACGCCATCCAAAATCTCTTCACCAACCCTTCTAACATAATGCAATCTATTTTCTCTTGTGTATAGGGTCTTACTAAATAGGTCACCAAGATCGACGAGAAAAACCGCGCCTTACCAAGCATCCTCTCAAATATCCACCAACGACAGGAAGCAGCGGCCACACAAGTCGAACACATCGACGACCGCCTACAACAACTACCACAATTGGTGCTTGAGGTTAAGAGCCAGCAAGAAGTGTTGGCTCAGCAAGTTGATAGGATCTCTATGCAGACTCAACCTCTGCCTGAGACCCTGTGTGAGCTTAAGCAACAACAAATTGCTTTTAGCACGCGCTTGGACGACATCAATAACACCCTTACACAACTCCATTGCCACCATGAGGAGTCATCACATAATGAAATCAACCAATTACGAGATCAGGTGATAGATCTCACTGCACGACTCCTCTCCACCGAGGCTAGATATTCAGATCTTACATAAACGCACAACACACTATTTGAAACACATGAGCATGTGCAAGTGGCTTTCGACGAACTACAAGCCCTTCACCGGCAGTGCAAGAAGACTACAATGATGAAAACAAAAGATAAAGCGGCAGACAATGATGAAGAGGAAGAAGACAAAGATGAGGAAGATTCTATCTCTTCAATCTGTGGCCATTAACTATCCGTTATCCCCCATTATTATCAAGGATGATGATTGCTCTGGTGGGGTAGATGTATTTAATTGTGAAAGGTCCAGACCATTTCATGCGGAGATTTCCAAGAAACATATTAAGTCTGGAATTGAAGAGTAGTACCTTATCTCCGACAACAATGCCTTTTCTTTTGAGGTGGTCGTCGTGCCACTTTTTTGTTTGTTCTTTATAGATTCTGGCACTTTGGTAAGATGTCATTCTAATCTCTTCAAGTTCTTGTAGTTGAAGTTGTCTATATTCACCAGCACTTTTGAGATCAAAGTTCAGCTATTTGATGGCCCACCAAGCTTTATGTTCTAGTTAAACCGGTAGATGACACGACTTTCCATACACCAGACAGAACGGGGTTGTTCCTATCGGTGTTTTGTAAGCCATGCGGTATGCCCAAAGGGCATCGGGGAGCTTGGTAGACCAATCAATACGATGTCTATTGACTGTTTTTTCTAAGATAGATTTCAGTTGTCTATTTGAAACTTCAAGTTGGCCACTTGTTTGTGGATGGTAAGGTGTGGAGACCTTATGGTTGACCCCATATTTTCTCAGGAGGGCTTCAAAGATTCTTTCCAGAAAATGGGTTCCTCCGTCTGATATGATAGTTCGGGGGACTCTGAATCTGGGGAAGATGATATCTTTGAACATCTTGATGACTGGCTTGGAATCGCAGGATAAAATGGGTATAGCTTCTACCCATTTTAAAACATAATCCACATCGACCAATATGTAAGAGAGTACATAAGATGAGGGGAAGGGACCCATGTAGTTTATTCCCCAAACATCAAAAAGTTCAATTTCTTGCCACAGAGTGAGAGGCATTTCATTCCGTTTAGTTATAATGCCAGAAAGCTGACATTTATTGTAGGATCTTACAAAATCATAGGAATCTTTTTCTATTATTGGCCAAAAGAAACCCGATTGTAGAACTTTTAGAGAAGTCTTCTTCGAGCTCGTGTGCCCCTCAGTGGGGCCAGAATGATAGTGCTCTAAGGCATGGGTAATTTCCTCTTCTGGTAGGCATCGATAGAAAAGTCTGTCTGCACATAGACAAAAAAGATAGGGTTCGTCCCAGAAGTATTGCTTAACATCATGGAGAAATCTCTTTTTATTGTGGTGAGAGGTAGAAGGGTGGATGATTCCTATAGCCAGATAGTTCACTATGTCAGCGTACCAGCAAAATCCAGTGGTAATTTTCATAAGCTGGTCGTCAGGGAGGGAGTCTTGGATAGGTACATTGTCCTCCTCTTGACACTCGATGTGACTTAGGTGTCAGCGACGACATTTTCCACTCCGCTCTTGTCTTTATTTCAAGATCAAATTCTTGCAGCATCAATACCCGGCGGATGAGTTTGGGTTTTGTATCCTATTTCTGAATAAGATATTTGATGGCGGAGTGGTCTGTATATACTACGACCTTTGATCCAATTAGATAAGAATGAAATTTTTCGAAAGCGTAGATGATGGCTAACAATTCCTTTTCAGTAGTAGTATAATTCTTTTGTACCTTATCTAACATCTTGGATGCGTAGTATATTACATATGGATTTTTGTCTATTCTCTACCCCAACATAGCCCCTATGGCATAGTCACTAGCATCACACATTATTTCAAAAGGTTGTGACCAGTCAGGCGCTCTCAGAATGGGTGCAGAGATTAGAGCATTCTTCAAGGTTGTAAAGCTATGCAAGCATTCATGGTCAAAGTTGAAATCAACATCCTTGGTCAATAGGTAAGTCATAGGTTTTGCTATTTTCGAGAAGTCTTTGATAAATCTCTAGTAGAACCCAACATGTCCCAAGAAAGCTCGCACTCCCCTTATGTATTTGGGTGGTGACAACTTTGAAATGACATCAATTTTGCCTTGTCTACTTCGATTCCTCTTTCGCTCACTCGATGTCCGAGGATAACACCTTCGGTCACCATAAAATGACATTTTTCCCAGTTTAGGATAAGGTTTGTTTCCTCACATATCTGTAAGACTTTACTTAGGTTGAGCAAACAATTATCAAAAGAGTCTTCGTACACTGAAAAATCGTCCATGAACACCTCCATAATGGTTTCGGTTAATCATGCAGAGATAGCATTCATGCACCTTTGGAAGGTTGCGGGTGCGTTGCATATCCCGAAGGGCATCCTTCTGAAGGTGTATGTTCTAAAAGGACAAGTAAATGTCATTTTTTCTTGGGTCTTCGGGGTGAATTGGGATTTGGTAAAAACCAGAATATTCGTCGAGGTAGCAGAATTTTTTTTGGTGGGCTAGCCGCTCAAGGACTTTGTCAAGCAAGGGTAAGGGAAAATGGTCTATCCTTGTTGATTTGTTTAGTTTTCTATAATCAATGCACATTCTCCAACCAGTAACGGTCCTTGTAGGTACTAGTTCATTCTTATCATTTAAGACAACAGTGGTTCCCCCTTTTTTAGGGACCACTTGGACAGGACTAACCCACTGAGAGTCAGAAATTGGATAGATAATACCCACTTTCAAGAGTTTGAGAACCTCGAGGTGAATTACCTCTTTTAGATTTGGGTTTAGTTTTCTCTGGTGCTCCCTCGAGGGTTTGAACTCTTCTATCATAGGTAGTTTATGCATGCATAGAGCTGGGTTTATGCCTGTTAGGTCAGTCATCTTGTACCCAATTTCTTTCTTGTGCTTTATTAGTTCAGTGAGAAGCCTTTCTTCCTGATCGTCAACCAGAGAGGAGCTAATGATAACTGGACATAATTTTTCTTCATCTAGGAAGACATGTTTGAGCCCAGTTAGTAGAGTTTTCATTTTCGGGGCTTTGGGTACTTCTGTTGTCTCTAATATGGTGATAGATTTTAGTTATTCAAAAGTAGCATCTGGGGCTTTTTCAGCTTGCTCCAAGTATTGCAGACATTGTTGAACTAACTCGTTGGTTGAAAATTCAGCTTCCAGATTTATTAGAGTGTCCTCTAGGGCATCTGTTGGTTCTAAATTTTCTTGCTTGAGTTGAGACATTTTATCAATTGCTTCAATAAAAAAACCCTCTTCATGGATACTAGGGCTCTTCAGGCTGTTGAAAACCCTGAATTGAACAATTTCTTTACCCAACCTCAAGGTAATTGTGCCCGCCTCAACATCAATTAATGCTCTAGCTGTGGTGAGGAAGGGTCTACCGAATATTATCGGATACCTTAGGTCTTCTTTTATATCCATAATGACAAAATCACAAGGGACATAAGAGTCCCTCCCCACCCTTACTAGAATATGTTCAAGGATTCCCAGGGGGTGCAGTAATGGTGGAATCAACGAGCTAGATGGTCATTGTTGTAGGCAACAAGTTAGTGAACCCCAATCTTTTACACATGGAAAATGGCATAATTGATATGATGGCTCCCAAGTCAGCCAATCCCTTTTTACAAGAAGTGTTCCCAATAGAGCATTGTATGCCAAAGGAGCCAGGGTCCTTCTATTTTTTTAGCATTTTATTCAAAATGATATCGGAAGTTGTTTGGGATACCTTGACAGTTTCATGCTCCTCTGTCATATATTTCTTTGACAACAAGGTCTTCAGATATTTAGACCAAGCTGGGATTTCAGATAAGGCTTTGAGAAAGGGAATATCAACATAAAGTTTCTTCATTGCCTCTTTGAATTTATGGAATCTAGAGTCTAGTCTGGTTTCCTTTAACCTGCCAGGATACGGTATCCTTGGCTTATATTGTGGAACCTCTGGTTATTTGAGACCTTGTTCCTTTTCTTTCCTTTCTTCAGCTTCTTGACCTAATTCTTTTGTTGGGTTGATTTCAGTTACATCCATATCTTCTTGATTAACCGAGATGGCTTCAGTGAGAGCACGACCAGACCTTGTTGTAACAACATTTAATTGTTCTGGTCTATGTTGATTGTGCCTTGGATTTGCTTCTGGCTGGCCAGCGAAAGTGCACACTGGAGGTTTTAGCTGAGCAGCTATCTGTGCTAACTGGGTTTCTACAGCTTTTTGCTGGGCTTACTGGTTAGCCATCATGGTTTACTGTGATTGTAGCATCTGCCTTATCAAGGATAGTTCATCAGTTTGCTGTGGTGGGGCATTCTTCTGTTGAAATTGAGTGAGTTGTTGCTGCCCTTGAGGTGGTTGATGTTGAGGTGCTGGCAACTGAGGTTGCTGCGGCCGTTGCACCTGAGTTTGTTGCAATTGTGGGTGCAAATTAGGGTGAGTATATTGGTAGTATGCAGAGGGATTCCTTGGGTAGTTGGATCTCTGGAAATTGTTTCTAAAATTCCCTTGATTTTGATTGTAGTTGCTTTGAAATCCAAGTGGTAGTCTGTTGGAAGATCCACCTTATGTTTGATGTTGCGGGTTAGCAGTCCCCGTAGGATTTCCATATAGAAACCCGGGATGTTTTCTCAGTTGATTTGGATTGTAGTAAGCTTGTCCTAGTATGGAATGGATGGAATTTACTTATTCTGGCATCTGATCCTCAGGGTGTTCAATGATCAACTCATACTGTGGTTGAGGTGGTTGCAAATCCATCATTACATTGTATAGGAGACCACATGACAATGTGGGATGATCAGATGCATGACAGACCTCGCAAGTTCCTATAGCTACTTTAGCTTGTTGGGGGCTCTTGTTTCTATCATACTCCCCAAATGATGCTTCGAGGGCTTGTTGTTTGTTGGCTATGGTTTTCAAAGCTTCGGCTATGGCTTTCATTTCCATATATTCTTCAACTTTACAAACCTTTAGAACTCCTCTTGTGGTCACCCTCCCCCAATTGGATTGATTTTTGGCTCCAAGAGTGACGATCTTCCAGGCGTCTTCGTAGTTTTGTCTCATAAAGTTTCCTCCAGATGAGGAATCTAAGAACTTTTTAATTTCATCACTTAATCCCCTATAAAAAGTTTCTATGAGTTGATTTTATGAGATTCCATGGTGAGGGCATTTCCTCAAGAGTTCCTTGAACCTTTCCCATGAATCATCCAGTGACTCTCTCGGTAGTTGAAGGAATTGGTTGATTTGTCCTCTGATTTGGTAGGTTAGTGAAGGGGGAAATAATTTCTCCAAGAACTTCTCTTCCAAGGGAGCCCAGGTGGTGATTGGCTCCTTGTCCAAAGAATTGTACCAGCTTAGTGCTCTTCCAAACAAGGTGAAGTTGAAGAGTCTGAGCATGACTTCGTCCATGGTTGTTCCAGCTTGTGGTACCAACCTGCAAAGAGCTTTGAACCTCTTAAAATGGTCCATGCAGTCATCTCTGACACTTCCAAAGAATGAGATGCCCTGCATTATTTGGATCCATTATGTCCTAATCTCAAAATTAGGAGTGTTGATGAGTGGTGGTTGGACTGGATGGTTGTCTTTGTAGTTCTTGGGAACAATGTAATCCCGTAATTGCTTGCTTCTTACCAACTGTTGAGCAGCAACCTTTCCTGCTTCATTCTCGGCGCAGATGCGGGCTTGCTTTTTAGCCCGTACTTCAACCTGAACTTGGGTGCGTGTGTCAGTGATGATTTGCACTCACTGGGCTGCTATGGCAGCATTGACCCTTTCCATCACTAATGCAGCTTGGCGTTGATCTTCGGCCATTTTTTTGGCTCTTTGACGGTTAAGTCCAATGCGGCGATGGAAGCTTCTCTCTACCTTAGAGTCGTACTCTGGATCAGGGGAGAATATGAGATTATGCAATGGTTGCATACACGTCTTCTACCTAAGTAGGGGAAGAAACACACTTTTCAGATGATGTAGGAGATATGATGAAATCAAGAGAATATGGGGTGATGTTTAAAGAAAAACTGTAAAACCCTAACCAACTAGCTAGATGATAAATGAAGTAAAAACGTTCAGTTGTCCCCGGCAACAATGCCAATTTTTGATGGATCTTCCACATGCGTGAACCACTAAAAATCCTAAAGATAGTAAGTCTTTAGGTTTAGCCTTGCTTATACTAGATTAAAAACTCCACCCATGTATGCTAGGATATGTGGAAGTCTTATCATAGTATAGTTAAGGGTCAAATCCACGAGACAACGGTCTTGTTAATATCAACAAGATAGAAAATGTTAGAATTTCATTTAACTCCTTAATAGTTGGTATTTAGATTGGAGAGTTGGTTTAGTTGTTTAGACTAAGTGCAAGTAAAGTAAAAGCAAGAAAGTAAATTTAAGGTTGTAAACAATGTTAAGAAACCACTAGGATGTGATCGGCTTTCACCACCACTACACATGGATCAAAACATGCAACATAGTAACATAGCCTGCAATAAGAGTCTAAACAGTTAGTATCTTTGTAGATTTAGTTTCCTTTCAGAGAACTAACTATGAGAAGTGTGGGAATGTTGCAAAGCCAGCCATCCCCAAATGAATGGTCACCTGCTTTGCATCATTCCCTTCACAAAGTGTGTTTCTCGACTTATCAAGGTTGTACTTTTATACGTCAACTGATTCCATTTCATAGTATGAAAGTATAATGATGAAGGTGAGTTTACTCCACTCTTTGAATAACACTCCTAGATACCGAAACAGATGCATGTTGACTACATACATCAAGAAACAACACTCAATCGAGATTCGAATCTAATAGTATAAACATAGACAATTCATACTAATAGATAATAAGTAACACAAGCTGGTGATCAAGCAACAAGCATTCATTAAACGATTGATGTTGAACTAAAAAGAAAGTATATCTCTATTGCAAACTCATGAACTACATTGCATGAAATGAAAACATGGGTAGCGGGGCTACTCCCTGCACCCTAGTGTATGAGACTACTCGCTCATGGCAAGAACAAAGAAGGGGGTGAGAAGAGAGAGAGAGAGCATCATCTCCACAAAGGATGGAGGAAGGTCGACCCCTTGGAGGAGAGAGAACAATGATCTTCACACTTTGTAGCTTGCTTGATGATGAATCCTCCTCTTCCCATCTTCTTTGCTCATGAGGGAGAAAGTAGCTTGGAGATGGAGTATGGATCTCAGACTGGCAGCCTCAGGGCAGTCGGTGAAGGATGGAATGGCTCTGGAACAATAGAGGCAGCCTTTGGACGTCTGAAACTTGATGATTTGTGAGGACCCCTTTGGGTTTTATTTATAGGATTTTGAGTGAACCTTAAATAGTTTGGTATATGTGGGTCCAAACGATCTTGGAAAACATTTGGATTTTCACACAGTTTGGAGACCGTTTGGACTCTCTCAGTCTAGAGACCGTTTGAGTCCTCTCGGTTTGAAACCGTTTGCTTTCATTCGATCTTGGGGTCATGTAGCTTCATACGGTCTCAGGACCGGTTGGTCTCAATTCGGTCTTGGGGCCGTTTGGCTTCATACGGTCTCGGGACCATTTGGCTTCACACGGTCTCAGGACCGTTTGACCTTTATTCGGTCTTGGGACCGTGTGGCTTCATACGGTCTCAGGACCATTTGGCTTCACACGGTCTCGGGACCATTTGACCTTTATTTGGTCTTGGGACCATGTGGCTTCATACGGTCTCAGGACCATTTGGCTTCACATAGTCTTGAGACCGTTTGACCTTTATTCAGTATTGGGACCGTTCGAGTTCCATTCGATCTTGGGACTGTTTGGTCTCCATTCGGTCTTTGGACCGTTTGGCTTCCATTCGGTCTTGGGACCGTTTGGTCTCCATTCAGGCCTGGGACCGTTTGGAGGTTTTGTAATTTTTTTGTGCTTTTCTGCAAGAAATGAAAGGGAGAAGTTAACCTAATGGTATATTTACCAAAAGGTGGAAAGTTAAAGATTCTATCTAATTTAACTAAGAAGGAGTATGGAAAACTGAGGAAAACTAGTAAGATAACATCGCAAAATGGGAGGTTATCAATATAGTGTGTGTGTGTGTGTGTTCGTGAGGGGTGTGTGTGTGATACCTTTGATCCTCATCTCCTTGTAGTTCATTTTGAATCATGATAATTACAACTATAACTAGAAGAAGCCACTTTTTGAAGATGAGTCTCATGTATGTTGGTATTTTAGCTATATTCTTCGGGATCAAGGCTTGAAATCTCTATAGTAAGCTAGCTTAGCTTGAATCCATGTAACTATCCTTGTTTCTTCTCATTTGTGTTATTTTTTTCTCTCCTCTTTACCATCTTGGAAAAAACAATTTAAGTTCCATGGGAGAAATCCCTCTCCTCTGCCTAAATCCCTCTCTTTTCTTCCTCGTTGGTCTAGTTGGAGCTAGTACATGCAAGGTTTGGAATTCTAACAATTGTTTGGTGATTTTGGAGCTATGTTTTGTGATTCTTCCTGATAGAAACTATCATTTAGGTGAGTTGATTGCTCCCACTTGGATGTTTTAACATGGTAAGGCTTAATCCAAGAGAAACTAAAAAATTAATTCAATCGTCAAAATATTAACAAAATATTTTGAGTTGAAATGATGGATACTTCGTAACCAAAATCCTTATTTTCATATATGCATATTTATTATTCTTGGGCATGGAAGATACTAAATCTCATAAAATGATTTGTTTGACAAATTTCCTTCATGCATGCTTATATGTGGCCAAATAGTAGCCTAATTCATTGTTTTCTATATTGAACTGACTAATGGATGATGAAATTCTATATCTTCCCTTACACAATTTACATGTTATATTCATATTGAGAGGATAAAAATTACTATTGATGCTCTAAAATGAGTTTTTATCGTGTAAGATAAAAATTATATGAAATGGATTATTATTCTTAATGTCTATTTCATGGTGGACTTAGGATTTCATATGGAAAAAAAGAGTTACAATAACAAATGAGCAATTTTCAATCATTAATTAAGAATGTATTGTTTCTTAAAAGAGGTTATTTATATATGAAACCAATGACACTTACAGATCTTCCTCCTAATGAATGAATATGTGCTACTACTTTTATTATTTATTCATATGATTTTAAGTGAATTTGGTTAGAGATAGTGGAACATTTGATTCTATGATATAAGTCTTTGTCTAAGGGTTGCATATATATATATATATATATATATATATATATATATATATATATATATATATATATATATATATATATATATATATATATATATATATATATATATATACAAGTTTGTCAATTCTATGTGGTTTCTACCAAGGGTTGATGGCTAACGTGAGCATGATCTTTGGAATATATAAATAAGATGATCATAATTGAAGGAACGTTTGGGGGGGTTAATAATGAAAAGTTTCTTATAAATCTTTGATAGCCCAAATATTCAAAAAGTTGACATACATTATGTGATTAGTAAGAAGTCTTTGGTAAAACAACTGTATAATATGTAATTTTTGTGGTTTTTAGTAACCTCTCAAATTATGATAAACATGGTTATGTAACCACTCAAACTTATGATAAACATGGTTATGTTTTTAACATATTATGTTTAATCAAAGTTATATGATGATAACTTTATATGTGAGAAAATTATATTTTCTTGTGTACTCCATACTTGAGTTTATTAATAGAGAAGACAACTTGAGTAATGTTATGATGATTCCTTGTTTAGATTACTATTTGAATATATTTAGCATAAAGGGGCTCATGGCCCATATGAAAAGCCTCATGGAAAAATCAAGTGAGCATGGTGATGAGGTAAGGCATGTGTACTATTGATAAATTTAGTATGCTTGAGAAATACATGAGATTGCATGATTATACTATGTGGCTCTACATATTACATGATCATATTTGTAAGGACCTTGACCCACATTTTCAGCTAACCCTATTTGCATGTTTCTTAGCTGCTTGCTCTAATCATCTGAGATGTAATTAGGGCATGTTGGAGGTTTGTGTTCCTTGTTTGATCTTGCTGCTTGATGTTTGTGCTTTGTGGTGAGGTTTTGGTGCAACTTGCAATTTACCCATAGTAGGGGTTGATATGCAAGTTTTCCACCTCTAGAGTGTTCCTTCTCTCTCTTGGCATCATCTAGATGACAGAGAACGTTTTGGGCACCTTGTTTTGGCCTTGGTTGAGTGGTGACATCCTTGGTGATGTTTTGGGCACATGTTTGAGGTGTGCTTTGCTCTTTAGAGTATTGTCTCGGGCTTGAGAGCCTTGGTGAGACCCTGTATCAGTTTGTGGTTGCCTTGAGTAGGCTTGGTATTGGTTGAGGGTGTCTTAAGGGGCATCCTATCAATTTGTGGAACCTTTAGGATCACCATATCGGGTTATGGTGACTCTAGGAGGAGTGCCATATCAGTTTGTGACCTAGGGCTCCATCCTTATCAGTTTATGAAGGAGGTAGATGGGTGTGTTGACCTTGACCTTCCTTAGTGACCTAGTGGGTGAGACATAGGTTCTATGGCATGGCATGTGGCCTTTCTTCTTGGGGATGTGGCATCTAGGGTTCTCAGGTGGTGACACCTTTCCCTTGATCTCTCTCTCATCGGCCATGAATATATACCCCTTTCTTCCCATGTAAGAGAACCATTTAGGTGATCTTTGCTTTCTCTCCTTGGTGGCCGACCTTGAGCTTGAAGAGCACTCTTCCTTGGAGCTTTTTGGGCAAGACAAGAGCTTGTGGTTCTCTCTTTCATCTTCTTCCTTGGTAAGCCTTGGTTTTCTAGCTTCCTTTCTTTCCTTCTTTCATCTTCTCAGTCATGGATCTTGGTACCTTCTTTTCTCTCTTTTGCTTTCTTGACCATGGTTCTATCTTCCTTCTTAAAGGTGTTGTGGAGATCAATATAGGAGGATATTATTCTACCTCTTTTCCTTTTCCTTGTTAATATCGTCATCTTGAGGTTCAAGATGACCAAACCGATATGCTTGCAATCTGATATGTAAACTAATATGTTCTTGTGTAAACCGATACACCTCTTATGATAGGGCTTGTCATGATCTCGTGATGGCTAGTGAGAAAGAGTGTTAAATATCCATGCTTGTAGTTGGGTATGGAAGTCGACATGGGTAACCCTAATCCGATACATGTGCAACTTGATACACCTTGCAAACCGATACTCCTTAGTCTGACACATCTTGGTTAGAGGTGAGAAACATCTTCCTTGAGGTTCAATTGATACAGCCAAACCCTAATGGTTGATATTCCATAAGATTTATGTGGTACCAAGGGGCATATAGGCCGATACCCTAGATGATGGGTAGGTTGATACCCTATAGGAGTGAGGCCAATACCCTAGTTGAGTGGGTAGGTCGATACCCTAAGGGATGATGAGGTTGATAGCCTAGATGATGGGTAGGCTGATACCCTATAGGATGGTGAGGCTGATACCTTATGAGATGGTTTGATCGATATACTTTCTTAAGCACCTCTAGATTGATATACTTTATTGTGCCTTGGCCAACACCCTCTCTTTTAGGTGATGAGCTCGATACCAAGTAATAATAACCTGATACCCTACCTTAGTGTGGTGGCTGATATCTTACCTTAGTATGGAGGTCGATACCCTAACCCTAGCCGATACCTCATGTGGTGTGTAGTGATGCATCTGGTTAATACTAGGGTTACAAGGTGTGATGTCATTTTCTATGGTGATGGTTGATACATACCATATTGATGTTGGTGTCTCATAGTGATTGTGTGGTAACCTATGGAGTAGTTGTATGTATGATGTGAGGGTTATGTTTATAAACCACATAACATGTTCTATAATGATAATGAGAAACATGCTTCTATGTCTCATAACACATCTCATAATGATGAAGGAAGTGATAACCTAAGAGTGGTTGGTGATCCAACCTTTTAAACCCTAACCGGGTAAAGTGAAACCCTAATTATTATGATGTAAAGTGTATGATGTGAATGTATATCATGATTTCTATGAGATGATGAGGCTTTGCCTTATTGATTATCAGTTTCTAACTGTGCAGGTGATAGTGATTGATGTACATAGCCATGTATGAGCTATGGTGGTAATGATGTGATGGACATTTGGCCCTTGTGATGGACATTGGTCTTTGTGATGGACATGTGGTCCTTGTGATGGACATTGGTCCTTGTGATGGACATGTGGTCCTTGTGATGGACATGTGTTCCTTGTGATGGACATTGGTCTTTGTGATGGGTATGTAGTCCTTTTGATGGACATTGGTCATTGTGATGGACATATGATGAATAGTAAGCATAAAGAAACATGATGTGATGAGATTATACTTAATGTGATTCAGTATTTTCTGGTGACGAGTCATGCCATGTTTATGTAGATCTTACCTAAAGGTTATACGTTGTAACTTGATTGATGTTTAAAGATGTTTGAATTAATCTAATTAATCAAGTGAAATCTAATAGTATAGTTTGCCCTGTGCCATAGATCCATTCAGTGTCAGCACTTGTTGAATTGTGAAACAAGTTTTAATTTGGAGTGCATATTGTTGAATATGTGGGGTGCAAGTTGAGGTATCTCCTTGTGTCCTAAATGTATAAGAATGGGATTGGCAGCGGTCATACCCCAGTAATGGGTACAACTGTTGTTGTAGCTCAATTTGAGATACAAGAATGGTTGCGGTCATATCCTAGTAAAGAGTGTGGCTACAGTCATAACTCACTAGCGTCGTGACATGTACCAAGGTGGGCTAGATATGTACAGTTGGGCTATAAGTCATTGACAATAGTCAGACTAATGATGTCACTGCTAATGTTCTCGTACTGACTGGGGGGATGAAGTTGTGGATTCCAGCTCTTCCATTAGACATTGTATGACACTGATTTTGACTATATATATATAAATATATATATATAAATATATATATATATATATATATATATATATATATATATATATATATATATATATATATAGTGGTCAGTTGGATTTGGATGGTACAATTCAAATCATCAGTGCATAATGAATACGTAATCAGCTGTTTAGTATAATTGTACAAGATCAAATATGAAAACATTGGTTGAGACCTTGCTTGATCGTTATACAATGTTGTTGATAGAAAATATACATGTTGTTCATATTCCTTTTATTTATTAAGATGTTTCATAATTTAATAGTAATTACCCTTCGTGTTGTTAATCTTTACCTACTTCATCTTAGTTATGTTCATATTGTTGCTCAACTATTCTTATCTGTGATGATAATAGAGTTGGCGGAGAGTTATATCTCTTTCTGGGATTGTGTTTCTCACCTCGTTGGTTAACAACCTTTTGAGGTGGACAAGCATGAAGAGGTAGAGATCGTGCAGAGGAGGTTGAGCATCAGCCAGAGGAGAAGTAGCTGATAAGGTTGGAAGTGATGTTGGATGTCTTTTGTGGATAGAGTCCTAGAGGAGTCCCTATACACTCAGGTCTTTGGGAACATTTTGTAGATGTTTTGTGAATGTGTTATCTTCATGTTCCTTTGTATATTAGATATGATGGAATCTTGTATATATGTTCAGGAACAGTGCTTTCATTACAGGTTGACAACACACCTTGTGAATTCTTCAAGGCATGATAGGACTCATGTATAACGGTTCTCGCTATATGGCTGTTTTATGAAAAAAGTTTTAATTTTTAGTGTTTTCTTATAATAAGATCGTTAATCTCTTTTCCATAGTTATGTTTTGAGTAATCTCATTTTGGTGTGGCGCGGGGCGTCACAATATTGCTTACTACTCAGTTTCTACTATTTTATTTATTATATTTATGCATTAGTTATAGCTGAAGATCACAAATTGTGTTGAATTAAGAAATATACTTTTATGAAGTAGATCTAAAACATGATTAACTGGACTAAGTAGTGAGTGAAACCATGATCAAATAGTTTATGCTCTATAACCGTATAACTCCCCTAATGTTTTAAGGTTGGAGGAGGGAAATTGGTATTCTTGTCGTGATCATATGATTGTGATAATGTACTCAGAGTAATATTTTCTTAGTGTGTGTGGGTTGTGGAGAATCCATAAGAGGTATGGGCCCCCTTAATGCCTTGAAATCACATGTTATATGAGTGTCTTTGAGGTCGTATCGCTTGTTGCTACATAAAAGTTTTACAAATGTGAATGATGTGAAATTAATGTGATATGCTTAAAAGGAAGTAACTACCATGTGATATTATAGGTGTTATGACATATATACCCAAGGAGGACCTGATACATATGTAGGTTAAGGGGTTATGAGCCCCCACTTTTGATACCACACTAAGTAGGAAATGACAGAATCTTAGTGAGACCAGCCACTCTTGAGATTATTTACATTGGGTTAGGGGACTTCATGGCTTGTAATTTGTATACACTAAAAATTATCTAGGAAAAGAGTCTAAAATTTAATGATAATTATTTCTATTCTTGATTTGTAGCATGATGTCCATGAGTGGTATTTCAAGAGATGTAAGTGGTAGTATATTTATTTTTATGCGTATTTGATATCTTGATTGGTAGTTACAGTAGAATGAGATGTTTTAAATCATTTTGTAAGATACACTATTCTTGAACTAAACTATCAAGATACCAATGTTGTTTCATAAAGCAACAATACCTTTCTTGTTTACCTTAATTCATATAATATGTTTTCAACACATGCTTATCTATCTTGTTGAGGGTCCTCCTCCGACTAGGTCTCTTTATGATTATTGTGTGGTTGTCCCATGTGTTTTTAGGTATAATGGAAGAAGCAGAAAAGCTAAGATTATAAGAACTTCAAAATGTTTAACATAGTCCCATCTAGACTATCCATGAACTTTCACTTTCTTCATTATTGGGTGAGTATTTGATGTGTTACAAGTTTGTGATGTTTCTTTGATGGTTCCTCTATTTGTAAAGGTGAATTGTTAATAGTTATGTTGTATCTATTGTATATATACCTCATTGTGATTCAAATTATGATATTAATAAAGATGATTTCAGATGTTTTACTATTAGATTTTCTAGCTCTACATGATGTTGTGTGAACTTGCCTTTTCTCAAGATGTTATATAGAGATTCTCAAGTTGTTGTGCTTGTTGGATATACGACTTGTAGTCTTAGTTTCATGGTTGTAGGATATATATATACATATACATATACATATACATATATATATATATATAATATATAATATATATATATATATATATAAAGAGAGAGAACCAGGCTACAATACACTCTAGTATACGAATC
This sequence comes from Alisma plantago-aquatica, assembly GCA_963693085.1. Classification (NCBI taxonomy): domain Eukaryota; kingdom Viridiplantae; phylum Streptophyta; class Magnoliopsida; order Alismatales; family Alismataceae; genus Alisma; species Alisma plantago-aquatica. The sequence goes on along the minus strand of OY856410.1, from coordinate 562,983,066 downwards.
CCACGCTACACTCAAGTGGTGTTTGCATATTAAGACTATTTTTTTTGTAAAATGTAAATCATTGATCTTCATTGTCATACTATAATTAGGCAACATACAAATTTTGAGTTCATTTGGATGAGTGTAAGTCACTCATCCAAGGGCAACAAAATTGACACACAAAACTAATTTGAAATGTATAATTTTGTGGTCTTCATAACATGAGCTATACATATCCAAATGGGTTCAAATTTTATATATGAGCTTTTCATGAGATTTTTAAGAAGATTAATGGATTATATTTTCAAAAAAAATATTGCATCATGAAAAACTACTTGAGTGTATTTTTCTTTGGATACACTCGAGTGTATTCTAGCCTGACTATATATATATATATATATATATATATATATATATTGTTTGTGTGTGTATTTGTGTGTATATGTAGGAATGTATATATACATACATATATATATATATATATATATATATATATATATATATATATATGTGTGTGTGTGTGTGTGTGTGTGTGTGTGTCTATGTATATATGTTGTGTGTATGATATTAGGATATATCAAGAAAAAATAAAATTTGGACATGTTTTTGACTCCATAGTTTACATTAACCATATTTTTATGATTACCATCATTCCATTCATATGTGTCTAATGTTTATTCTAGCCTGACTATATATATATATATATATATTGTGTGTGTGTATTTTTGTGTATTTGTATGAATGTATATATACATACATACATACATACATACATATATATATATATATATATATATATATATATATATATATATATATATCTATGTGTGTGTGTGTGTGTCTATGTATATATGTTGTGTGTATGATATTAGGATATATCAAGAAAAAATAAAATTTGGACATGTTTTTGACTCCATAGTTTACATGAACCATATTTTTATGGTGACTTCATCATTCCATTCATATGTGTCTAATGTTTCTACTAATATCTTTTTGAATTGACAGACAGATTCTACATGACCCAAATTAGAACCCCATTTTTGAAGAAATCAATATATACATGAAAAAGTCCAAAGTTTAAATATAGATAGATTTATTTGAAAATTTGATGTAAATCATTCTAATTATTGTGTGACTTATACTTAATCTCAAACATGTATTGGATTTGATTAAGGGATTATAAGTGCATGTATGATTGTTAGATAAAACTAAATTAGGCATATCCATCTATCAGGTTTTCCTTCTTTAAACTCAGCTAATGACATTGTCCATTTTTCTCTTATTAACTCCAACGACAGAGTTTGTTTGGGAAAAAAATTCTGGCCAACCAAAGGCCACAGTCCTTGAATAGGCCATTATCTATTTCAATCTTTAAACTCAAACGACTGACCTAACCAATTCATGGCTTCTAGTGTCATTGGCCAAGTATTTCCTAGTAAAATAAATGTGACAATAATACAGTTGTATATTTTTGTAATAAAGTGCAATTTAGATATTATATTGGGATAGAAATTGGAAATATTCCCTTTGTATATCTGGATACTCGCCTAAAAATAGATACAATTTGTTCTAATGAAGTGTATAGATACAATTTGTCCTAATGAACTGTATTTTCCATTAGGAACCCTCAACTATAAATTGAACCTATATGGGAGTTGTACAAGTCCACTAGGTGGTTCCTACCCTATAGTTGAGAGTTTGTCCTCAAAGAGCCCATAATTATTTCCTTGATCTTAATCAGTGACAACATAAATTATATCCAATCAGTTACTTGTAAGAGATATAGTCTTGGTTATATTTTATAGATCTCTCCTCTTTCCATACTCCTTTTATTACCAAGTCGATAAAAGATCTTCCTTGTCTAAGGAAGGTATAGAGAAACATTATCTAGGTAAGGGTATGTAAGACCTTATAAGGGTCTTGGCTCCTTGTCCCATTAAAAAATCTAGTTACTCTTGATATGAAAATAGGGATCTTTTGGTGTATGCTCATGTGTTTGAATACAAGGTGGTCCTCAAGGTTTGCAAACCGAAGAGGTTGACCTCTCTAGGTGGTGTAGATTTGGCCACTAAATTTGAAGAAACTCCAAGTAGTTTCTTCTACTTTGTGGTAGTTTCATAGATATGATCCTTACTTGTTTTACTTGTTATAGTTAGATTTAGATATACTTCGAAGGTCTAGAAAGATCGGATTAAGTTTTGATATCTCAATTCACCCCCCACACACTCTAGAGGGCATAGATCCTATAAACTATATCAGAGCAAGGTCTTATCCAAGTAAATACTCCTATGAGTAGGAGAAGATGGGCAACAACTTTATTGGATCATTTAGCCATGAGGGAGGCTACACCACATGCCCACTAGTTTTTCATGGTACATCTCTAATTCATGTCCTCCATAGACTTGTCTAGTTGGGATGATATCCCAGGAAGAGAGATCAATTTAAATAAAACGAAATTCCCATATTATATGGTGTCCTTTCTCCTCTGAGTTCAACTTGATCTCATCTTGCGAGATGGTGGTGGACATATGGAAAAAACTCCTCATCATGCATGAAGGAATAGAGTAAATGAAGGAGCCAAAAATCAACATCTTCAATGTCAACTTGAGTTGTTCAAGATGACCAAGGCCAAATCCATAGATGCATGTACTCAAGATCTTAACTCTCATCAATGGCCTTGGTGATCTTGGGAAGCATGTGGAAATAAAAAATCAAAGTGCCAATATACTTTGCTCCCTCACCTACCACTTTGAGAAGAAGGTGACAACCATTGAGGTATATTGGATTATGAAAGGGGTGAGGAATTCCAATCTTGAACAAAAGGAAAGGAAACGAAATCATGTTTAAGATCCAAAGGGGTTCTTAGCTATAAGAGGTATCTTGCTTCATATGGACTTACTCAGACCAATGCGCACATAATAACTTTGAGGTAGTATATATTGTCTTGTTATTGTTAATTATTTCTCTAGATCTAAATGTGAATTATTTTTAGTACCTAAAAGTGATACGCTTGACACTTTTGTACCTTTTTGCCAAAGAAGAGAATATATCATCTTGTAGATATCTTGTTTCCATAGTGATTGTGGGGAAGATATCAAAATGGTTTGTTTGGATTGTTTTGTGACGAATTCAATTATATGCATAATTTATACTCCCCTTGAACACCTAAAAAAATGGGGTTGTGGAGAGTAAGTACATATCTTTGTAATTAATGGGTAGTGCCATACTTTTTAGAGTATGATACACCAATAACATTTTGGTCGAAAGCCTAAATATCTCATGTTTGTTCAAAACCAAGTTTATACTTGTCTACTTTTAAACCCCCTATGAATTATGGCATGATAGAATTGCTTCTATCGATTTAGTTTATGTTTTTTGCCCTTACTTTATTCTTAAAACCATTCATAGATTAATAATTTTGATTCTAAATGCTATAAAGATATCTTCCTATGTTATATGATATCTAATGCAACTTCTCATTTTCATAAAAAGTATATGATAGAGTAGAAGATTCCATTAATGCAAAACTTATTGAAGCAAACCCTCCTATTCTAATAATATTGTCTATAATGATGTCATAGGTGAGGAGATTACCAAACCAAAACAACTACACATTATAAACAATGGACAAGGAAAGGGGGTTGATCACGAAGTGTAAGGAAAAATCTTCCATGATGAAGAGAGAAGGATCCAATCCCTATATTTGTAGAGAACATCCAAAGGAGCTCGTCATTGGTGACCCCTTTGAGAAGATTTTATTCTAGCTATCCAAGATTCAAAAAACATAAAGTTATTTCTCAACCAATGTCACATTCATAAATTCATTATTAAGGTAGGTAACAATCTCCAATAGTATTATATGTAATTCTTGGATAGATTGTTGGACAACTCCTTTGCAATAATTCATCATCTACCTCTAGGTGCTTAATATCATTAATATCACCTAGTCAAGCTCAATCCAAGGCCATCACAATAAGATGTGCACATTACTTCGTAGGCCCCCACACTTATTATCACACTTCGCCAAGGTAGAGAGTGCACTACGCCTGTCATGTCCACACTTAGTCGAACAAGATTTTCATGTGTATTGCACTTAGAAGGCATCTCAAACACTTATATTATATTGACCAGTCATTTCAGAATCTGAATTGGTTGGTTCATATTCAAAACTAGACGATCAATTTTCCAATTCTACCAATGTTCATCCAACATTGTTTAGATTGACTTAACCCTTGAATCGGCCAACTCAACAGTTGAGTCGGTCAACTCATGGTTCTAGTCAGTGTTTTTTAACCAATGTTATTTAAATGGAATATCTAAACACTTTAGTAATCAAGTTAAACCTTATTCATGAGTAAAATTCTATTGCAGGTGTATGTTATGCATGTGACCCTATAGGCCCCAAGTTACGTTGGCAGTAAATGTCCATAACTAATTTATGAATTCTCAAGCAATGAGCGATATCTAGCAACACATCATTGCTACCCAAGTAATTGGAAAGCTGGAGAACAACTTCAACCTAAATCTGTGATTATGTTATAGTGATAGTATAGTTCCTTTGTCTCTGATATCTAGATTGAGCTCAATGTATGAAATAGTCATCCTCTCAACGTTGAATCCATATTTCTTGAACTAGAGTAGACTGTCTGACATGCATGCCAACTCACATGTCACATATTGGTTCACATGAGTATGGCCATATGTTTCTCAGCCTCACTTATCAAGTGGCCAAGATATCAACTCCAGTAGAAGGGACAAATCCCATCTACATCACTCACAGTCATTCCCCATGTGCAACAATATATTCGATCATCACCTTTGTGGTAACCCTTATTCAAGGTCACATTGGATTTTGCCGAAATGCATCAAACGACATGTGTTAAGTGTAGTGACTTTAGGTCTAAGAACCACAATCATCACTATCACTATGAGAGTTGACTTTGACTACCATTTAGTGGTTTCCATGTATCACTCTCAAGGTGGGTCTATCTGAGACACTATTCTCTAACAAGTATCTATGTGTTTGGTCTGATATCACATATCATGATTAATGAGATTCTATCATCAACCAATACACACTCTAGTCTTATGTATTATTACTATATATTAGCTTCAATAATAACATCTGATTAGGGACATAATAATAATGTACATACTCTTATCATACATATGATCTCATTGTTCAAGTCCTCAACCTAAATACATATGTCATCCAGTAGAATCATTAATTAGACATCCATCATGTTATACTATTATATCATAATTTAACTAACATATTGACATATATTGCCTTTATTATTAATCAAATCACTTACAAGATATGCCATCACAATCATTGTATGATTGGCTCTCTAGGCATACATACCAAAAGACTCCCACTTGAACTTAGATCCAATCACCCATGAACTTAATCCCAAGTGATCTAACACGACCTTCTTATTTCTTCTGTGAAAGTGTTTTTGTCAAGGGGTCAACAACATTGTTTCAGTTGGTACTTTACCAATCTTCACATCTCCTCAATGAACAATATCTCATATGAGATGGAACCACCTTTATATTTTCTTAGAAAACTGATGTGATATAGGTTCCTTAGCTTGTGTAATAGCTCCATTGTTGTCACAATACAACTCTACTGTATCAATGATGTTTGAAACCACCCCAAGTTCAGTGATGAACTTCTTGATCCAAATAGTTTCCTTTTCTGCATTGCAAGAAGCAATATACCTGACCTTTGTTGTAGAATCAACAAATATTTCTTTCTTAGAACTCTTCCAGCTTATAGCTCTATTTTTTAGGCAAAACAAAATCCAAATTGTGATCTAAAGTCATCTTTGATAGTTTTAAAACTTGCGTCGGTGTAACCCTTTACCACCAACTCTTCCTCACCATCATAGACAAGGAACTGATCCTTAGTTCTTCTCAACTACTTAAGGATGTTATTTACGTAAGTAATGACTTTCATTGGGATTTGACTGATAACTTCTAGTCATAATCAAGGTATATGAGACATCAAGATGTATACATAACATTGTGTACAAGATAGATGTAATTGTAGATGCATATGGAATCTTATTCATGTGTTCCCATCCTTTACAAGAACTAGGATATTGAGCTTTGTACATATTAACACCAAGAGACATGGGTAAGTTTCCTCTCTTTGAGTTCTCCATGCTGAACCTTTTTAACACTTTGTCAATGTATGTTCTCTGGCTTAGGTCAAGAATCCTTCTAGATCTATCTATATAGATCTTGATTCCTATGATATAGAATGATTTGCCTAAGATCTTCATAGAGAATGTATTTCCTAGCCAAGTTTTTACCATCTTTGATGTAGGGATGTCATTCCCCATCAATAGTATGTCATCTGCATACATTATGAGGAATACAATCATGCTCTGACTAACCTTTTTGTGAACATACAATTCATCTTCATTTTAACTAAAGGAAAACTCTGAGATGCATGCTTCAATCCATAGATTGAACTTTGTAGCATAAAAAATTTATTTGCAATCTTTAGATTTATATAACCCTCAAGTCATGTCATGTATACATCCTCAAGTAGATTCCCATCAAGGAATGCAGTTTTAACATCCAACTGCTAAATCTCATAGTCATAATAAGCTTCAATGAAAAGCATGATCCTAATGGAATTAACCATGGAAATTGGAGAACAAGTTTCATCATAGTCAATACCTTCAACTTGTCCTAAACCCTTTTCAACCAATCAACCTTTGTAAGTTTTTACATAACTATTCATGTCAGTCTTCTTCTTGAGGACCCATTTTCACCCTATGGCTTTTACCCCTTCTGGTGGATCCACCGAGGTCCATACCTTGTTGGTGTACATGGGTTCCATCTTAGATATCATGACCTCAAGCCATCTCTCATATTCAGATCTGTTAACAACTTCTAGGAAGGTTGTTGGCTCATCATCAATGACTAACTCATTGCCTTCTTGAGTCACAAGATAACCAAATCTTTCAGGATCAAGGCGTGTCCTACTAGATCTATGAGGTTTCTGTGTTACATGAGGAATTTGAGATTCTACAACAATTTGTGACTCTCCATGTTCCTCTTGTACCTCTACAAGTTCAATGTTTTCTTATTGGTCTTGGATCTCTTCGAGTTCTACTTTCTTCCCATTGATTCCTTTGGAAATGAATTCCTTTTCGAGGGATACAACATCCCTAGAAACAAACACTTTGTTATTAGATAGAGAATAAAATTAGCATCCTTTGGTTTCCCTAGCATATCCAACAAACTGACATTTATCCAATTTGGGTCCAAGATTTTTGGGAAACTACCTTCTCACATAAGCTTCACATCCCCAAATCTTCATAAAAGACACAATGGGATGCTTCCCATACCATATCTCATACGATGTCTTTTGAATCAATTTAGATGGCACATAGTTTAGTGTAAATGCTAGTATATCTAGAGAATATCCCTAGAAGAAAGTCATAAGACTAGAGAAACTCGTCATTCACCACACCATATTTAATAATGTAGGATTCCTTCTTTCTGACACAACATTATTTTGTGGTGTTCTAGGTGGAGTCCATTGTGATATGATACCATGGCCTCGTAGAAGTTCCTAAAACTCTTAGCTTAAGTACTCCCACCTTGATCAGAACAAAATTCTTTAATACTTTTACCAAGTTGGTTCTGTACTTCATTCATAAAATCCTTGAACTTTTCAAGGGTTTTTGACTTATATTTAATCAAGTACACTTAGCCATACCTACTGAAATCATCAATAAAGGTAATGAAGTATTGGTTACCACCAATAGCATTTGATCTAAAAGGTCCAGATACATCAGGATGTACAAGATCCAATAGATCACTCACTCTCTCACTGTTACCAGTAAATGAGTGTTTGTCATCTTTCCCAAAGAACAAGATTCACATGTCTCTATTGATTCAAAATCAACAGAGTCTAGATATTCAACTTTATGGAGTCTAGAAATGTGTTCTTATTAATGTGCCTTAGATGACAATGCCAAAGGTATGTTTTTTTTAAGTTATCAAGTTTTCTTTTAGTATTGACATTATAAACATTTATCTCTAGATCTAAAAAGTAGAGACCATAGAAAATTGGGGCAATGCCATAAAAAATCTCATCTTTTGAAATAGAACATTGACCATTCTTTATATGAAATTCAATTTCTTTCTTGTCCATACAAGATACAAAAACAATGTTTCTATTAATGGAAGGTACAAAATGGCAATTCTCTAACTCTACTACAAGCACTATGGGTAGATATAAATGATAGGTTCCAACTATAGTTGCAACAACTCTTGGTCCATTTCCAATGTGCATTATGAACTCGCTCTTTCTTAAAGGCTTACTTCTTTTTAGATCCCACATATTTGAACATATGTTAGATCCACATCCCAAAATATATATTACCCAATATTAAGAAGTAGACATATTTATCTCAATAATGTATATCCCTAAAATGAAGATCTCTATCCCCTCCTCATTCTTCCTCAATTCCTGAAGGTAGAGAGGGCAGTTTCTTTTCTAGTATCTAGGATGGTGACAATGGTGATGATTGCCTCCCTTATTCACCCCTCCTTTAGCTTTTAGTGCAGAAGACTTAGGTTTTTGGCTAGCTTTAGAATTCTTAGTTTTCCTTTGACCTTAGACTTCCCTTTACCTCTTGTGATCATCATCATAGATTTGGGTTTGTCTTTCTTCATTTGCGCTTCAGCTATTCTAAACATGCCAACTAATTCTGACAAAGACATGTCAAAATCATTTATGTTGTAGTTCATGACAAAATGGTTATATGATTCCAGTAGTGACTATAGAATCACATCTATGGCCAACTCTTAGCCCAAGGGATATCTTACTTAGCAAGGTTCTCCACATACCCAATTAACGTTAGCACATGGGGACCTACTAGATTTTCTTCTGTATATTACACTTGAACAACACCTCAGAGACATCATATATATGTCTTGTCTTGCCTGATCCTGCTACATGTTCTTAAGATGTGTTACCATCTCAATAACATCCATGTTTTCATACTATCTCTACAACTCATAGTTCATTGATCATATCATCGAACACTTGACATCTACAACATGTTCAAAGTTTTTCTTGTAAGCATCCCTGCCAGCCTTAGGCATGTGGGAGTGGGTTCATCCAACTCTGGTGTCTCTATGACATAGAGCTTATGCTCTTGTGTGAGAACAATTCTCAATGTCGTTAAATAGTCATGGAAATGGTTCCTATTCAGTTTGTCCTTCTCAAGGATTGATCACAAGGAAACCATGTTGTTGTTTACCATTAGTTTCTACAAAAGAAATTTGCATTTTGTCAAAACACTTTTCATTTGATTTGATTAAAAGAAAGCTTTAAGACATTCATTTAGCCTTTAATTAATTATCACTCCCACTATTTTGTTCAAATTAATAGTCTTCACATATCAATTAGGAAATTATAATGTACAACCTTCTAGTGAGCCAAGACCCAAAACAATTAAGTTATTACCCATACAACACTAGCGTCCAATTATTGAGGTAGGCAACATTTGTCAATTGCATCTCATGCAATTCTTGATTATATGGTAAGCACAACTCCTTGTCATATCCCATCTTTACGCTTCTATGCACATAATCTCATTAAGGTCACCTAGTTAAGCTTGACACAAAAGCCAACACAATAGTAATGCACCCTACTTGGTAAGCCCACCAAACTACCATCACACTTTCACAGTATAGATGACACACCACGCATGGCGTACCCACACTTAGTCAATCAATCTTTCAATGTGTGATGCTTATTGAAAGCATCTAAGACTTTATATTGGATTGAGAGATTCTATTTGTATATATATACATATACATATCCAATCACCACATTCTAATAATATGTGTACTATACATACTTTATCTATAAACAAAACATGCAATCATAAAATATGAGAGATGGTTATGGCCACACTAATGCAATTCCTTAGTACCAAAAAATTTGTACCTACTAAGGTCCAAATCATATGTAGCAACCTGTATTGTAGAAAATTTTGTGGAGGAACCATATCGGAAGATCGACTGGTCTTCTTAGATCGGTTGACTGACTCCTGGCTCTAGCAACATCTGGACTCCTCTGGTCAGTCAGTTGGGACTCTAATCAATTGGTCAACTCCTCCTATCATCAAACCTCATCGGTCCTCTAGTCGATCAGTTCAACTTTTGAGTCATTCACTTATCTGGTGTTGAACACCTTCTCTTTACCAAAATAGAAAATAAAACAATCCTATTCCTAGTTAACTTATTACATTGTAAAAATGAAATCTAGAGTTACAATTGATGGGAGTATAGGAAGGAAAGAATTAACTTGCAAATGAAAGAGAAAGAGAGAGGATCAATATGCAAACCAAATTTAAAAAAGTAGAAACTAAAATCATTTAACCACACATAAATATCAGGGGGGTATTGGCCATAACCACACTTACATCCACCATCAAAATAATTTTGGATGACACATATATATTATATATATCATATCAATATATAGGATCTACGATACATTCTCTAATATATGTGGTATTCAATCAGATATGCACATTAATCATTTAAACATTTGCATCACATGTAATAAATAAATAAAAAAAACCAATCGTATAGTAAATTGACGTGACTCTGTTGCCACTGTAGGGAAATATGATAACAGAGATGGTAGAGGAATTTTTTTTCCTAGTAATATTTCCCTTGACCAACGTATTGCATCAAAAACTATGTGGATTAGGAAGGAAGGTTTGCAAGGCATATGCCTATTCCTAGAGCAAGTCCAATGACTATCCTTGCAACAACATGCTTCTTTCACGAACAACATCCAGACCATTGTCGACTGCTGCCTCATGGTGTAGCACCATAAACTGCAGTTAACAACATCCTCCTAGTGGGTGACAATGTCCTTCACGCCTCTAAGTAGTCCACACAGACCATTGGGAACTCCTGTCATTATTTTGAAACTAACAGGAAGGAGTTGTCCCTTTGATGTCAACATGCTAGCGTTGACTTGTTCTCCCTTGGTTGTCTCTCCCTTTTACTGGTAAGACTTGTTTTGGACTCTCACGTTACCATAACTGTGAGAGGATAATGTTTGTCAGTGTTTGTTGTGTCTTCTAAAATCCTTGACTACCCCTCTATTTATAGGATGGCTAGGGTTAGGTTTCCAAATCAATTGGGAATCAAAGAGATGAATTTTCATGAATTTTTGGATGTTGCGTGTCATGTGTCGGTCGACTCATGCCCCAAGTCAGTGAAAATGAATGCTTTCCTATTCACAAGAATATTGGAGATTAATGCAAAACATGATGTTAGCATCAATCCTTACCAGTCTTATTGATCATTGAACCAGACAATTCACAATATGAAGCAGTCAGTTCAGAATCTGAACCGATCAATTTATATTCTGCACTAGTCGATCCATTTTCCAATTCTGCCAATGTTCATCCAATGTTGTTTAAATTGAGTCTACACTTGAATTGGTCGACTCAACATTTGATTCGGTTGACTCATAGTCCTAGCCAGCCAATTTTCAGCCAATGTTGTTTATATTAAATACCTAAACACTTTGGTGATCAAGTTAAACCTTATTCATGACTAAATTCCTATTCTAGGTGTATCTTATACGTGTGACCCTATCGATCCCAAGTTACATTGGCACTAAATGTGCATAAATAATTTATGACATCACAAGCAATGAGTGGTATCTAGCAACATATCAATGCTACCCCAAAAATTGGAAAGTTGGAGAACAACTTGAACCTACATCTATGATTAACTTTACAGTGATTTTATAGTTCGTTTGTATTTGATATCGAAATTGATCTCGAGGTATGGAATTGTCATCCTATCAACGTTCAATCCATGCTCCTTGAACTGGAGCAGACTGTTTGACAAGCATGTGAGCTCACGTATCATATATTGATTTACATGAGTATGGCCATATGTTTCTTATTCTTGCTTCTCAAGTGGCCAAAATATCAATTACAATAGGAGGGACAAATCCCATCTACATCACTTACAATCATTCCTCATGTATCACAACTTATCCAATCATCACCTTTAAGGTAACCCTGATTCATGGTCATGTTGGATGGTGTCAAAATACATCGAATGACATGTGATGAGTGTAGTAACTTCAAGTCTAAGAACCACAATCACCACTATTACTGTGAGAGCTAATTCTAACTAACATTCAATGGTTTCCATATATCACTCTCAAGGTGGATCTGTCCCATACACTATTCTCTAACAAGTATCTATGTGTTTGGCTTGATATCACATATCATGACTAATGAGATTCTGTCATCAAACAATACACACTCCAGTCTTACATATTATTGCTATCTATTAGCTTCCACAATAAAATCCATCTGGGGACATTAAAAGAATATGTGTACTCTTATCATACATATGATCTCATTGTTTAGGTCCTCAACCTGAAGACATATGTCATTGAGCAACATCACTCTTTAGACATCAATCATGTTGTACTATTATCTCATAATCAAACAAACATATAGAGGAACATTTACTTTATTATTAATCAAATCATTTATAATATATGCCATTACAATCATTGTATGATTGGCTCTCTGGGCATACATACCAACAAAATTCCATAATTATGTACTCAAAAAGGTCTAAATTATGCATGTCTCAAAATACTTCCATCTAATCAATACTACTATAGTTAGGTCATACCTTTTATCATATTTTCCTCATCTACCTCTTCTTCATTCATGGATAACACTATTTCTGAACTCTTATCTCTCTAATTTTTCTAGTATTGCTTTTGCTTCTTTGGAAAGTTGAACGTGAAGTGGCCCTCCTTTCCATATAGGTAGCATACTAGATATCCAACCTCGTGTTCCCGACTGTGGCTTATAACATTTGCAGCATTCCTAGATAAGAGCTCTTTGATATCCTCCTCTAGGGATTTTTTCTAAGTTGGTGCTCCTTCTAGAGCCTTCCTCTTGTTGTTTTGTTCATCATTCTGATTGTTGTATTGATGGTTACCTCCAGAAGATCCTTCTTTATTCAAGTGTCTCCCTAGGTGGTACTCCAATTCTAGAGCTACCTTTAGTACCTCCTACACTTTCCAAATGCCACATATCATCAAATCATAGTTGAGGTCAGGTTTCGAACCACACATGAATTTGTTGGCTAGACACACCTTGTCTAACTCAGGTTCATATTTAGAAACATAAAGAACTTTCATCATTTATGGGGTGACTGATGCATCAAATTGCTTTAGGAATCAGAACTAAGCCTCTTTATTCTTGACCATAGCCTCTGATATATAGAAATTTTATAAGGTAGTGGTGAAATCCTCCCAGCTTAACATCTCAACATTGGGTCCTCGAGCATTGGTGAAGTTTTCTCACCAGCTATGGGCTTCACTCTTCCATAGGTGTGTCCCAACATGAGACTTGGAATGCTCAGGGCATCCCAAGCCATGCAAATAATGCTCAATGTTTTACAAACACTCCTCAGAATGAGAGACCACATCTATCTAAGCTTCTCCATAGAAGGTCTTCATCTTGATCTTCATATTATCTACCAGGGCCATCTCTTGGTTTTTAGCTTCTTGGGTATCCTATTATGACTGGTCAAGGCATCCATAAGATCCTTGACAAGCACATCAAGAGGTGCATTAGAGTTTGCCTCTCTAGAGGCATCATGGATTCTCCCCACACTATAGGAGCTTTATGCTCCATCCATGTGCTTTGTACCCGTATCAAACCTCTTCTTGGGAGCCATTTGTTTAAAAAGGCATATATGAGCTTTATCTAGGGATATCAATCACTAATGATTATTTAAATTCTATGATAGCATATTATAACACTTACCCATTTATAGAGAAAAAACTATATGTGGAAGCATGAAAACACATATAAACATAGACTTCCAGGGCAAATATCACACATCTAGCATACATTAGCATATAATATAATATTCTACCCAAATAAAAAGGTTAACTCCAACATTATAATACTATAAGTTTCAGAATCACAATTCTAACATGAAGTGGGAAGAAATAATGAAAGATAAACTCGTAATCTGGAAGGATCTCCTAAGAAAAGTCCCACTAGTGATAGATATTTCGGTTTCTAGAATATGAAATTGCTTGAAGTTATCCCTTGGGCTACTACTCACTACCTCCTAGTGTCGTGTCTCGAACCATACACAAAGTAAATAATTCTAGGTTAGATAAGTGGCATTGAATTCTATAAGATGAAATAAATAACTACATGAAAACTTGACTTCTAAAACTATAGAAAACATCTTTTATTTACATATTTTATCTTTCTTGTCCAATGTTATATAATAAATCATCTTCTATGGTGTAATTCACCTTCTATGGATCAGTGTGCCATATGGTAGTGCAACATACCTTCTATGACATTTCATGCCTTCTATGGAACTGAGTGCCTTTTATTTTATGTACTACAATACTTCTGTTATGTGAGAACTTATCATATAATATTAAATTATTATCTAGTATCTTCTCTATTAACTTTCTCTTTCTATTTTTGTTTCTAATTATAAGATAAATTTTGAGATCATATTCTGATATGTTAACAATATTATAAATTCTATACAACAATGACAAAGTAAAGTTGAAGTAAAGATATTTTAATTCTGATAATTCTATCCAAGATGTGCAAAAATGTTAGCTAGTACTTTATAATGAGAATTGAAATATGCTAATTCTAAAAACAAAATCAGAATGCTTAAAGTTCATGGCATGTAAGGGAACATTTATACATTGCCAAGATGAACATATATTTCTATCTATACTTGGAAATCTAAATAAAACTAACTATTATGTTAAAGGAGCATTCAAGATCTAATTATTTAGACCAATGGTCTAAATATTTTATAAGGATTATAATTCAAAGCATGCGAACTTACCTAGGGTAGGACAAGTACAATCCAAAAATACTACTTCAAGTCTCAATTCTAACCTTATCATGAAAAGCCAAAGGGTCTGTCAGTTTTTATGTATTTTCCTAGGATCAAGACTTCTAGGGTTATTAGTGTTCTCAATTAGGGTTTCTAAGTGCATGTATTTGACTCTTTTATTAATAGACACAATCATTTTTCTAATGATTTTGAGGGTGTATGATCTTATCCTTTATAGTGAATGACTTATAATGTTTAGGGTTTCATTCACATTCACTTCTGCTTATCTGACTTCATTGACCCTATTTTTTCATCTTGATTAAGGATTTACTTGTACAATCCCTTAAACCCATCATTAATGATACAAGGATTCATGTTTAAGTCCTCAAAAGAAATGAACATGTTTAGATCCAATTTTTTTGATATACATATATAAACATTATCTTTATGTTCGTATTACACAATTCCTCCATACTTTATATTATACACAAGATACCATTATAATATCTTAACATCACTGTTACTAATTATATATCTCCAAATCTAGGTGATTGAGATTTGTAGTTTACCTATTGGTTTAGATCATTAGCTTCCAAACCCTAATATATGACCAATTAATATTAGTTTATCTCTCTTAGTCACAATAATGTAATTAGTATGCACTTTTTTTTGGTCAGTGAAAATCCTGTTACTATTGTGATATACCAAAACTTTAGGTACAAGAAATCGCACCCCCTAATCCTCTGAGAGGATTACCAAAAAACAACAAAAGATACTAAAGGTCTTACGCAGAAGACCGCTACAGATAGAGGATGACCCAACCAAAGAACAAACATCAAGAGCATTCATACAAGCAAAAACAAATATATCTAAAGCCTACTCTGATGAGGAGCTCCACTAACAATACACCCACCCACAAAGAGTGCAGACTCATCATCATAGGCTGAAGAAAATCAACCAAAGTCTGTACTTGAGCCTTTAATGGAGTTTAGAGGCAAAGTCCCATCTAACTTCATCAGCTACCTCAACTTAATCGTTGGTAGCCCCAACCTATATTCCTGTCAATTCAACAAGAGAGTTTGATATATGAGTCAACTGTACCGATCACCAAGAGTAGAATCTAGGAACTCCCTTCACAGATGCATTATCCACACTCACAAATATAGTGGAAGAAAACCCCAGAAATAGCTCCCAGCCATCAGACAACAGAAGAAGATAACTCCACACCACTTGCCACTCAAACCAAGAACCAGGAAACATAAGGAAAGAATGGATGTCAACCATCTTTCCTCTAAGCCGCCCAACATGACCCAACACTGAAGCAAAACCAAGACTTTGGGGGATCGGATGCTAGAACCACTAAAGCCTCTCTTTACTAGCATTTAGAACACCCACAATTTGAAAGAAGAGGAGACAGAGGTCGACCAACTTCAGCCCATGCTCCTGGATCAGCTGCAGCACCAGTCCTGGGAGACTAGAGGACACCTGTTTGCACAGACGCAAACCCACAAACACCTGAAGGGCGTTCCAAAGCACTAGTCCAGCAGGTAGCACGCCACCGGCATACAACAAGACACCATTGAGAGAAAGATCCTGACAGTGACTATGTAAGTACGACGATCAACTTGAGAATGAACTAAGTTGCTACAACAGAGAGCAATGGGCCATCTACCGGATGCTTGAAAGCTTCTAAATACTCAGACGCATTTCGTTGAACACCGAGAGGCCATCAACACATGGAAGTAGCAACCAAAAACCTTCATAGGAGCCACGACCACCTATCCCTGTGACGGTGAGAGACCTAGTCGGAGCAGCCGCTTCTTGCCGGGGAAGAAAGGAGAAGAGGAGGGGGAGCGGATAAGAGACATGGCATGAAACCCCAGTGATAGAGATGACCTTGTATAACACCGGATCTGTGCAAAGGTAGCTTCGCTCCATCTAGTCACCCATGAACTAGATGGAGGCCGATTGAATCGGCACACAGCTAGCCCTCCAGATCTAGTCCATGCAAGCACCTACATCCAGTCAACTCCCCATCGTATCTCTTCCATAACCACCAGAGAAGGAACCCTCGGCCTAGAGAGACGGGGCCGAGACCCATCCTCCCTGACTCTCGCCGCAACCAGGGATCCGCCTTCAATCACCAACCTATCTGGGATGTCGAAGCTGGCTTCATACGAAAGGACTGATAACACCAAATTTTGTGATATTTTAGACTGTTTTTCTGTTATCAAAACTACCCTTTTTAACTGTTTTCCTCTCTTTTATATGTATTTTTGCAATAATTGGCCAAACGACGCTTTTAATCCAATTTCCTGATTTTGTAGAGTTTTTCCTCATTTTGGTACATTTTGTCATCAATGAGGCCATCCCGGCCCACAAATAAGCTCCACCTGCATCGGCCTTCCAGATGCCCGATATGATCACTGCCCGATAGGGTAAGCGCAACACAACGACGCGCGACATAGGGATGCCGCGTGAGAAGGAACTGATGGACGATACGTCTTTTACCCGACAGGGAGCCCAAGCTCGCCCGACAGCTAAAGCTTGTCGCCCGACACGGGCCACCCACCGGCAGGCACCGCTCGTCACGTGATCGATAGCCGACGTCCTTGTACCGGGCGATACCGATATCGGCCGTCACCGACTCCACGATGACAAAGGGGGACACGTGGTGCCCCATGCACCATAACTTCCCCCAACCGCTGCCTATAAATAGAAGCTACAGGAAGCCGAAAAGACAGGTCGGAACAGGTCGGAATGGGTCGGCACATGTCGGAACCCTGAGAAAATCTTCGGAGGAAGCTACGAGAGCAGAAGTATCGCGCCTGAGTGTTCGTTCTGGGCAACTCTAGGTGAGTTCCTCCCCGTCCCGAGAGGGAGGGGATGGTTCACTTAGGACCGTCCCGGGCGACACTGTAGGCCGATATCGGCCAATGTGGATGAGCGACACAAGTGTCCGACATAGATACGTCACTACTAGCCCGACACGATATCGAACCCGATACGCTTCGCCTGTCACGGTGTGCCACCTGAGAGGGTGTGCCGCCCGACTTGAGCATATCGGCCAGGGTCCTTGAACGATACAATCGGCCGTCACGGTGTGCCGCCCGACACGGTTGTATCGGGCCAGGCTCCTGACCGGTATCGGGCTGGAGAGCCGCTGTAGTCAGTCATCCTTCTACATCAAGAAGGCGACCTATATCTTTATTTCTGTTATTTAATTCTTTACTTATGCATTGTAATTAAGACCTTTTTTTATGGAAATGGAAGTGTTTAATTATCTACTGTTGTATGCTTGGCACCCTTGTTGGATGGATTCTACATTTAATATCCAAACTCTAGCTTGCACGTTGGATCGCATTCTGATTAGCTACCGAATCGCGTTTTCTCGTCACAACAGCCTTGAGAGAGGTGTTGTGGCTCTAGTGTTTGGTCCGATTCTGGAGTACGAGAGTGCCCAGAATCAAAGTTGCTTCAGTAACATTTCACTCTAACTTAAAGTCCAACAACCTCGAGAGTGGTGTTGATGCTTGGTTAGAGGTACCCGCTCTGAGAGGAGGGGTACATGATGTTCCTGCTGCCGCTTGTTTTACCGGAGTTTTCTCCTTCATACCTTGTGATAGCTCTAGTATTATCTCTCTGTTTTTGTTGCATGAAAACCCCTAAAAACTGCTAAATTCTAAAAAATCTAAGTTTTCCTTGTAACTCCAGTTGGAGATAGAGTTTTCTCTTGTTTTATCGTTCTTGTTATGTTGTTCCCTTTTGGGAACTTTATCATATCTCTACCCTTGCCGGAGTGTAGTGTGTCGATTCTGAGTTCTCAATACTACCACCCTCATCCTTGTGTTCGACCCCGTAAACAAAGTTGCGGGGGCCTAGAAGGATTCTGGTTATAAATGTAAAAGCTCGACTACCTCATATCCGCCTCCAATTTTAGGACGCGCGATTTAGACCGGTCAAGGACGATGACGGACGCGAGAGTTCCAGGGGGAGGATAGCGCTGAGAAGATGCCCCTCCCCCTAGCGGCGCCGCCGGGAGCTCTAGAGAGAAGGGAAAGCGACGGTCCTAGAGAAAAGGGAGAGGGAAGCCTTTAAGTAGTATGCACTTGCTTGAACATTATAGGAAAACCGTGAGGGTGTGATTATAGTTTCATGGGGGTTATATTTTTTATTGGAGGAAATGCTTTCAATTTGGTAATTTTCTGATTAACATATTACTTTCTAGGAATTTACAAAGCTCTACACATTATTGGTCAATCAATAATCAGGTAATTAAATGTCCATGAATTAAATCAAATGAAAAAGTTATAGAGGAGGATCATGTCTCATATACAATCAACTGAGTGAAAAGATAAAAACACCCTTGTGTGAAAACAAAGGCCAAATCACTGTAAGGAAAAAGATCTATGACACCAACACAATTAAGCCACAAACTTGGTTTCTACTTCGTCCAACCTAACCTTGCCTAGGAAGGTCAAGATCCTCTATGGAGATCCCAAGGAGGATATTTCCTCATGAGGAGTCAATTAGAAATCCCTCTCAGACAACCAACTATAATCAGCAAAATGATTTTGACTCATAAGGAAAATGAGAAGATGCCATGCGAGTTGAGAATTCATCATGTGACAAGAAGAAAAGGGGAAATCACACCCTTAAAACTAACCAAAGACATTCATGAGTCAAATCGGTGGCAAAGCACTATCTATGTAGTCAAAACCATGGAAGACAAACTCATGGTCGTCATACATGGAGCAGTTAAAGGAGATTAAGCATCAACAAGATACGTCACGAGGTGCCCATGTAGAAGTCTAGTATCTTCAGTTGTGTTTTCAAAAACTTCCTCACCTTGATATTACAAATTACAAAGGTGCCAAGGCCCCAGTTAGCTAGCTTCACACATTAGTCTTGGTGGTCTTGTTGGGATACCAACACGGTAGAACACACTCCAGAAGAAGACCATGGTCGAGTTGTTGGTTCTCTAAAGATGTTTTCAGCATATCAGAAGGAGATGATATGGAGGATGATATTCGTGGTGGATGGCTAGAGTTTGAAGACAATGGTGGGGGGTGTAACGAGATAAAGCAATTAAAATTGGAGTATGATTAGGATTTTGATGGGTATGGGTGATGTTCTGAAGGCATTGGATTTATATGGGGTCCTCTCATATGAGCTTGACAGTCATGGCTAGAGATTGGGAGGAACACAAAGTTGGGTGTTTTTATATAGGGATTCTAGGAATTTATCTAGGGTTTGTTAGGTTATATATATATATATATATATTTATATATATATATATATGTATATATATATATATATAAGAGAGAGAGAAGTTTGGAGGTGGTTAGATCTGTGGACTTAAGGTCAATTAGGTCAATGTTGACTCACATCTAAATTGACTAAACCCGTGTTTTGATGATGACTAACCATTCCACATATTGGTGTCTAACATCTCTACTTGAGTGATTTTAGATTAGGTATAGACACACTCCAAATGCCCTAACTTGCGCATCTCAAATTGGAGAAAAGACAAGTCAAAGTCAATACAAGTGCATGTTTTTGTAATATGATGTAAATCAATTAGAATCATGTTGTAAATCACTTGTAATGATTGTATGACTTGTAATTAAGCTTAGAAAAAACTAGGAGCACTTAGATCGAATGTTAGATCACTTTTGATGCAACTTTGAAAATTGATTACAGGCACTTTATCGGTCGAGTTTCCCATCCTGAAAACTCGACCAATCATCCTTGATCAATTTTCTGGAGATTGCATCAGTCGAGTTGTGTTTACACAGAACTCGACCGATCAAGTAACTGACCATTTCGATTCCTAATGGTCGGTCGAGTTTTTTCAGGACAAACTCGACCGATCATTTGAGTATCGGCATTGTCGTTTACTTGATCGGTCGAGTTACCTTTATAGAAACTCGACTGATTGCATTGTATGGAAAAGTGCAGAAAAGTGCTTCTAGCCATTGTGGAGTTGCAACAAGTGAAAATACATCTGTTGCAAGCCACAAAACGGCTAGTTTTAATTCTCAAGTGTTCCGAAAGGCTAAGAGGAATCCCCAGCTATAAATAGGACCCCTTGGGCTTCATTCCAAGGTTGAGCATTCATTGCAAAGCTCTATGTGAGGTTCCTATTCTATAGTTGAGTGCTTCCTACAACCTCCTCTCTCTCTCTAAGCTTAATCACTTGCTACATCCATTAGAGTGAGTAGGAAATCTGTAAGAGAGCTAGTCCTACATGTATATCTTGTGAGGCTCTCACTTCCACCACCTCCCCATCTCTCATTTCAATCATGAAGATGAAGGTTCTCTCTTGGCTAAGAGAGGTGAAGAAGAACAAGGACAGGAGTCCCTTGGTGAAGATTAAGGCTAAAGACTTGGAGCTAGAGTGGGTAAGCCCTTAGTGAAGGCAGAAGACTCCTTGCTCAAGTGGGTAAGTCCTTGGTGGATGCTTCTCCGAGTGAAGGTGAAGTCAAAGGCGGAAGATCCAAGAAGAGTGGGTAATCTTTGCAAGGCTGAAGATTTGTGCAAGAGTAGGTAAATCCTTGGAAGAAGGTGGAAGACTCTTTGTAAAGTGGGTAAGTCCTTGGTAAGGTTGAAGACTCTTTGTATTGGATAGGTAAGTCCTTTGTTTGGTCATGTATTGTAAGTCTTATGAATGAATATAAGAATGCAATGGTTAGGAAATCCTAGAGGTTGACCTCTCTACGTAAGTGGACTGACATACTTCTAGTTTGAAGTGTGGAACCACTCTAAATAGCTTGTCTATTAGTGTATGTTCAATCTCTCTCATCCTTGCTATGTATGTTTTAGTTGCACTCAAATTACCTATTTAGCAACCTTATCTTGTCATATATCTTGAAGGTTTAATGAGTTTTGTTTAAGTGCTTTTAGCTCTATTCACCCCCCCTCTAGAGAATCTAATCACCCATCTAGGATCCAACAATTGGTATCAGAGCGGGTCTTCTCCAAGCATACTTCTACAAGTAGGAGAAGATGGGTGACTACCAAGGAGGGAGATACTCGATCAGCCTTCCAATCTTTGATGGGAGCAATTTACTCTATTGTAGAAGAAGGCTTCAATTCTACATCCAAGGATCAATTATTGAGATGTGGCAAATGGTGAACAGCCCATACATACTACCAAAGACAAAGATTGAAGAATGGGATGAAGCTACCTTGAAGAAAGAAACCTTGAATGCTAGAGTCATGCACATCCTCTATGCCTCCATGACCCCCACCGAGTTCAATTGGATTTCTTCATGTGAAACAACCTATGAGGTTAGGAGAAAGCTTTGCATCACTTATGAAGGGACATATCAAGTGAAGGAAAGCAAAGTCTACATGCTCAAAGGGATGCTTGAGAACTTCAAGATGGGAAAGGCGGAGAGGATAGCCAACATGTACTCAAGGCTCAACACCACTTTGAATGGTCTTGCTGTTCTAGGACATCCTATGTCTAGTGGAGAGAAACTCAAAGATCCTTAGAACTCTCCCCAAGAGATGGAAACCCAAGGTGACTTCCATTGAAGAAGCAAGGTCTCTTAGGGATATTTCTATTGAAGAGCTCATTGGAAATATACAAGAACATGAAGCTACAATTGACAAGAGGGAGGAAGTAGAAATACAAGAAGAGAAAGAACTCAAGAGAATGAAGAAGGCTGAAATGAAGGCTCAAATCAAGGCTATTGTTGATCAAGCCTCTCCATCCTCTAAAGTTGAAGAAGATACCATGTACTCCAAGGGTAAACTCTACAAAGGCAAGTCCTCCTCCATCCGGTGCTTCACATGTGGAAAGAAGGGTCACTACAAGGAAGATTGCCCACAAGGCAAAAAGACCAATCTTCATAAGAAGAAGGAGAAATGGCACTCAAGCTCAAGTGGCTCCTCCAACTCAAGCTCAAGTGAATATTCAAGTGAAGGATCAAGCTCAAGCTCTAGTGATGAAGGAGAATGCCATTTTGCCCTTATAGCATCAACAAGTGAGGACTCAAGTGAGGTAAATCTAAACTCTTTAGATAAAGAATATTTGATTGCTATTATTCATGATACTTGTGCCTCTCTTAAGTCTTCTAAAAGGAAAAGGAAAAATCTTGCTAGAATTGTTGATAATTTGCATGTAGAACTAGATGACCTTGAACATTCTAATTCTTGCTTACTTGATGACAAAAATGCTTGTCTTAGCCAAGTAGACTCTCTTAAACTTGAAAATGCTAGTTTGCTTGATAAGATTAGATTTCTAGAAGCTCAACCTGTTATGCCTAATTCTAATGAAGAGCATACTCTAATTGTTGATTCTCTCATGCATGATATTGATGTTCATAAATATGAAAACAAGGACAAAGATTTTGTTTTGCAAGAATTAGAAACAGAAAATGCCTCCTTGCTTACTAAAATCAATGGGCATGAACCTTGTTCTAGTTATACTAATAGAGAGAATGATGATGCTGCTCTTCATATTGATAGAGATTCTTATTTGACTAAAGCTCTTTGTTTAGAAAATGATCTTTTGCATGCTAGAGATAATATCAATCATTTGTCTTCTACTATTACTTCTCTTATGCATGATAATGATAGTTTGAGATCTTCTTTGCAAAGATTCTTAGTTGGTAAGAAGAGCCTTAATGATATCCTACACCATACTACTAAACAAATTGGTAGACATGGTTTAGGATATGATAGTAGTCAAAGGAACAACAAAGATAAAGGACCTCCAATCTTCCATGGAGAATACTCTAGTTACAAGACTATAGGCACATGCAACTATTTCAATGAAATTGGTCATTATTCTACTTGTTGACCTTTTAGGAAAGAACCCAAGAGAAATAGGACTTGGGTTGCTAAACTAACCCCTCTGGACCCAAAAACATGATTGGGGACCATTTCATCTTTCTTCTTGTAGGTACTTGCAAATGGATTGACTTGAGCTATTGAATTTCAAATTGACTTCTCAATCCACATGAAAGAAGAAAGGTGAGAAGTGTAGAGGGTGACAAAAAGTGGAAAAGGAATGGTAAGAACAAAGATAAAGGTTTTCTTGCTTATAACCATTTCTAACTTGTTTTTGTCAAGTTAGTGTGCACTATACATATGGTTTTTGAGTCAAAAGTGGTATTTTGTGATTCCATTCACACTCTTGCTCAAAAACTATTTCTAATGCTTCTATAGTGCATCACTAACTTGATTAGACATGTTTGGATATGGTTTGTTTATTTAGCATGCCTTTAAATATGTTTTTATGAAATATATGTGCTTTTTGGACAGCTGCTCTGTCGGTCGAGTTTGCCTTGGTTGAAACTCGACCGATAGGCACCGATGGGTGTTTCCAGCAGCTATCATCGGTCGAGTTGTCAATACACAGAACCTGACTGATAACACTGTGCACAGAATATACATTTGGCTTATTGAATGAGAATTTCCCTCTCAACTAGATTTTCTCAACCAATAGCCTTATTCTTTGGCACTCTCATTTGGCACCTTTATATATGCATATTGCCATGCTTTAAATTTCCTATCTTGCATACAACTCTATCTCTCTAATTGCTCTAAATTGGTATATATATCTTGCAATTACTTGCTTTGAGTTGTTTTGCAGGTTTTCATGATGATCTCTTTGGATCTCTTGGTTGTGACTAAAATTCCTTCCATTGTGCCCAAACTTGCTACATCTATCTAGGTGTATATCTTGTTTTGATACAACCTTGATGTTCTTAGTGGTAATCATCTTTTGGTAAGGATGCATATTTGTATGTGAGGTATATCCTTTCATGCTTCTAAAATTGCATATCTCTTTGTTTGGATATATCTCTACATCTACTCATAGCTTTCTTTATCTTATGTGTCTTTTAGTATCTCTTACTATGATCTAGATCCTACTAGTAGTCCTAACTTGTGATATCATCTACTAGTAGTTCATATACATGTAGTTCTAACCTTGTTTATAATTGACATCTTTGCTCATATATATGCTATGCTTGTATCTTGTCTCATACATGCTCAAGCTTGTTCCTTGAATTGTATATCTACTATCTTGAGTTCCTTGCATAACATTGTGATGCAGGATACATAGATCTACATTGTATGTAGAAATTGGAGTATTTTTGGATTTTATGCAGATTTTGCTCCAGTTTCAGTTTTTGGTGCAAGACTAGCGTTTTTCATGCAGAAAAAACCTTCTGAGCAAGACTCATTGCTGTGCAATGAGCTATGATGGTTTTTGGTCGAATTCCGTCATCTTGAGGGTCAAAATTATGTTTTATTATTTTTATGTAGCACTTTATCTTGCATTTTGGGTTGTTCAAGTATATGCTTTAACTTACTTTTCTTTCTATGCTTGGACAAGCCCCTATCTATGCTCTTCTACTCTCCTTATATATATTTGTGTTATATCCTTTCTCTTTAACAAGTGATGTTTCTTATTTTCTTCATAACCCCACTTTTTGAAATGACAAAGGGGGATAAAGGTATGTCTTCTTTTAAAAAGAGGAAGAAGGAATGTCTTACATGAAGAAGAGAAGTATGTTCATGTAAAGGGAATAGGTAAAGGGGAGAAAACATATATGTGTAGAACATATATGAGTAGAAGACATAGTTTGTATAAAGGTAACTCGACTGATCAAGTAAATGACAAGACATAGTTTCTAGAAATGTTATGAAAGCTAACCATGCAAGAGAAATAGCATCAATTGAGGGGGAGTATCAGAACTCCATGCACATAAATTGAGGGGGAGCATATGAGCTCAATCCTATTGAAACCCCTAGGTTTCTCTGAAGGTATGATTTTACTTAAAAGCTTTCAATACATTTATGGAATAGTTTGTCATCTTCAAAAAGGGGGAGATTGTTAACTCAAGGTCAATTAGGTCAATGTTGACTCACGTCTAAATTGACTAAACCCGTGTTTTGATGATGACTAACCATTCCACATATTGGTGTCTAACGTCTCTACTTGAGTGATTTCAGATTAGGTATAGACACACTCCAAATGCCCTAGCTTGCACATCTCAAATTGGAGAAAAGACAAGTCAAAGTCAATACAAGTGCACGTTTTTGTAATATGATGTAAATCCATTAGAATCATGTTGTAAATCACTTGTAATGATTGTATGACTTGTAATTAAGCTTAGAAAAAATCAAGAGCACTTAGATCGAATGTTAGATCACTTTTGATGCAACTTTGAAAATTGATTACATGCACTTTGTCGGTCGAGTTTCCCAGCCTGAAAACTCGACCGATCATCCTTGATCAATTTTATGGAGATTGCATCGGTCGAGTTGTGTTTACAGAGAACTTGAACGATCAAGTAACTGCCCATTTCAATTCCTAATGGTCGGTCAAGTTTTGTCAGGACAAACTCGATCGATCATTTGAGTATCGACCTTGTCGTTTACTTGATCGGTCGAGTTACCTTTATAGAAACTCGACCGATTGCACTGTATAGAAAAGTGCTTCTAGCCGTTGTGGAGTTGCAACAAATGAAAATATATCCGTTGCAAGCCACAAAACGGCTAATTTTCATTCTCAAGTGTTCCCAATGGCTAAGAGGCATCCCCAGGTATAAATAGGACCCCTTGGGATTCATTCCAAGGTTGAGCATTCATTGCAAAACTCTATGTGAGGTTCCTATTCTATAGTTGAGTGCTTCCTACAACCTCCTATCTCTCTCTAAGATTAATCACTTGCTCCATCCATTAGAGTGAGTAGGAAATCTATAAGAGAGCTAGTCCTACATGTATATCTTGTGAGGCTCTCACTTCCACCACCTCCCCATCTCTCATTTCAATCATGAAGATGAAGGTTCTCTCTCTTGGCTAAGAGAGGTGAAGAAGAATAAGGGAAGGAGTCCCTTGGTGAAGATCAAGGCTGAAGACTTAGAGCTAGAGTGGGTAAGCCCTTGGTGAAGGCAGAAGACTCCTTGCTCAAGTGGGTAAGTCCTTGGTGGAAGCTTCTCTGAGTGAAGGTGAAGTCAAAGGCGGAAGATCCAAGATGAGTGGGTAATCCCTGCAAGGCTGAAGACTTGTGTAAGAGTAGGTAAGTCCTTGGAAGAAGGTGGAAGACTCCTTGCAAAGTGGGTAAGTCCTTGGTAAGGTTGAAGACTCTTTGTATTGGATAGGTAAGTCCTTTATTTGGTCATGTATTATAAGTCTTATGAATGAATATAAGAATGCAATGGTTAGGAAATCCTAGAGGTTGACCTCTCTAGGTAAGTGGACTGACATACTTCTAGTTTGAAGTGTGGAACCACTCTAAATAGCATGTCTATTGGTGTATGTTGAATCTCTCTCATCCTTTCTATGTATGTTTTAGTTGCACTCAAATGACCTATTTAGCAACCTTATCTTGTCATATATCTTGAAGGTTTAATGAGGGTTATTTAAGTGCTTTCATCTCTATTCACCCCCCTAGAGCATCTAATCACCCATCTAGGATCCAATAAGATCATGCGGTGAGGATTAGAGATGAGAGAGATATGGGGGATCCACTAGGGATGCTCCTCTCCAAATAGGAGGAAGGGACGACATACGATCCCTCTAATCTCCATTGCATTTCTTAGACTAAACCTATGATAAATGTGACATCCTAACTTAGGTAGTAAAAACTAGGAGACAATGTAATAGATGAATCAGGTGAGGAACATGATGGATATTTAGATAAAAAGGTGATTATTTATGTTCTTTTTCCAAATATAAATTGGAATAGCAAGGATTATACAAGGCAAGTAAATTTAGTAGGTAGACTAAATCGAGGGTAAGGAATCCAATTTTCTGATCTGTTTTTACTTCTAAGTCATGTAATTAACTAATTTACATATTTATATTACTTGGGTGATTTATTTATTACTAATTCTCCTTCACAAATTAGATCACTAAAATTGAATAAATTCTATTGGATATAGTTTATTTTCTTGCTTAATATTTTCAGATGCAAAATAAATATCTAACATGGGTAATTTATAGCTAAAACCATTATGTTCAATAAATGATTCCTCAAGTGTCCATAATGAGAGCAATTAAGGAATTTGGAAGAATGATGGAAACCAAATTGAGGATGTTACACATACTATATCAAATTAAAAGTCATGAGAACTAACATTGAAAATGTATAATAATAGTAACCAATATAGGTCATTAAATTCCATAAACTTGGCTCATTATCATGCACACAATGACCAGTCAATTTAAATGAAACTCTCAGCAGCCAACTTGCTTTAATGCAAATACAACTATAACCTTGTATCCAAAATTCCATCAACCGACTTTCAAAGTCATATAAATATGCGATCTAGTATGAGATGGATTTGCTGTAATATGCGATCTAGTATTCCTTTACTAACCTTTAGCCACATTGCATGATCAAGGATTCCATACTTGTCATCAATGAGCGGAATATCTATAAGTTCATCTCATGCACTTCCAGATCCATGTAGTATCCACTGCTGTTCTCTAACACATAGATACTCGACATTTCCTTTTAAATGATTTTATTGGAACACTTCCAATTATAAAAAAAACTTTCACTTTTATATATCCTATATATATTTTGTGATTAATTTTCTATCCTTTCGGAAGTTCGCATCAATGTAACTCTTTACATTGAACTCTTCCTTATATCCATAGAACTAGTAGTTCACAAGTACTTATCAAGTTCTCATGGTATTCCAGTAACCCTTACTGGAAGTAGACATACATCCACTCATCATGTCTCACATATGAGTTACCAGGATGAGCACATCATTTTGTCATGTCCTACATATAAGATGATGAATGCATTTTGTTCTTTCCATGTTGATACATGCAAGATAATGGGATGATTACATACATGATAGATCCATATCTATTCTTAGTGTTCCCATTCTTCATAAGAATTGGACACTTGGCCTTGGGATACTAACTCCATGTAACATGGACAAGTTTTCTCCCACTGAATTTGTGCATACTTAACTCTTCAGTACAGATTGCCAATGTATGCTTTCTCTTTTCAGGTCAAGAGGTTTTCTAGAACCATCTCTATAGATCTCTATTCCTATCACATAGGAAACATCTCTATCTTCCTTAAAGATAATTTCCACTTTTGTATTTCCATTCTAGAACATTTCCATTTCACATTAACATGTGGAATGTGAACACGCTCCTACTAAATCACAGATCCTTCTTTATCTTTGACATATCAGTCAAACCCTTTGACTATATTATCAAAGTAAAGATCCAATTCTGAGTTGCTTTTACTCAATCAATCACATTGATTAGTCCATTGTAACTTATAAAATTCATTTGTATTAGTGGATTCATAAACCTTATAGGTTGTGTCACATACACATCCTTGTTTTATTCCTCATAGGAATGCGGTTTTAGTATCCATATGCCAAATGTCTTAGTTATTAAGTTGCAATCAACAAGCATCATCCTTCTCAAAATGTTATCCATGTGTCTTAACACTTAAGACTCATTTGCACTTATGGATTTCATTCCAATGGGTGCTACCATCAAGGTCATACCTTATGGTTCACATGGATGCCATTTAGTATGTAGTGGTCATAAACCATAACTCAAGATTCAGTTCCTCATATTCATCTGGTTAGTTGACTCATCACATGAACAACTCATCACATAGATAATTGAGGTGTATCTGCTAAGGATATAAGAACTCACAACCCTTGTGATTCTTAATTTCTTTTATTAGTGAAGTGTATTATTTATTTAAGAAGAATTTAGTTATTTGATAATCATCCTCTAACTCCTTAGAGTATGACTCCTTCTTGATTTTGACATCACCATGCCTTAATCATGAGTCCACTATCATAATCACTCATAAGGATCTCAAACATTTGGTCCAAATATTTCATTCATTGATCTCATCAAGAATTAACACTTTACCAAATTTTTACTTCATCTATGATAATCTTGATCACTTCAAGATATTCATATTGGTATTTCTCTAAACACCATTTGAAGTATTAGCATTTGTTCTAATAGATATGTAAATACATCACATGTATTATACCTAATAGGATAATCATTCTCCCACTACCATTAGTGAAGATTGATTAATCATGTTCAAGATATTCATGTCTCTTACTGGTTCTCTAACCAAAAGAGTCTAGATTTATCCATCATATGGAAACTAGATATGAATTTCTCATGATTTATGCTAATTTGATTGCTTGAGTCATCAATAACTTTAGGTATCATTTTATCTTATGCATATCAAATACCACAAGATAAACAAGGCATTGCCACAAAGATCATATCTTTAGAAATTGAAACATCTCTTTATTGATTGCCATCATTGTCATACAATATGCAAAAATAAAGTGTTTCTATCTATTGTCAAATATGAAATAGCAGTTCATAACTGTATTACATGCCTTTTAATCTGAAAATAAACTAAAGTACTCCTATCTATGGCGGCAACACTTGCCCCATTTATTGAGTGCTTTACAGTTTACATCTTGGTATCATATACCTCAAAAGTGTTACAAGTTTACTTTCATGACACCTTTAAGTAGAGACGTCTGTCGCCTCCTTCTTATTTTGTTCTTCTAGATAGAGAGGACAATTCCTTTTCCAATGTCTTGGCTTTTGACAATGGTGGCAATTTCCTTTCTTGGTCACGCCTCCCTTGGCCTTGAGAGCTGAAGACGACTTGGGCTCCTGGCTAGCATCAGAACCTTTCTTAGCTTTGCCCTTGCCCTTGTGCTTGGACTTGCCATTCTTTCTCATGATCACCATCACAGACTTAGGCTTGTCCTTCTTCATCTGTGTCTCGACTGTCCTCAACATGCCCAACAACTCTGATAGTGGCCTATCAAAGTTGTTCATGTTGTAGTTCATCAAAAACTGACTGTAGGATTCTGGCAACGATTGCAGTATCACGTCAGTAGCCAACTCTTGGCTCAGTGGAAATCCCATTCTTGTCAGGTTCTCCACATACCCAATCATCTTGAGTGTGTGAGGACCAACTGGATCTCCTTCTATCATGACGCACTTAAACAGTGCCCTTGAGACATCGTATCTCTCTTGCTGTGCTTGATCTTCATACATGTTCCTGAGATGCTGAATCATCTCAATGAAACCCATGTTCCCATGTTGTCTCTACAACTCCTGGTTCATAGAGCACAACATCAAGCACTTTGCATCAATGGCATCATCAAAATGCTTCTTGTAAGCATCCCTTTCTGCCTTTGGTGCATTAGGAGCAGGTTCCACTGGAATTGGAGTATCCAGTACATAGAGCTTTCTCTCTTGAGTGAGAACAATTCTCAATGTCCTATACCAGTCGTGGAAGTTTGTCCCATTTAGCTTGTCCTTTTCAAGGACCGATCGTAAAGAAAAGTGATTGTTGTTTGTTGTCATTTGTACTACAAAAGGAAATATGCAATTTTAGTCCAAAAACTCATTTTTGAATTATTTGATTGATTTGAAAAGATGACGATATAATTAGGCCTTTAATTAATTATCGCTCCCACTATTTTAGTTCAAATTGATAGCCCTCACTATCAATTCAGAAGATTGCAGCGTACAACTTTCTAGTGGGTAAGATCTTGAAATCCTCTAAGTCATGGACCAGCTTGGGTTGTCACCCACAACTTAGATCTCTCAGGTAGGCAACTCTTGCCAATTGCAACATATGCAACTCTTGATAAGAAGTCATATGCAACTCCTTGCCATAAGAATCTCCATGCCTCCTCAAGGTGCTAGATCCTATCTAGGTCACCTTGTTAAGTCCGATCCAAATCTAACATGATGAATATGCACCCTGCTAGGGCAGACCCACATATCCATCTTTCACGCTTCCACAAGATAGACGGTGCACCACGCTTGGGCGTGCCCACACCTGGTCGATCAAGCTTTCCACGTGTGTCGCATTTGGAAGGCATCTAAAACTTAATATTTAACGAGGGATTTGGTTTTATATACATATACATTGTTGGTATGTATGCCCTGAGAGCCAATCATGGGATGATTGGTGGGATACATTAAGATTGATTTGATAAACATCAAAAGAAAGCTTCCAATTCTTTCTGGTTCAGTCATATGAGATAGTGATGGAACAGATTGAATGTCTAGAGAATGACATTACTCAATGACATATGCTTTCAGGTTGAGGACCTGAACGATGAGATCATACAGATGCTAAGAGTTTGTACATTCTTGTTATGTCCCTAGTCGGATGTCATTGTGGAAGGTAGATACACAACAATGACACACAAGACTAGATTGTGGTGTTAGTTGATGATAGAATCTCATTAGTCATGATATAGAGATATCAAACCAAACACATATGTACTTGTTAGAGAACAAGTGTACCGGACAGACCCACCGTGAGTTTGACACATGGAACCATGACATGGTAGTCACATTCAGTACTCACAGTGATGGTGGTGAGTGTGATTCTTTGACCTGAAATCACTACACTCAACACATGTTGTTGGGCACACTTTGACATCATCAAACGCAGTCCTGAAGCATGGGTTGTTATAAAGGTGATGATTGGGTGGCTTTACACATGGGGCTTTTGAGGGGTGAGTGATAGATATGGGATTTGTCCATCCTGAGGGAGTTTTATATCCAAGGCCACTTGATGAGTAGGATTGAAATAGGCATGCGCACACATATGTGAATCAGTATGTGATATTGATGTCATACATATATCTTCCAATCTGCTCTGAGATCAAGAAAGTGAATGAACGTTGATAGGATGATTGTTCCATGCCTCGAGTTCATTCGGGATATCAGTGACAAAGGAATTATACATTCACTGTAACACCATTCACAGATTGTAGGATTGAAAGTTGTTCTCCAACTTTCTACTTTCACTTGGGTAGCACTGATGTGTGACTAGGAACCGCTCTTTTCTTGTGAAGTTATAAGTGTTATGGACTTTCACTGCCAACGTGAAATGGACCTGCAGGGTCACACACATAGGATTTAACCTGGAAGAGGAGTTTTGTCCACAAAAAATGTTTAGATTGATTGCTAAAGGAGTTTAGTAGTTCAATTAAACACTCAATCAATTGATAGCTCAGTATCATAATGTTCAAGGTGTTGGACTGATTGATTAGAGCATCGAATTAATTGAAACCGCAATTGACTGATTTTGCACAATTTGCACTCCCAATCGATCGGCTCATGTGATGAACCGATTGGCTGAGCTTGGTGAATCGGTCGGCTCAGGTAGTGAGTCGATCGACTGATGGACAGGGAGAAACAATCACTTCAAGTGTTGAAATGATCGTTCAACTGGTCCAACTGGGCAAGTTGGGAAAGTAGGATTGGTGAGAATTTTCCTTTTGTTTCACTTGCCCAATTTGATTGGAACAAGGATTGGTATTTGATACCAATTAGAAACAAAAGATGGAAAGTCAATCGGGAACTAACCAGGACCACGAACTGACCGATTCAGAAGTGAACCGACCGGTTGAGGTGTCAACCGACCGGCTCAGGTCCCCAATTGACCATTTCAGAAATGAAACGATCGGTTCAGGTTGCAAGTTGGTTGTTTTTGTGGAAAATCTCGAGCCTTCTACTCCTGCTTGTAGTCCCACATTGCTCAGGATAGAGAACCCTGTCCCATGACCCTCCTATATATAGGGGTATTGGGGGCTTCTCAAAGTACAACTCATTGCAACCAGTTGCTCTGTGAAGTTATCGTTCTCTCTAGTTTTTGTAACCGAGAGAGAGCCCGAGCAAGTGCTACCCGATAAGGGAGGCACAACAAGGGAAAGACAACTGCAGAAAGCAATTGGTGGCAGGAGAGTGTGTTGGTGACTAGTACGCCGACAGGAGGGTGCAACTCCTTCCAATTCCTTGTGGGACAAGGAGATTGGAGTTCTAGGTGGTTCGTGTGGACTACTTTAGAGGCGGGAGGTTTCTGTCGCTCAGAGGACAACTGTCAATCCCAACAGTCCTGGTGAGACCAGGATTCGTCAGTCCCGGTGCGACCAGGAGCTGCACAGACACTGTCTAAGACTGGAGGTGAAGATCACGCAAGGCACGAGGTATTGTCGCCAAGCAAGCCTTGGGACAAGGTATGATTCCACAAACCATTCTTTCCTATTGTGTAGACGTTGACGCGTTTCCT
This sequence comes from Alisma plantago-aquatica, assembly GCA_963693085.1. Taxonomy (NCBI): domain Eukaryota; kingdom Viridiplantae; phylum Streptophyta; class Magnoliopsida; order Alismatales; family Alismataceae; genus Alisma; species Alisma plantago-aquatica. The sequence goes on along the minus strand of OY856410.1, from coordinate 562,949,066 downwards.
TGTTCTGGGTTTGGGGGAGAAAATTTTTATTTCCGCTGCCTTCTCTGCCTCCCCTAAAACCCAACAGTGGTATCGGAGCCACGTCAACTGCTCTATACTTTAGGATTATCGATATGATCAATTTTGGTTTGTCACCTTTATTTATTGCATACGATGTGAATAATATTGGCTTTACACATGTCCAATCCTAAATCCACAAATCCTAATTTACATATATGATATGTATTATAAATGCACTCGATATGCGTTGCCCTTAAATGAGTTTTGTGGTGGATGTATAGCGTGGTTATGGCCAATAAACCCTGTCTATGTATGGTTGTATGTGGTTGCTTGCATCTCGGTCTACGCACCGATCTTCCTTCTCTTATTCCTGATGTAACTCGAAATAATTCGAGATTTCTTTCCTACCTTTGCTCCCCTCGAATGTAACTTGAGGTTTTTCTTTTTACAATGTAAAATAGTATAGAATTGTATTTCCTATTATGTCAAAGAATGGAGGACATCCTGACGACAGCTGAGACGATCGGTTCAAGGTGTGAACCGATCGGTTGACATTTGAGACGATCGGTTCAAGGAGTGAGCCGATCGGTTGATGACCGGTTCGAGGTGCGAGACGAGCAGGTGGCGGCCATGATGAGATGCACGACGACCAGGCAAATCGATCGGTTGGAGGAGCCAACCAATCGGATGGTGGCACCCAGCCAACCAGTCTGATGGCGAGCCGATCATTCATGTGATGAGTTGATCAAACACAGAAAGACAAAGCACAGAGTTCATCTTGTACATGTTGCATGTGATGTAGACCTAGATGACCGTGATTCCTCTTGGCTCGAGGAATCACATTAGGATGGCCATAATCATCACTTTTATCGTTTTGCATGTTTTCTATCAGATATATCATGTATATGATACGTACTATGTATTGTGGTGATTGGATATGTATATGTATATAAAAACAAATCCCTCATTAAATATTAAGTCTTATATGCCTTCCATTAGCGGCACACATGAAAAACTCGATCGACCAAGCGTAGGTTACGCCAAAGCGTGGTACGCCGTCTATCTTGTGGAAATGTAAAGGGTAGACATGTAGGTTCTGCCAAAGTAGGGTGCATGTTTACCGTGTCGGCTTTTGGGTTAGATTTAACTGGTGATTCTTAGAGCGTCTAAGCCCAGAGGCAAGGAATGTTCATGGCAAGGTGTTGCGCATGTTCATTCATCAAGAGTTTCATATGATGCAATTGGTAAGAGTTGCCTACCTAAGAGATCTAAGTTGTGGATGACAACCCAAGATGGTCCATGACTTAGAGGATTTCAGGATCTTTCCCACTAGAAGGTTGTACGCTGCAATCTTCCGAATTGATGGTGAGGGTTATCAATTTGAATTATATAGTGGGAGTGATAATTAATTAAAGGCCTAATTATATCGTCAATTTTTCAAATCAATCAAACAAGTTAAAAAGAGTTTTGGACTAAAATTGCATATATTTCCTTTTGTTAATGGTTAATCAACAAATCACTTTATTTGCGATCGGTCTTTGAGATGAACAAATTAAATGGGAATTTTTCCATGACTGGTTAGGACATTGAGAAGTGTTCTCAATCGTAGAGTGAAAGCTCTAAGTCCTAGTTATACCAGAACCAGATGAACTCGATCCCACCACATCAATGGCTGAAAGTATTCTTATGGAATCATACCGAGGATGACATTGATGAGGAGTGCTTGATGTTGTGTTCTCTGAACTATGAGTTGCAGAGACAACATGAGACATATGATGTCTCAAGGACACTATTCTAGTATATCATGACAGAAGGAGATCCAATAAGGTATTCACGCACTCAATATGATTGGGTATGTGGAAAACCTGACTAAGAAGGATTCCCTCTGAGCCAAGAGTTGGCTATTGGTATGATACTGCAAATGTTGCGAGAATCATACAATTCATGGTAAGCTACAACATGAACAACTTTGACAAGCGTTGACAGAGTTGTTGGACATGTTGAGGATAGTAGAGGCAAAGATGAAGAAAGACAAACCATAATCTTTGATGTGATCAAAGAAAAGGTAATTCTTAAGGGCAAGGACAAGGTCAAAGCAAAGAAGTGTTCTGATGCTAGCCAACAATCCAAGCCATCTTCAGCCTCAAGGCACATGGGGAAAGGGTGTATGAGGGAATTGCCCTCTATATCTGGAAGAACAAAAGAAGATGAAGGAGGGGATGGAGATATCCACCTAAGGTATCATGAAATGAACCGCTTCTTTATCTAAGGTATATGATACTAAGATATGGATCTATCATATATGATATGCAAGATCCGCAAAGAAGTGATGTCCTTTGTGAAAGGACCAAGAAAGAAGTACCCATCATTGGAGCAAGTGTTGTTTCCATAGATAGGAGTATCTTTCAGTTTATTTCATCCCAAAAGGGCATGAAATAGAGTTGAGAACTGCTATTTCATATATTGCCAATAGATAGAAACACTTTATTTTTTCATATTGTATGACAATGATGGCAATTAATAAAGTTGATGTTTCAATCTTAAAGATATGATCCTTGTGGCAATGCCTTGTTTATCTTGTGATACATGGTATGCATAAGATAAAATGATACCTAAAGTTATTGATAACTCAAACAATCAAATTAGCATAAATCATAAGAAATTCATTTCTAGTTTTCATGTGATGGATAAATCTAGACTCTTTTGGTTAGAGAACCAGTAAGAGACATGAATCTCTTGTACATGATTAATCAATCTTCACTAATGGTAGTGGGAGAATGATTATCCAATTAGGTATAATACATGTGATGTATTTACATACCTATTGGAACAAATGTTGATACTTCAAATGGTATTTAGAAACATACCGATATGAATATCTTGAAGTGTTCAAGATTATCATAGATGAAGTGCAAATTTGGTAAAGTGTTAATTCTTGATGAGATCAATGAATAAAATACTTGGACCAAATGTTTGAGATCTGTATGAGTGATTATGATAGTGTATCATAGTGAACTCATGATTAAGGCATGGTGATGTCTAAATCAAGAAGGAATCATACTCTAAGGAGTTAGAGAATGATTATCAAATAACTGAATTCTTCTTAATAAAAGAATACCCCACACTAATAAAGGACATTGAGAATCACAAGGAGTTGTGAGTTCTTATATCCTTGACAGATACACCTCAATTATCTATGTGATGAGTTGTTCATGTGATGAGTCAACTATCTAGATGAATATGAGGAACCGAATTTTCAGTTATGGTTTATGACCATTATATCCTAAATGACATCCATGTGAACCATAAGGTATGACCTTAATGGTAGCACCCATTGGATGAAATCCATAAGTGCGAATAAGTCTTAAGTGTTAAGACACATGGATAACATTTTGAGAAGGATGATGCTTGTTGATTGCAACTTGATGACTAAGACATTTGGCATATGGATACTAAAACCGCATTCCTAAGAGGAATAAAAAAAAGGATGTGTACGTGACACAACCTATAAGGTTTATGAATCCACTAATGAAAATGAAGTCTATAAGTTACAATGGACAAATCAATGTGATTGATTGAGTACAAGCAACTCAGAATTGGATCTTTACTTTGATGATATAGTCAAAGGGTTTGACTGATATGTCAAAGATAAAGAAGGGATATGTGATTTAGTGGGAGTGTATTCACATTCCACATGTTGATGTGAAATGGAAATGTTCTAGAATGGAAATCTAAAAGTGGAAATTATCTTAAAGGATGATAGAGATGTTTCCTATGTGATAGGAATAGAGATCTATAGAGATAGTTCTCAAAAACCTCTTGACCTGAAGAGAGAAAGCATACATTGGCAATCTGTACTGAAGGGTTCAGTATGCACAGATTCAGTGGGAGAAAACTTGTCCATGTTACATGGAGTTAATATCCCAAGGCAAAGTGTCCAATTCTTATGAAGAATGGGAACACTAAGAATAGATATGGATCTATCATGTATGTAATCATCCCATTATCTTGCATGGCAAGAACAAAATGCATTCATCATCTTGTATGTATGACATGGCAATATGATGTGCTCATCTTGATAACTCGTATGTGGGACATGATGAGTGGATGTATGTCTGTTTCCAGTAAGGGTTACTGGAATACCATGAGAACTTGATAAATACTTGAGAAGTACTAGTTCTATGGAGAAAAGGAAGAGTTCGATGTAAAGAGTTACATTGATGTGAACTTCTAAAAAGGATAGAAAATTAATTGCAAAATATATATAGGATATATAAAAGTGAAAGTTTGTTGATAATTGGAAGTGTTCCAATAAAACCATTTAAAAGGAAATTTCGAGTATCTATGTGTTAAAGAACAACAGTGGATACTATATGGATCTGGAAGTTCATGAGATGAACTTATAGATATTCCGGTCATTGATGACAAGTATGGAATCCTTGATCATGCAATGTGGCTAAAGGTTAGCAAAGGAATACTGGATCGCATATTACGGCAACTCCATCTCATACGTGTGACGTACAACGAAGAGATGAGAGACATGCAATTTATATTGACTTTGGCAAGGTGTTGCCATTACTCACTATGTTCGCACTAGAGCACAGTAACATGTGGGACATGTTTGAAGATCACTATGAATACGATTCAAGGGTGATTGGCTCGCAGTACAAATGGGAGTCTATTGGTATGTATGCCCTGAGAGCCAATCATGGGATGATTGGTGGGATACATTAAGATTGATTTGATAAACATCAAAGGTAAGCTTCCAATTCTTTCTGGTTCAATCATATGAGATAGTGATAGAACAGATTGAATGTCTAGAGAATGACAATACTACTCAATGACGTATGCTTTCAGGTTGAGGACCTGAACGATGAGATCATACAGATGCTAAGAGTTTGTACATTCTTGTTATGTCCCTAGTCGGATGTCATTGTGGAAGGTAGATAGACAACAATGACACACAAGACTAGATTGTGGTGTTGGTTGATGACAGAACCTCATTAGTCATGATATAGAGATATCAAACCAAACACATAGGTACTTGTTAGAGAACAAGTGTACCGGACAGACCCACCGTGAGGTTTACACATGGAACCATGACATGGTAGTCACAGTCAGTACTCACAGTGATGGTGGTGAGTGTGATTCTTTGACCTGAAATCACTACACTCAACACATGTCGTTGGGCACACTTTGACATCATCAAACACAGTCCTGAAACATGGGTTGTTATAAAGGTGATGATTGGGTGGCTTTGACACATGGGGCTTTTGAGGGGTGAGTGATAGATATGGGATTTGTCCCTCCTGAGGGAGTTTGATATCCAAGGCCACTTGATGAGTAGGATTGAAATAGGCGTGTGCACGCATGTGTGAATCAGTATGTGATATTGATGTCATACATATCTCTTCCAATCTGCTCTGAGATCAAGAAAGTGAATGAACATTGACAGGATGACTGCTCCATGTCTCGAATTCATTCGGGATATCAGTGACAAAGGAATTATACATTCACTGTAACACCATTCACGGATTGTAGGATTGAAAGTTGTTCTCCAACTTTCTACTTTCACTTGGGTAGCTCTGATGTGTGACTAGGCACCGCTCTTTGCTTGTGAAGTCATAAGTGTTATGGACTTTCACTGCCAACGTGAAATGGACCTGTAGGGTCACACACATAGGATTTAACCTGGAAGAGGAGTTTTGTCCACAAACAATATTTAGATTGATTGCTAAAGGAGTTTAGTAGTTCAATTAAACACTCAATCAATTGACAGCTCAGTATCAAAATGTTCAAGGTGTTGGACTGATTGATTAGAGCATCGAATTAATTGAAACCACAATTGACTGATTCTACACAATCTGCACTCCCAAATGATCGGCTCATGTGATGAACCGATCAGCTGAGCTTGGTGAACCGGTCGACTCAGGTAGTGAGTCGATCGGCTGATGGACAGGGAGAAACAATCGCTTCAAGTGTTGAAACGATTATTCAACTAGTCCAACTGGGCAAGTTGGGAAAGTAGGATTGGTGAGAATTTTCCTTTCGTTTCACTTGCCCAATTTGATTGGAACAAGGATTGGTATTTGATACCAATTAGAAACAAAAGATGGAAAGTCAATCGGGAACTGACCAGGACAACAAACCGACCGGTTCAGAAGTGAACCGACTGGTTGAGGTGTCCCAACTGATCGGTTGAGGTGTCAACCGACCGGCTCAGGTCCCCAGCCGACCATTTCAGAAATGAAACGATCGGTTCAGGTTGCGAGTTGGTTGTTTTTTGTGGAAAATCTCGAACCCTTCTACTCCTACTTTTAGTCCCACATTGTCCGGGATAGAGAACCCTGTCCCATGACCCTCCTATATATATAGGGGTATTGGGGGCTTCTCAAAGTACAACTCAGTGCAACCAGTTGCTCTGTGAAGTTGTCATTCTCTCTGGTTTTGGTAACCGAGAGAGTGCTCGAGCAAGTGCTACCTGATAAGGGAGGCACAAAAAGGGAAAGACAACTGCATAAAGAAATTGGTGGCAGGAGAGTGTGTTGGTGACTAGTATGCCGACAGGAGGGTGCGACTCCTTCCAATTCCTTGTGGGACAAGGAGATTGGAGTTCTAGGTGGTCCGTGTGGACTACTTCAGAGGCAGGAGGTTTCTTCCGCTCGGAGGATAGCTGTCAATCCCGATAGACCCGGTGAGACCAGGAGTCGTTAGTCCCTGTGCGACCAGGAGCTGCACAGACACCGTCCAAGACCGGAGGTGAAGACCGCACAAGGCACGAGGTATTGTCTCCGAGCAAGCCTCGGGACAAGGTATGATTCCACAAACCATCCTTTCCTATTGTATAGACGTTGATGCATTTTCTTGTTCCGGGTTTGGGGGAGAAAATTTTTGTTTCCGCTGTCTTCTCTGTCTCCCCTAAAACCCAACATACATATCCAATCACCACAATATATAGTACGTATCATATACATGCTATATCCCATAGAAAACATGTGAAACAATAAAAGTGATGATTATGGCCATCCTAATGTGATTCCTCGAGCCAAGAGGAATCACGGTCATCTACATCTACATCATATGCAACCTGTACAAGATGAACTCTGTGCTTTGCCTTTCTGGGTTTGATCAACTCATCATATGAATGATCGGCTCGCCATCAGACTGGTCGGCTGGGTGCCACTAGCCGATTGGTTGGATCCTCCAACCGATCAGTTCGCCTGGTCGACGTGCATCTCATCATGGCTGCCACCCGCTCATCTCGCTCCTCGAACTGGTCATCAACTGATCGACTCACTCCTTGAACTGATTGTTTGGAACGTCAACTGATAGGTTCACGCCTTGAACCGATCGTCTCAGTTGTCGTCAGGATGTCCTTCATTCTTTGACATAACATGAAATAAAATTCTATCCTATTTTACATTGTAAAAAGAGAAACCTCGAGTTACATTCGAGGGGAGCAAAGGTAGGAAAGAAATCTCGAATTATTTCGAGTTACATCAGGAATAGGAGAAGGAAGATCGATGCGCAGACCGAGATGAAAGCAACTACATACAACCATACACAGATAGGGTTTATTGGCCATAACCACGCTATACATCCACCACAAAACTCATTTAAGGGCGACGCGTATCGAGTGCATTAATAATACATATCATATATGTAAATTGGGATTTGTGGATTTAGGATTGGACATGCATAAAGCCAATTTTATTCGCATCATATGCAATAAATAAAGGTAACAAACCAAAATCGATCATATCGATAATCCCAAAGTATAGAGCAGTTGACGTGGCTCTGATACCACTGTTGGGTTTTAGGGGAGGCAGAGAAGGCAGCAGAAACAAAAAAATTTCTCCTCCCCAAACCCAGAACAAGGAAATGTGTCCACGTCTATACAATAGGAAAGGATGGTTTGTGGAATCATACCTTGTCCCGAGGCTTGCTCGGTGACAATACCTCGTGGCTTGCGCAGTCTTCACCTACGGTCTTGGACGATGTCTGTGCAGCTCCTGGTCGCACCGGGACTGACGACTCTTGGTCTCACTGGGACTGTCGAGATTGACAACTGTCCTCTGAGCGGCAGAAATCTCCCGCCTCTGAAGTAGTCCACACGAACCACGTGGAACTCCAATCTCCGTGTCCCACAAGGAATTGGAAGGAGTCACATCCTCCTGTCAGTGTACTAGTCACTGACACACTCTCCTGCCACCAGTCGCTTTCTACAGTTGTCTTTCCCTTGCTGTGCCTCCCTTATCGGGTAGCACTTGCTCGGGCTCTCTCGATTACCAAAACAAGAGAGAACGACAAGTTTACAGAGCAACTGGTTGCACTGTGTTGTTCTTTTGAGAAGCCCCCAATACCCATATATATATAGGAGGGTCATGGGACAGGGTTCTCTATCCCGGGCAATGTGGGACTAAAGCAGGAGTAGAAGGGTTCGAGATTTTCCACAAAAAACAACCAACTGCGCAACCTAAACTGATCGTTTCATTTTTGAAATGGTCAGTTGGGGACCTGAGCCGGTCGGTTGACACCTCAACCGATCGGTTGGGACCAATGAAATGGTCGGTTCACTTCTGAACCGGTCGGTTCGTGGTCCTGATCAGTTCCCGATTGACTTTTCTTCTTTTTGTTTCGAATTGGTACCAAATACCAATCCTTGTTCCAATCAAATTGGGCAAGTGAAACGAAAGAAAATTTCTCACCAATCCTACTTTCCCAACTTGCTCGGTTGGACCAGTTGAATGATCGTTTCAACACTTGAAGCGATTGTTTCACCCTGTCCATGAGCCGATCAACTCACCATCTGAGCCGATCGGTTCACCAAGCTCAGCTGATCGGTTCATCACATGAGTCGACCAGTTGGGAGTGCAAATTGTGCAGAATCAGTCAATTGCAGTTTCAATCAATCTGATACTCCAATCAATGTGTCCAACACCTTGAACATTATGACATAGAGCTATCAATTAATTGAGTGTTCAATTGAACTACTAAACTCCTTTAGTAATCAATCGAAACATTGTTTGTGGACAAAACTCCTCTTTCAGGTTAAATCCTATGTGTGTGACCCTACAGGTCCATTTCACGTTGGTAGTGAAAGTCCATAACACTTATGACTTCACAAGAAAAGAGCGGTACCTAGTCACACATCAGTGCTACCCAAGTGAAATAGAAAGTTGGTGAACAACTTTCAATCCTACAATCCGTGAATGGTGTTACAGTGAATGTATAATTCCTTTGTCACTGATATCCTGAATGAACTCGAGGCATGGAATAGTCATCCTATCAACGTTTATTCACTTTCTTGATCTTAGAGTAGATTGGAAGAGATATGTATGACATCAATATCACATACTGATTCACACATGCGTTCACACCTTTCTCAATCCTACTCATCAAGTGGCCATGGATATCATACTCCCTCAAGAGGGACAAATCCCATATCTGTTACTCACCCCTCAAAAGCCCATGTGTCAAAGCCACCCAATCATCACCTTTATAACAACCCATGTTTCAAGACTACGTTTGATGATGTCAAAGTGTGCCCAACGACATGTGTTGAGTGTAGTGATTTCAGGTCAAAGAATCACACTTACCACCATCACTGTGAGTAATGACTGTGACTACCATGTCATAGTTCCATGTGTCAAACTCATGGTGGGTCTGTCCGGTACACTTGTTCTCTAACAAGTATCTATGTGTTTGGTTTGATATCTCTATATCATGACTAATGAGATTCTGTCATTAACCAACACCACAATCTAGTCTTGTGTGTCATTGCTGTCTATCTACCTTCCACAATGACATCTAACTAGGGACATAATGAGAATGTAAAAACTCTTAGCATCTGTATGATCTCATCGTTCAAGTCCTTAACCTAAAGGCATACATCATTGAGTATTGTCATTCTCTAGACATTCAATTTGTTCTATCACTATCTCATATGACTAAACTAGAAAGAATTGGAAGCTTGCCTTTGATGTTTATCAAATCAATCTTAATGTATCCCACCAATCATCCCATGATTGGCTCTCAGGGCATACATACCAACAGAAGCCCGACTCCAAACCCATTTAAACTAATTACAAAATCTTAGAAATCTTATTTGTTTCAAAAATGTATTTTTAAAAAACATCAAGTCAGATATAACAATATCAACCAATCAATTTTCAAAGTTAGAATTGTTTAACACTATGAACTAGATCTAATCTTCAATTATTTTTTTGCATACTACCAAGGTTTAGTAATCAATCAAATATAAGGATGGTATGATTACATCCATATTATTTGAAATGACTTCTACAATTATTTACAAACAACAAGCCCTGACTTTCTTCCAAAATCTATCTATTTTTGAATATACATTTTTCCTTTTCTCTACAAAGAAAGTACACATAATAACATCAAATAAGAAACTCTAAGACAACTCCTTGTATATGTTAATGTTTCTCTAAGTGCAATCATCTATCTTGAGACTCATGTTGTCAATCTTTTTTTTGACAACCCAATCAACTCTTATTCATTAACTAGATCCAACAAAGAAATTTTCACAAAATGAGGAGGTATATCCCCATAGACTCTCGATCTAAGATAGTGATCAATGATGGCTTCTCTTGTGAGTGCATGATCTACTTTATTACAAACTCTACTAACATGAATAAAATCTAATGCAAGAAAAGTACTATTAACATCTAAGATATCATGAACAAAGAGCCCAAGTAATCCTTGCACCCATCTTGATTCTTGATATATCAGATTAGCTCCTGAGTCTCTGATTAAAAAACAACCTACCTGAAGTTCTAGTTGTCACGTAGCTGGGTTCCCATGAGCAAAGCCTCTGTCTCTATCATGGTAGCTCCTATCAAACACCTCCTTCTCTCAGACACCATCATGACCACTCTACCAATCTTGTCTCTCATGACCACTCCCCATCCAAACCAATTGTCCCTGCTGACCGTTGTGTAACATACTGAATCTCAAGGTTCATTTGCAATTCTACCCATTTCAAGCTTTTCATTTCCTTCATGTCCTTTTGGGCCTTTTTCCAAAAATTTTCTATATTTTCTGTGCTCTTTTCCCTCATCTTGAAATGGACAATATTTGATGATGTGATTCATATTTACCCACATTCATGTCAATGAATGGGTTTTTGCACAAATATATCAACTAATGTGTTAATTGGAGTCTAATAATGAAAAATGGCCATTGATGAGAGATGATTAGTAGATTATGTTAATTTAGAGTTTTTATGGGTTTTGGGATAAGAAATGAGCAATAATGTGAAACTAGTTAATAAATGAGAGATTCATCCTCTTTTCTTTCTCTCTCCTCCAATGTGGCAATAATAGATGAAAGGAGAATATTATGGTGAGATATTTCTATTGAAATTAATATATGTTGTCAATCTCAAATATTCATCTAAGGTTTAATTAGAAAAGCCCTTTCACATTAATTCACCCTTTTATTACATAAATATATACATGAATGACCAATATAGTGATTAAGGGGCAAATCTTGGGTGAAACAAGAATCTAATTATATAGAATTTCTCTAGACATTAATTCCAGCCTATGGTTCAATTTTGAGGTCATTTGACCCATGTTTGACCATTAAAATCAATTTTATAAGAATTTACTATAGTGTGAACAAGAATAGCAATCAGTTTTATTTATATCATGTGTAACACTAAAGTCCTTTTATTTTTCGGTGTCACATGGCTCGGGTCCATCATGGACACACATCCAATGGCCCACATGTGATATAGCTCCATTTGACGGCCCATAGGTCATCCCCTACCTCTGGCCACTCGAACAGTTGCGCCTCCTAGACTACTCGATCCCGCTCTCTATCTCCTTAACCATTTCATGCAATTTCTTCACAACTGCTTCGTCTCTCCCCGTCGGTCAATTTGAGCCATAGCTCGTCTGCTACCATAGTCCCTAAATGAAATGCCCAACTTGGGCTCTCTCCTAATCTCCACCATGGAATTACAGAGGGAGTTAGAGTCCTCCCCACACCTATATAAAGCCGGTTAAAGAGCCCTCAAGCCATGTACATTCTTTCTCTTCCTCCAACTAGTCCCCAATTGCCTGAAAACACCCCAACCTTCTTCTCCTCCATCTCTGGTGACGACGGCTGAGAACCCGCATCCCCGATCATCCCCAACTCAATTAGTATCGCGGTAAGCACCACCAGACTCTGGCCTTATCTTCGCCTTCATTTGTTTGACTCGTTGTGCACCCAAAAGCTGGGTCTTATAGGTCATTGTTAAAGACCTCATCGGTGTTTTGTGTTTCCACTCATTCTGTGTACCTCTGATTGAGAAAACTATTGCTTTGACCTCACCGCAACCCCACGAATGCGTTGAAGTGTTTTCTCCTTGGTTTCAATAGGCTTTTCGCCATGAACGTTGTCCCCCTATTCTTGACCTACGGAGGAGTCGTCCTGAGCTCCTGATCAACTGGAAGCGACGAACTTGGGCTCAACAGGTTCGTCAGACACTAGGGAACTCACTAGTATCTTTGATTCCCTCTTAGCGTGACTCCATCTCTTGATTGGATCGAAGTCTCCTCCTTCTAGCTGCTCCCTCGCCATGGATGCAGGCGGAAGATGTCTGGTCATGCATTGATCACAGTGTCCATGCCCTTGCAATCAGACGATTTATCCTCCATGGGTAATAATGTCATTTTGCCCTTGTTTTGTTCTCTCACTGTGAGTATTTGACAATGAATGAAGACTTTTCTGTCCTCATAATTTTAATTGATTTAATTGTTCAGTCATGGGTATTTTGGTCATTCGGCCCCTTCACTCAGTCACAATTGACTGGAGCCATGCGAGCACACACCATCTGATTGGGCCAAATGTGATTGGCCCAAGTCACTATGGGTCCGACCTCTGTGGCCCGCACATTTGCAAGTTTTATTGCTAATGTGGCATTTTCCTAAATTCTGATTGGTCTATTTATTTAATTCATATTAAATGGATGCCTTGTCAGAAAAATACGAATAAATAGTCATTGGTAAGAATTTTTCTAGTAGAATCTTATTTTTGGGTTTTTAGTCATGTTTTGAATCTTTGTTTTGATGTTTATCATGAACACCATTTTAATTATATAAAATGTTCTAAAAATGATAACTAACTCATTTTAACTCCAAATTGAGAAATAAAATATGTTTTCTTAATCAGGAGAACCCAACTAATCAATTGGTCCTAGTTTTGAGTCATAATTCAATTGTTTTCATAAAAGTCACTACTACAGAAATGCCTTTTAGCGTCGGTTGTTTAACCCCCTTTGGCGTCGGTTTCCGAGCGACGCCTATGTGGGCACCGCTAAAGGTCGAACACTTCAGCGTCAGTCTTTTAACCGACGCCTATTTAACATACTGGCGTCGGTTGTTTATAGAAAACCGACGCCAAAAGGGTTCACGCCACAGAAAACGACGTCATCTAGAACACATTCTACGTCAGTTATCTACTAAAAGACTGACACCTATAATACATATAGCGTCGGTGTTTAATTGGTAACCGACGCATAAAGTGTCCTAGATGACGCCGTTTTCTGTGGCGCGAACCCTTTTGGCATCGGTGATCAACTAAACAATCGACGCTATATGGAATTTCCAGCACGGCCGTTTCCAGCACGGCCGTGGCCACATGAGGCGTCGGTTTTTTCAAAAAAAACCGACGCTGTATGTCTTTGCTGACGGTTTTCTGTAAATAACCAATGCCTATATCTTTTTTTTTCATATCAGTTTGCAGGCCTGCTGTGGCTAATCAGCAGGATGAGAACCTGCAGTTCAGTTTTCTGAACTGCAGGTTTACGACATCCATTGATATCAGCCTACAAACAGGCCACAAACCTGCAAAATTAACAAAAAAAATCTCACACAAGTAGATACATTCAGACATCAATTCAATTCTCACATTCACACATATAGAAACATTCAAATACATGTATTAACATTCAGAAATATTCATTTACAAAGTATCATTCATTATCGCTATCAACATCCCAATTATATCTTACAATTGTCACTGCTTGTATGGCTTTTGCCCATTCTTCTCTTATTTCATTTAATGCTTCCATCGTATATGGAGCATGTACATTTTTTAAGCATTTACCTATAGTTTGGTCAGTTTTAAACACCTGCAAAGAGAATGATGTATATATATAAGTAATAATATAAAAATAAGATTGATATATTTCATACTAACTAATGAGACTATATATAATACCTCATGTATGGTATTGATGTCCAATGTGGCATGTCGGATAATCATATGCATAAATCGCATCACATAGTATGCACATGCCCAGCCATTGTCTTGTGTAGCGCACTATAAATTGAAACATACAAAATAATACAACTAAGCACAATTCACATCAATAATATATACATTGGAGTCGGGAACTTACTTGTACGTTCTGCCAATTTATTGGCTGGTTCTTTTTCCTTGGGACTGTTCCTCCAGCCTTTTTGAATGCATCTAAACCCCTACATGTTAATATAACACAGTAAATTGCATAAGTAAATAGTAATGTAATAACAGATGTTAACATATACAAAAATGAAATATTTCTCACCAGAATAATGGCATTCTCATTACGTGTCCAATTTTAGTGTTTAATGTACTTCCCGCGGGATCTAGATAATAAACATTGAACGTCCCGGGGACAATAACTAGTAACTCCCAATGTTTACCGCTAGAGGTAAGAAGTTAACAATTAATAACTCAAAATGCACAATAAAAATGGAATTTTCTTAAGTCCAAATTATAAATAAAGTAAACTTACTTGACATTGAATGGAGCTATTATTATCGTCTTCTTTTGCTGACCAAAAATTGTAAAAGCATCTATACAGTATTGTTGAACACTATCAGGGTCTTTAGCTACCATACTAATCAATGATGGAATCAAAAATCCCACATGATCAAATGCTAATTGTTTGCATTGATCTTCGACTAAGTAGCTGCAAAACATGTATTACGTATGCATTAATATATAAAAAACTAGATCACCGGATCTTACACAAGGTATATGGATGTATAAACAAGATCTCACCTTATCCATGTCTCTATCATTGATGTATTCAGCCAAGCATACATAAACAACTCAATAATATCTTGTATAAATAAAGAGCTATCGTATGATTGACCTGCATAATCTGCATCTAAAGAAACAATTATAGGGCAATGTATATTATGTGCCCATAGCCAACATGCCATTCCCCTACAAGCAGGACCTAACGGGTATGTTAGGTCAGTTGGAACACTCACTTCGTATATATTAGGAATGGACATCCATGATCTATCCATTCTATGATCAAAGAGAAAACAAGTATATATTAGGAAACAAGTATATATTAGGAAACAAGTATATATTAGGAAAAGATTATGGTATACACTTACATCCTAAGCGTATAATGTGATGTCATTCTTATATATAATAAATGTGTACCACCTATCCCATCCTTGAACATCTAATCTCACTAGTAAGTGTATAATGTGTATTGGGTTTTCAAGAAACTTTCAGCAGCATTTCCCCGCTGTTCTCTAAGTACATATGTACTTAGAGAACAAACGGGGAAATGTTGCCGAAATTTTCTCGAAAACCCAATACACATTATACACTTACATCCTAAGTGAGATTAGGTGTTCAAGAACAGTCCCAAACCGGGGACTATCCAAGATTTACTCCTAATGAGTCAATCTTGGACGGGTTTCTAGGCCAACAAACACATTTTATGTCATTCTTATATATAATAAATGTGTACCACCTATCCCATCCTTGAACACCTAATCTCACTAGTAAGTGTATAATGTGTATTGGGTTTTCAAGAAAATTTCGGCAGCATTTCCCTGTTGTTCTCTAAGTACATATGTATTTAGAGAAAAAACGGGGAAATGCTGCCGAAATTTTCTCGAAAACCCAATACACATTATACACTTACATCCTAAGTGAGATTAGGTGTTCAAGAATAGTCCCAAACCGGGAACTATCCAAGATTTACTCCTAATGAGTCAATCTTGGACGGGTTTCTAGGCCAACAAACACAATAATAGATATGTACATGTTAGGGTTTCATCACGATTAATGTTAGGGTTTCATCACAATTGATGTTAGGGTTTAATCAAATCAAATTAGGATGCTACAATTGACAAGTTTAAATCTTATTTCAACATGCATCAAAATCTAGGTTGTGCAAACCATTATATGACAAATATATGCAAGCAACAAACCATTATATGGAACGAATCCTACATTATACACATACTTTTCCTGAGTAAGATAATGTGCACTTCATGGAATTATTAATATCTGAATATATATAAGTTGTTTCTACCTACTTTGATGGGATTTTATAACATTCGAGTCTTCCATTTAAGGCATTAGATGCATATATTGCAGTCCATTGTGTTGAGATAAGAATCCCATGTGATACACACGATTGAAAATCTTTCACCATACTAGGAAAATACTATAGCATGTCCTCTCTAAATCTAGGTTCAGCATATACATCCAAATTAAATACACAACTCGTGGATGTGGAAGCATTTGTGGAAGCATTTCAGAATCTAATCTGGTCCTATAAAGTTAAATCTAACAGCTCGTGGATGTGGAAGCATTTGTGCATCCTTAGAAGCACTATCTTGCCTTTGATTAAGCTGCATATTGGGGATGGGTCTAGTTTCAGAATTTGGAAAGATCCGTGGATGCCTGGAAATAAATTTTTGGATGAGTATATTGATACTAAAAATGTGCTAAGGATTGGGTGTGGTTGGAATGGCTTCCTTAGCAAGTTCATCTGTGAGAAAAAATGGATCATTCCAGATAGAAGATGTTTCAAGGAGTTTAAGAAGTGCGTTGAAGAGGCTGATATCAGTCTTTATGATGATGATACTATTAGTATTCAAGGGTTTCATTCTCTGAAAATTAAAGATGCTTGGAACATCCTCAGAGGACCTAGAACTAAATCTGATTGGGCATGTTGGATCTAAAGGTTTGACCATCCCAGAGTTTTGATCATTAATGCGTGGAAAATCTTCTTAGTTAAACTACATATGCTGGATTATCTTAAGAAGATGGGATTCCAGTTTGTTTACTCTTTTCATCATCTGGAAAGAGAGAAATTGTAGAACTTTCAGAAATTTATCTTCTGACAATAACAAATGCTGGAACAGCATCAGGGATCTAATATCCCTATATGTTTGAGCTGGTTTTTCTTTTATAGATCGGATGTATAGGTGGTTTGCAGTTTTCTTTTAAACCTTACTTGTACATAAACTCTGTTTTGTTGTCTAATAAAGAGGAAGGCGCTTACTGAGCGAGCAACAACAACTGACCTCCCAGCAGTGGTGGCGGTGACCGGCGAGCTCCAGGCGGCAGGGCAGGCAGGTGCAGCGGTGGCCGGTGAGCTCCAGGCGGTAGGGCAGACAGACCAAGGAGCAGCGGCATCGGCGGCAAGGAGCAGCGGCGTCGGCGGGCGGCGGCAAGGAGGAAGGCGGTGCGACGGCGAGCTCCAGGCATCAGGTAGGCAGACCAAGGAGCAGCGGCGTCGGCGGCAAGGAGCAGCAGTGGCGGCGGAAAAGGGGGCGCGGCGGAGAAGGGGGCGCGGAGAAGGGGAAGAAGGCAGCAGCAGTGGCGGCGGAGAAAGGGGCGTGGCGGCGGCGCGGCGGCGCTGTCGTGGAGGAAGAAGGAGCTTTCGTGGAGGAGAAATCGACGGCGTGGTCAGGCAACAGCAGAGAAGAAAAGGGAAATCGGCTCGCAATGAAACAGAAGAAAGGGGAAGAGTCGGGCGATCGCGGGATATTAACTTCCCAAATAGCATCGGTTGTTTCAAACAACCGACACCGAAACCTCTTTAGCGTCGGTCGTTTGAAACAACCGACGTCCAATTAGACGATATTTTCATGAAATTGTTTGGCGGGAACCACTTTCAGCGTCAGTTATAAAAGGATAACCGACGCTGAAAGTGACACTTTTCACACAAATTTTCATCGCACATAGGCGTCGGTTTCTATCTACATAACCGACGCTGAAAGTGACACTATTTTTTTTGCTCAAAAATTGGATTTCGCGGGCGACTTCAAGCGTCGGTTTGTCATTAACAACCGATGTTGTATTCAAAGCGGTACCCGTGTCTGGCTGGTCTTCGAATATAGACGTCGGTTTGCCTAAATAACCGACGTATAATATTGTAGGCGTCGGTTTTCCTAAAGAACTGATGCCCAGAAAAGCGACACTGAATGCTGTTTCTGTAGTCGTGAGTCCAAAATTAGGGTTTCTCACCTAATATGATTTATAAACCCTAATCCATGTGTATAAACTTGTATGTAGGACAAAAGTGAGATTGGACACATTTAATTGATGAAAGATCTTTTCTAGGAATCTCAAGTGAGGTATGTATGTGCAACCCTATTTATTTATGAGTTTGAATACTATCCTTTAGTTGGGCATTTGATATCCAACCCTAATTTTCAATGAGTCATTGCTTAGCCTTTATTCTCTTTGTTGCCTTTTGTGGCACTTTTAATTCAACTATTCTAAGGTCTTGGACCCCATTTGCAAAGTTATGTAAATTCCTTATATCTTCCATTGAAATACTTTAGCATGATTATGAAAATGACTAATTAACTAATGTAGTGTACATGAGTACAAACCACCCAGAGTTTTGGGCATGAGCCTAGGGGAATGTGACCACTCTCCCCATGGGAATGTGATAATTCTCCCCACTTTATATATATCTGGGTGTTTGGGAATGTGTTACTCTCCCTCACCCAGAGGTTGAGGTTCGGTAGGTGCCTTGGCCCTATATTAGTTTAATGTAGTCACATTTAATCATGCATGCAACTTGTTATTGTTTAACTTGGTAGAAATTCTTATTTGTTTTACTTGCCTCATATTCTGGACCCTCTTAGCATAGTGAATCTTTATTATTTCTTGCTTTAGTTTATAATTGTCCTCATTCTTTATTTGACACATACATTTTCTCTCCTCTTGTTGGGTGATCCCAACCACACATGTTAGGATCAGAGTACACAATAGGAGCATAGTGAACCAACCTATGACTAGGAAAAATGAGTCCATCCTTTCCTCATGTAATTATTTGTTAAGTTATTTTTATTGGTGACATATTATTGTAGTCTAGTTTCCCTCTACTTAGATCCTCTTTTTGTATAAAGTGGTGTGATTCCGCTAGAGGTGCAACACACTAGCCGATTTGACCCGACTAGATGCGCCCCACAAGGTCAGAACACACGTGATGGGAATTTGCTTTCAAAATTTATAAGCCTAAACTAACACACCTATGTCTACTAAAACAACTACACCCACAAGCGCACGGGGTCATGTCATAGTATAGGAAGGTAGCAAGTATAGGGTCGATCCACAGGGATAAGAGGGGGTGCTAGAGCTGGGTTAGTTTGGCTAGGTTCCTACAGTGGAGACTAGGGTTAAGGTTTTAAAGGTTGTTTTTATTATTAACTAAGGATGAACAAGAAAGCAGTTAAAGGTAGGAATGAAATCTACGTTAACCCTAGACTAGATTAAGGCTAAACAAGCAAGAAAGGATTAAGCTAGGTATGAAAAGGCAAATTACACTAAGGCAAGCAAGAGAGAAGTAAAAGAGCAATTAAAGAACTACACTAGCATGAACAAGACAAGGGCAAAGCAAGAAGCTAACTAAGTAACGAAAGAACTAATCAAGCTAAGCAAGCACAAAACTAGGGTTTCAAGCAGTAAAGAGATGTGTGGGCTGTTTATGGGTATGAACTTATCACTTAAGTTGGGGGGTGACATATGAATATTATTATTCCATTTTGATCATCCAAACCAAACAACAAGTTATAGTCTAATGAATTAACCTAAGCTACTAACTGGCCATGGATATGCTAGGTTGTGTATAGGGGAACTAGTCCCTAACACCCCCCTACTACCCTTACGAGGCTCAATTGGGTTAGGGGTTAGGTTCAATTCAATTAGAGTCTAATCAATTCTAGGTTTCTAGATTGGGCATTCCTAGGGAAATTAGGGGCCGAGGGTAGTAATGGGGAGGTGAGATTAGGGTTTTGGACCCCAATTCCCCCACATTCTAGCCTTGAGAAGGCTCCATGCTAATTGCACTAGAATTACCTAATCTAGCTACTTTGATCTCTCACTTAGGTTTAGGGAGATTGATTAGGATGTAGGAATATGGGAGGCAACCTAGGGATCCAAGAATTGGACCTCGGGGCAAATCCCAAAATTCACACATATAAGCAATTTGCCTAAATTCCTAAGTGATTTCACACACAAACCAACAAGAAATCCATGGAGAATGAGATGCAAATAGAATATAATCATTAAAAAATGGAATTGCAACGTTTACATGTCATTTTCCCCCAACAAGGTATCAAAGTAACATAATTTCCCCCAAACAGCCCACCCACAAGGGCCTAGCTACTCATAGAAATGGAAAATACAAAAAGAGAGAAGAAAGTGATAGAGGTGTCCATGGAGCTCGAAGTAGTGGCTGAAATCCTCCTCTCCAGCAGCTGCAGGTCGTCCTCCTCCCTCCTCCAGGGTGCAAGGGTGATGAATGAAGGGGATTATGGGTAGGAACTAGTATAAACTAGTGTTTTGGTGGTGGAAATGGTGAAATGGAGTGGAATGGAGGTGGAAATGGAGTGGAATGTAGTGGATGGCGATTTGGGGAGCTAGGAGGTGGTAGAAGGTAGCTAGCCTCATGCCCCAGTCGCCACCTAGGTATATATAGGTGTCTAGGGGGTCTAGGGTTAAGTTAGGGTTAAAATCGGGAAAGCAGTGGAGAAATGGGTGGATTTTGTGAGTAGTACGTCCATGGCGGGTAGGGTAGACCACGGCCGTGGTGGATGGGTACGGTCATGGGAATTAAAATGTGGAGATCACAGGGATATGTACATGGATGGCCATGTCCATGGGGGCTCATCACGGTCGTGGTGGGGACCTATGGCCATGGCCGTGGGGGCTCACCACGGTCGTGGTGGGGACCTATGGCCACAGGCATGTTGATCACCACGGTTGTTTTGGCCATTTTCATCAATTTCTGGGAGTTTTAGTAATTTTTGGTGCTTAGGGCATGTCCACCACGACCGTGGTGGGGTACCACGGTCGTGGTGGTGTCTCTCCCATACATTTGAGCTTTGAAATTGATCATCCATGTAGGGTATTGCTTCAAAACATTTTTTGACCACTTGGGGTAGGTTGGAAGTGGTTTTGGCCTCATTTTGGGCTCCTCCAAGCCTGAGGAAACCCTAGATTGGACCATCCTCTTTCCATGCCATCAAGTAGTGGACAAAGTACTTATAAAACATGCAAAAGCCTCCATAAGTGCATTTGATAGAAATAAGCATATTGGGGGAAATAACATGTAATCTAACAAGTATAGATGTGGCTAAAATGCAAAATGACACAAGATAAAGCCCTAAAATAGGGCTGAATCACCACCCCAAACTTGGAACATACTTGTCCTCAAGTATTCTCCAACTCAATCTCTCTACAAACTTTTCGCAGTCAAGACATGACAAATGCAATGTAAAAGATGATTATCGTTGAATGGGATCAAAGATGACTAAGTGCATGCATTTCACCTCTCTCCTCTCCTGCTTTCACAAACCAATCATGAAAAGAGCACAAAGCATATGAACTTCAAATATAGTGCATAGAATACACAAGTTATCCATATTTCTTCCATAAAGTTCCGGGTAAACCGTTTCATGGTGGCGTTAATCAAGAATGACTAGGAGTGTTGTTTCACATTCATGCATTCAATCTTATATTTCAAATCACACCAAATGACCCACGTGGCTGCAGAAAAGGGAAAAATGAGCTAAGTTTGATGCTTCTTAGCTCAATGGGTATGAAAATAGAAGAAATGGTTGTAGTAAGATTTTTGGAGTGTTTTTACACACTCATATTTTCTTTATTTGAATGCTCTTAAATAGGAGCATCCTTTTACTTTGTTTTTGCTTTTCTTTTTCTTTTTTCTTTTTTTTTTCTTGCCCTTAGTGTAGATAGGGCATATGGTGGATAGAGTGATGTGGAGAGATGTAGATGTGGCCACCCCAAATTTTTAGAGGTGGCCATGACTGATATGTGCACTTTGGCATCCTTTCATGAGGCGGAGGGGTAAGAAGATGGTGAGTGAAAAGTCAGGTCAAAGAGGGGTCATAGGTATGATTTTCCACATAAGACATCATGCATGCAAATTAATCCAATACTTCATACTAGATATCATACCACATGAATGAACAAGATGAAATTGATATATCAATCAAGTGATTCTACAAACACTAAGCGTTCAAAGCTTGCTCAACTTCATAATTCAGCCAAATCAATCACAACCATAAGAGAGGTGATGCACATGTAAAAAGTCAAACATTGATACCACTTAGCAATAAACAATGATAAGTCACTTGCATTTGTCAAAGGTCATCATGTTTAATCCAAAAAGTAGAGATTGGGTTGAAACACACTTTTAGACAAGAAATCTAAAATTTGGGCAAAATTGGCCAAAATGGTGCCAAGTTGCCTCCAATCACATCTAATCCTATATTATTAAACTTAAAGGAGAAAACAAGAAAATCTAGCCAAAACATGCAAAAATTACCAAAAATCTACATGATATGCAATGCATGGCAAAAATAGCAACATTTTTGAAAATTACGCAAAAATAGCAAAGAAGCAAACTACATGGCATGCAAGTATGCAAAACAAGCACACAAAGTATGGATACAAAAATATGAGATATGGTTATACTGTTCAGTCAACTTGAGCAAAAACTTAGAACAAGGAACATAGAAGAAAGTGGGGTAAAGAGGGGCTTACCGCCGTACCACCCCAAACTTTTAAACTATGTTGTCCTCAACATGAAATAGAAGCTCAGAATGGTAGGGTAGAGGGCATGGAGTTGTGGTAGATAAATGCCAAGAGGGGAGAGAGATCCTAATGTGTCCATTGAGCAGGGGATAGCCTCCACGGCCATGGTGTGCACCACACCCATTTTGGAATGCATGCAACACGGCCGTGTTGTGTGGCACAGCCGTGCTGATATCCTTTCTGTAGCTTCTCTACTTATTTGCAATTTTCTCTTCATTTTTGTTCTCCTCCTTGTCAATATCATCCATGCATCACTCTCCTTCCAATGTACCTATCCTAAAATTACATAAACAACAAAAACCATCAAGCATAAAGAGTGTGTGTGTGTGTTTTCTTGGAAAGTGTAAAAGCAAAGCAAAAGTATCAAAAATGTGAGGTTGGGTAAAAAATTCCCAAACCTAGGCGGGTTGCCTCCCACAAGCGCTGAGTTTCTTGCCTTCAGTTGGGCTTGTTGTTCTTTCACCATAAACCATGGTCCAAAAACAAAATGTTTTCACCCCCATCATAAGCAATACTCTCAAATTCTTTCCTTGATTGATCTTCCTCCCAAGGGTCATGCAAGCTTCGTAAGTCTTTTTCAGTAATTCTCTCTCCTTGGGGATCATCATCATAGATCTTAATCAGCCTTAAGACCCTTAGAAATCTCATGCCATAGGTTTCCTCTCTCTTGAGGAATGGGTCTTCATAGGCACCAAAGACAGGGGTCTCAATCATATCCATTTGCTCATGGGAAGTAGGGGGAGCATGTGATAGTTGTGGTGGTGGCATCGGTGTTGATGGTCGTTGGACTTTAGGTGGAGGAGGGCATTGAGCTGGTTGGAAGGTGAATTGGTGGAAGGGTTTTGGTGATGGAGGTGGTAGAATGAATTGAGGTTGGAAGGTGAACTGGTAGGAGGGTCGTGGCAATGGAGGTGGTGGTAGTGTGTAAGGCTTAGGATAGCCTTGGAGGTAGGGTAGTGGAGGAGGGAATTGAGGTTGGAAAGTGAAGTAGTGGGAAGGTTGTGGCAATCGAGGTGGTGGAGGTGTGCAAGGCTTAGGGTAGCCTTGGAGGTAGGGTGGTGGAGGAAATGGATGGGTTTGTGCATTTTGGCCTTCCATCTTGTCTTCTCCGAGTGGCTTGTCACATGCAGAAGGCACAACCAAACAAAAGAAAGCAAGTTAGCAAACCAATATACACAAAGAATTCAAAGAGTAATGAATAAAGAATAACAATGATGAGGGCAGTAGGAAAAGTCAAAGCAAAACTAACTATCTAGGCCGAGCACCTCTAATCCCCAGCAACGATGCCAGAAAGCTTGGTGCGATTCCACTAGAGGTGCAACACACTACCTGATTTGACCCAACTAGATGCGCCCCATGAGTTCAGAACACACGTGATGGGAATTTGCTTTCAAAATTTATAAGCCTAAACTAACACACCTACGTCTACTAAAATAACTACACCTGCAAGCGCACGGGGTTGTGTCATAGTATAGGAAGGTGGCAAGTATAGGGTCGATCTATAGGGAAAAGAGGGGGCGCTAGAGCTATGTTAGTTTGGCTAGGTTCCTACTACAGAGACTAGGCTTAAGGGTTTAATGGTTGTTTTGATTGTTAACTAAGGATGAACAAGAAAGTAGTTAAAGGTAGGAATGAAATCTACGTTAACCCTAGACTAGATTAAGGCTAAACAAGCAAGAAAGGATTAAGCTAGGTATGAAAAGGCAAATTACACTAAGGCAAGCAAGGTAGAAGTAAAAGAGCAATTAAAGAACTACACTAGCATGAACAAGACAAGAGCAAAGCAAGAAGCTAACTAAGTAAGGAAAGAACTGATCAAGCTAAGCAAGCACAGAACTAGGGTTTCAAGCAGTAAAGAGATGTGTGGGCTGTTTAGGGGTATGAACTTATCACTTAAGTTGGGGGGTGACATATGAACATTATTATTCCATTTATATCATCCAAACCAAACAACAAGTTAGAGTCTAATGAATTAACCTAAGCTACTAACTGGCCTTGGATATGCTAGGTTGTGTATAGGGGAACTAGTCCCTAACACCCCCTACTACCCTTATGAGGCTCAATTGGGTTAGGAGTTAGGTTCAATTCAATTAGAGTCTAATCAAGTCTAGGTTTATAGATTGGGAATTCCTAGGGCAATTAGGGGGCGAGGGTAGTAATGGGGAGGTGAGATTAGGGTTTTGGACCCCAATTCCCCCACATTCTAGCCTTGAGAAGGCTCCATGCTAATTACACTAGAATTACCTAATCTAGCTACTTAGATCTCTCACTTAGGTTTAGGGAGATTGATTAGGATGTAGGAATATGGTAGGCAACCTAGGGATCCAAGAATTGGACCTAGGGGAAAATCCCAAAATTCACACATATAAGCAATTTGCCTAAATTCCTAAGTGATTTCACACACAAACCAACAAGAAATCCTTGGAGATTGAGATGCAAATAGAATATAATCATTAAAAAATGGAATTAAAATGTTTACATGTCATTTCCCCCAACATGGTATCAAAGTAACATAATTTCCCCCAAACAGCCCACCCACAGGGGCCTAGCTACTCATAGAAATGGAAAATACAAAAAGAGAGAAGAAAGTGATAGAGGTGTCCATGGAGCTCGAAGTAGTGGCTGAAATCCTCCTCTCTAGCAGATGCAGGTCATCCTCCTCCCTCCTTGAGGGTGCAAGGGTGAAGAATGAAGGGGATTATGGGTAGGAACTAGTATAAACAAGTGTTTTGGTGGTGGAAATAGTGAAATGGAGTGGAATGGAGGTGGAAATGGAGTGGAATGTAGTGGATGGAAATTTGGGGAGCTAGGAGGTGGTGGAAGGTAGCTAGCCTCATGCCCCAGCCGCCACCTAGGTATATATAGGTGTCTAGGGGGTCTAGGGTTAAGTTAGGGGTAAAATGGGGAAAGCAGTGGAGAAATGGGTGGATTTTGTGAGTAGCACGGACGTGGTGGGTTACCACGCTCGTGGTGGGTAGGGTAGACCATGGCCGTGGTGGATGGGTACGGTCATGGGAATTAAAATGTGGAGATCACAGGGATATGTACATGGATGGCCACGGCCGTGGGGGCTCACCACGGTCGTGGTGGGGACCTATGGCCACGGGCATGTTGATCACCACGGTCGTTTTGGCCATTTTCATCAATTTCTGGGAGTTTTAGTGATTTTTTGTGCTTAGGGCATGTCCACCACGACCGTGGTAGGGTACCACGGTCGTGGTGGTGTCTTTGCCATGCATTTGAGCTTTGAAATTGATCATCCATGGAGGGTATTTCTTCAAAACATTCTTTGACCACTTGGGGTAGGTTGGAAGTGGTTTTGGCCTCATTTTGGGCTCCTCCAAGCCTGAGGAAACCCCAAATTGGACCATCCTCTTTCCATGCCATCAAGTAGTGGTCAAAGTACCTATAAAACATGCAAAAAGCCTCCATAAGTGCATTTGATAGAAATAAGCATATTGGGGGAATAACATGTAATCTAACAAGTATAGATGTGGCTGAAATGTAAAATGACACAAGATAAAGCCCTAAAATAGGGCTGAATCATAAAGCATGTACACCCTTTTCATAAACTTTATGCACTCTTTATTTAAATTGAATATATTAAAAAAAATAACTTCCACTGCTATCCAAATTGGATTTTGTTTACCATTGTTATTAGTAGAGAGGTGGATTGTTTTCACTTCTTTACACATTGCATCTCAATTAATCTTCATCTCACCCTGCCTTGGTGGTCGTTGCCTTTCCTGACTGATACCTACAGGTGGATTAAAAAATGAGACCACATTATCTTTGGACTTTAAGTAGTCATAAATGAGAGATCTGTAACTTTAGATGATATAAATTAGCTCCCTCTTCTTGCTATTATAAACAATTTTGTTTTGATATGACTAATTCTCCCACAATAGGAAAATGAATCCATTAGTTCTCCCAAGTTCAAATTAAAGGGGTCGTTGCAAGCCAAAAATAATGCAAAATTTACATGTATGGACTAGGTGCAAGATATCTGATATGTGCAGTGCAGTGCAACAACATAATAGGCAAGATCCATGTGTAAGCCCAGATAAAAAAAAACATGAACAAGCAATGACAGAGAAAACAAAGATTTACATGAAACACCCTTACAATGTGTAAGGAAAAAACCACAAGTGAAAGCCCGATAGAGAAATCCACTAATAAAAAAATTACAAAGTTCATCCCAAGTTTAGACTCAAAACTTGGGGAATATAAAGCAAAAGAATGAGATATAGATTATACCAGATCGCTACGTCACCAGACTAAAAGACCTTCACAAAAAATACCCCTTTACAGAGAATATTTGGGTGGATAAGAACAAAGATGATGGTTGAGAAGTTGGTATAAGGTACGGTGAAGAAACTAGAGTGGTGCTAGGCACTCTTTCCTTTTCTTCTTCCTTCTTTCTTTCTTTTTCCTTGGCCCTTCTTTCCATCTTGTGTGCAGTAGATCTGGAAACCAGGCGGTTGCTGCCTTTGGCTTGCAGCTTTTCCTCCTTGTGGCTAGTGGGTATGGGTAAAAATACCCAACAACATGGAAACACAAAAGCCCTAATGGGCTGCCCATTATTGGGATGGATAACAAGGGCCCCTGGCCCAAAAATATTCCCCTCCATCCCAATGGAGAGACTATCCTCATGAATCCTCAGTTGGAGTCTAATCCGGAAAGCTTCTTACAAGTAGCAAGCTTCTTTGTAGGAACTGCCTTCATCAACATGTCTGAAAGATTGTCGTTCATGTGGATCTTCTTCAGCTTCAACTAGTTATCACTGTTAGCTTCACACAACCAATGGTATTCAGATCAATATGTTTTTTCCTGGAGTGAAAAGAAGAATTCTTGCTCAACTCCATGCCACTCTGACTGTCATAGTAGATAACATATTCATCTTGTTTCAAACCAAATTCTTGTAAGAAATGTTTGAGCCAAACCATTTCTTTCCCTACTTCACAACCTGCAATATATTCTTCTTTAGTAGTAGATATAACAATACACTTTTGCAATTTAGACTACCAACTAATATTTCTCCCTACAAAAGTGAATAGAAAACTTGAAGTAGACTTCCTGTGATCAAAATCACCTACTAAATCTACATTTGTGGAATCTGTAAGAATGGGTGGTGCCCCTATAAAGCATAAATAAGCTGTAGATGTACCTCTCAAATACCTGAGTATCCATTTAACAACATTCCAATGCTCCTTACAAGGGTCGCATACAAATATGCTAGTCACACCAACTACATGAGTAATATTAGGCCTAGTGCACACCATAGAATACATCAGACTTCCTACTGTAGAAGAGTAGGGTATGTGAGCCATCTCTTGCTTTTTTTTCTCCACAAAAGGAGGTTGTTTCCGACTCAGTCTGAAGTGACTGGCTAAGAGAGTCTCAACTGGATTCACCCCCTTCATGTTGAAAATGTCAAGTATACACTCAACATATTTCTCTTGTGACAACCAAAGTTTCTTTGATTTCCTATCACGTCTGATGTCCATGACAAGAATCTTTCTAGATGGTACCAAGTCTTTCATGTCAAAAGATAAATGATTCCTTCTTCAACTTGGAAATCATCTAAGCATAGTTTCCAACAACCAACATATCATCAACATAAAGCAAGAGAATGACAAAACTATCACCTAAAAATCTCCTAAAGTAAATACAATGATCTGCCTCTATCATGTGGTAACCCTATTTCAGCATAAAAAATCAAACTTCTTGCACCACTGCCTTAGTGTCAGTTTCAATCCATGGAGACTTTTCTTCAATGTACAAACCATGTATTCTTTTCCTTTCACTACAAATCCTTTAGGTTGCTGCATATAGATATCTTCCTCTTACTCACCATGGAGGAAGGATATATTTACATCAAGTTGCTCAATATCAAGGTCTAAGCTAGCTTCCAAGCCCTAAATGGTTCATATGGAAGTCATTTTCACCACTGGAGAAAATATCTCATCAAAGTCAATCCCCTATTTCCACCCGAAACCTCTCACATGAGTCTGGATTTGTATCTGATAGTGTTGTCATTCCCATCTTTCTTTAGCTTGAAGACCCACTTGTTTTTTAAGGCCTTTCTACCTTTAAGAAGCTTGCATAACTCATAGGTATCATTTTTCTTCAATGAGTTCATCTCATCTTTCATTGCATGAAGCCACTTATCATTTTCCTGATGAGACATTACTTCCTGATAGCTTTCTAGATTCCCCACTTCTGTGATCAACAACCATTCTGAATCAAAATATCTAGTAGACCCCCTTTTCTCTCTAGTATACCTTCTCAACTATGGGTCTTCTAGATCTACCTATTGGGTTTCTCCCCCTACTCAAGAGCCTCCTGGTCTTGAACGTCATGTGCCCCAGGATCGTCCTATGCCATATCCTAAGGGATCTCATCATCCTAATCTATTCTGCATCAACATTCTACTAGATTGGAGAGAGAACTGGTGTATCAAACATATAATAATCTACAATATGCTTCGTCTATGTAATTATAGTATCAAAATGCATATGATCCTCAAAGAAGATCACATCACTGCACATGAGCATCTTCTTCTTTTCTGGGTCACATAGGTTGTAGCCAAACTACTCATCACCATAACTAAGAGAAATATAGGGAGTAGATCTATCATCAATCTTCTTCCTCTTCTCCTTAGGAACATGAGCAAATGCCTTGCACCCAAATACTCTAAGGTGAGAGTAAGAAGCTAACTTCCCTGTCCACACACTCTCTGGAGTATCAAACTCCAAAGGGATGGGTGGTGACCTATCAATCAAGTATCCAACAATATTCACCGCCTCTTCCCAGAAATCCTTAGGTAGTTTGGTGTTCTTCATCATGTATCTGACTCTCTTCATAATGGTTATGTTCATTCTTTCAACTAAACCATTATGTTGTGGGGTTCTGAGAATAGTCTCATGATGAATAGAAGATCCTTCACAATAAGATCTAAACTCTCTAGAAGTCTGCTCACCTCCATTGTCAGAGTAGAGACATTTCAACTTTTTACATGTCTCCCTCTCAAGCATAGCATGAAATTTCTTAAAAGTATAAAAAAACCTTATCCTTCCTCTATAGATACTATACCCACACTTTTCTAGATGCATCATCAATAAATGTCACAAAGAATCTATTTCCACCTAATGAGTTGACTTCCATAGGACCACAAATATCAAAGTAAATCTTGTCTAAAACATTAGACTTCTTCTCACACTGAACACTAAACTAGAGCCTTTGTTTCTTCCCAAGAAAATAGTTTTCACAAGGATTAAGAAGAATATTTTTACATAGAGGATTAATTCTTTGTTTGCAAGCACTTGTAGTATTTTATCACTCATGGATGCAAGCCACTTGTGCCATAAATTTGGAGAACGGGACTGTCCAAAATGTTGACACTATCAGTTCATACCTTTATGTTTATCCTGTACAAGGTGAAGCAAGCTTTGCCTCTAGCCACAACCAACTATCCCTTGGTGACAACAGTTTTCAAGTCACCAAAATGATATTTAAATCCCTAAATATCTATTCCATAGCCGGAGATGATGTTAGAATCAATTCTAGGAATATGGATAACATTCTTTAGCAAGATGGTACAACCCAACTAGGACTCAATGCGCACATCACCATTACCACAAATCTTCTCATAGCCATCTTTATCATTCCAAAGTTCCCAGACTTGTAGGAGAAAAAGAAATGTCTATGAGAATTGATGTGGTAAGGAGCACCAATGTCCAACATCCCCTCAGTATTGTCACTGATATTTAGACAATGTCCTATGGAAACTCCACATGTTAGTACCTCTACAACATCTGTAACAATTCTGACTCTATTTCTATCATCGTCTATCACTTTAAGCTTTTCTGCTGTGATTTCCCTTTTGCATTTTCTACAAAATTTCTTTAAGTGACTTGGTTTGTTGTAGTGATGACAATCCATCTTACTTTTAGACTTTCTTTGACTTTCCTCTGTCATCATCCTAGTTACGAATCTGACTTCTCCCCCTATCCTCAACAACAAGGGCATGTGAAGCAGATGTCTCTATTGATCTATGTCATCTAGTTTCTTCATTCAATAGGTTATTGGACACCAAGTCCAATATCAACTTCCCATCTGGAGCAGAGCTTCTAATAGAAACAACCAGATGTTCCCAACTATCAGGTAAAGAATCAAGAAGTAGAAGTACTTATAACTGATCATCAAGAGACAAACCCATTGTGGGTAGTTGATTTACCATACTTTTAAAATCATATAAATGCAAAGAGATATTTCTACCTTCCTTGAACTTTAGATTCACAAATATATTAATAAGAAATGCTTTGTTCCCTGCTATCTTCCTCTCATGCAATGTCTCAAGCTTCTTCTGTAGAGAGTTGGCACTAGTCTTGTTGGTGATGTGATGCAAGACTGACTCATCAACCCAACGACGAATGGGTTCAATGCATTTTCTATCCATATTTTTCCAGTCCTCATCTTTTGTGTTTGTTGGCTTGCTTGCATCTTCCTTGGCTAGATCATACAAATCATTCCAATAAATAAGGTCTTCCATCTTGATCTTCCACATCGGCCAATTAGATGCCATCAGTTTCACCATATAACCCAATAATGCTATGATACCATTTAAATGAGTTGTTGTAGGCAAAAAATAAGGTGGAATAACCTACATGTACGGACTAAGTACACAATATCTGATATGTGTAGTCCAACATAAAACATAATATGTAAGACCCGTATGCAACCATAGATTAAAATAAACATCGAACAAGCAACAATAGATAACACTAAGATTAATGAGAACCCCCCCCCCCCACAATGTGTAAAGAAAAAACCATAGAGTCAAAGGCCGATAGAGAAATCCACTAATTTACTGATTATAAAGTTCATTTCAAGTTTTGACCATAGACCAAAAGGAAGAGTTGCAAATTATACCAGATGGGTATGTGATAACACCTCATTTTATACACTTTTCACATATATTTTATGCCTCCCCTAGCATACCTTTTATAGATTTTCCCACTTGTTTTAGCACTTTATGCCAAGTATCTTAGTTACCCACTTTTCCCTTGTTTGTAGGGTCACATCAAGCCAAGGTCATGGTCGACACCTCGACCACGGCCCATTCGACCATTAGAGCCACCCCACCATGGTCGAGGCCTCCCAGAATCACCTCAACCCCTTGCATCCACAGACCTCACACCCACGGTGCCTCATGCCCCACACACCCACAATCTACACGCCTGCGGCATGAAGCCGTGACCGAGCCTTAGACCGTGGTTTGACAAAGGGTGCGACAATCAAGCCGCGACTGAGAAGGTGAATTCAACAGGCCACGACTGAGGAGAAGATGACAATGAGGCCTCGACCGAGGTCAGGCTTCGACCGAGACCAAACCTCGACCATGGTCAAGGAGTTAAGTTGGTGGAGCATGCCTATAAATAGGCCACCTACACGCATTATAAAATCATCAGATCTAAAAGGACCACGAAGTGATGCCATTTTCCAGACTCATTCCCATCCATCCAATCAGTCTTATATCTCAAAAGGCGGAAGTTGAGGAGAGAGAAGACTGAAGGCTCCATCTTCTTTGAGAGAAGGAGAATGTCCACATCATCAACCTTCCTAGATTTGGATTGGAAGAAGTACTGAGTTGTATCACATTCTTCTCTCTCTATCTATATCTATAACTTTTGTCTCACTATACTTCCCTCATCTCTTTGGGGAACTTGATGTATCTATCATTTTGTAACTCCTTAATGTTGTCGGTAACCATGTGTGACTAAACACTTAACTTGGGTTGGAAGTAACCTCTAAGGCTCTCCCAACATGTATATTGTCTCTGCTTTATGAATATATATATACTCTCATCAAGATTATCTCCATGCACCAGTTTTAATGCTTCACTTGTATGCTTACCTACCATCTTGTGATGTTTGATCGTTGGTACCTCGAGAGAGTAGTATCACTAATATCTTGTGTTATGTAGTAGTATGAATGCATGAAAATGTTGAAATGCTAAATCTTATGATCATATGTTCTACCTTGTAGCTTTTGGATAGTCATCTCGAGAGAGAGGCTGTCATTGGGCTTAGATCTATCCTCATCTCAAGAGAGAGAGGAATAGACACCTTTATGATTGCTTGTAATCTTGATAGAGTATATAAGAGGGAGAGATGATGCTTGCATTTGGTGAGAAGTCTTAGTAGGTGAAACGCAATCCAAGTTTCCCTTCCATATCTTTGTTTCCATCTTATTTTCCTACGCTTTGTTCTTCTTCTCTTTGGTTTATTTCTTTTACTTTGGTTTAAGTACTATCATTCCCTAAGACTATGCGTGCTTAATAACTACTAACCTTGTCTCTGTGGTTTGACCCCGATTACTACATTATACCCCGTATAATAGTTGTGGGGGCCTAAGTGTCGGGTTACTATCTTAAGAATCCGACTACTCTAGATCTGCTACTTTTTGGATGCGCAGTTTAGGTTGGTCAACTTTTTGGTGTCGTTACCGGGGATAAGGAAAAATGGCATTGTTCAGAATTTGAGCCCACTCACTATACTCATGTGCCTCAAGCTTAGTAATAAGCTTGACTGCATAGAAACCTTAAATCTTCTACCCAGCGTTTGTGTAGAATAGTTCATTTTAACACATGTAGTTTACTAACTTGACTGTGCGGTCTATTTAGGGAACCCGGAGGGAAGCAGACTCATTTGACTTTTCTCCTTAACCTTGACCCACCATGCCACCTCGTATGGATGGTACTCTCACTGGGGATGAGCAGAATGTGAGGATTCAACATAACCCCCACCATCTCCAGGGTCAGACGAAGACAGAGATGGTCGTTACTCAGACGGTCATCAGCATGAAGAAGAACATCGGGAAGAAGAATGTCGAGATGATGATAGTCATGAAGAATATCTACATGATGAGGAATGGCACTACCAGTGGTGAAGAAGGCACCACTGCAACCATCATGACAAAGAATGAGAGAATGATGGTCGGGATAGCGACAACGAGGATGATGAAGAGGGGAAGACTCTTAGAGAGCTGGCAGCAACAACGGCCAATGAATCTACATGCCCGATCATCATCCCACAGTTTAACGCAACAAACTTTGCGTTGAAACCAGCTATCATATAGATGATCCAGAATAAACCTTTACATGGGAATTTGAGAAGTGAAAACCCATACCATCACCCCAATGCATTTAAAAATATCTATGATACCATCAAGATGAGGGGAGTCCCGCAAGAAGTGATATACTATAAAGGCTTCAACTTCTCTCTCGAAGATAAGGCTTTATCATGGTACCTCAATCTCCCTCACCAGTCTATAGATGGGTGGAGACCCCTGGCAGATGCCTTCATTACTAAGTTTCATCCTACCGACAGGACTATTCGCAACATGCAGAAGATCACTTGTTTTGCACAAAATTTGGGAGAGAATTTGCACGAAGCATGGGAATGTTTACAGGAATACTAGAGGGATTTCCCCCACCATAATTACCGCAAGGGGTTTGTCATGACCACTTTTTATAATGGACTAACTCCTACTGAGAGGACTTCGTTAAATGTAGTTGCTGGTAGTGACTTCCTTGGGAAGAAACCGAACAAAACTATGAAGATAATAGACAACATGGTTGCACTGCAAGTAGGCATAGACTATGACAAGAAAGACAGAGGATCAATGAGAAAAGTAGGGGCTGAAGGACCGTCTATTAAATCCATGACCTTGGAGACAATAACATCATAGATTAAAAAAAATAGCAACTAATGTCAAATACCTGAAAGATACTAGATCCAAGGGTAAGAAGCATACTGAGAAGGTCATGAAGTGTGTCACCTGTAGAGAAGGAGGGCATGGGATCAATAACTGTATCTATACAAGACCCGAGGAAAGTGACAAAAGTGAAAGTGAAGAAGATACACAGAATGTCTCCTATGTCAACTTCAAGTGACAAGACCACCCTGGGTTTAGTTACGGCAACAAGGATGCTACGGAGAATGCACATCGGCTGGGTAGTTCATCTTAACCTCCCCTAGCGTTTGAAAAGAATGGAGTACCAAGAAAATACACCAAGACAACTAGCTACCAACAAAATAAAAACAACTATCAAGGCCAGAGCAAAAATGTGTGTAGGCAAGGATAAGGGCAAGGCCCAGGGCCGACCCAAGCAAAAGAAAATAACCAAGCTGACATGATTGCTCAACTTTTTGACTTCAGGTAAATGATCAACTGGCTCAAAGTGCTCTCACAAACTCGGGGGTACTAACTAACATGCAAACTCAAATGGTGGATATGCAAACTCATTAGAGACAGATTGATCAACAACTTGCACAGCTAGTCGAGCTCATAAAAAATCCTTGCGGAAAGATCTCGTCAAATACCGAGACTACCAAAATGGATACTCATTGATCTAGAAAAATGATGGAGAATGCCAATACCAACAATGCTGAAGAAGAAAGAAGTCGTGTTGATCAACAATCTGAGGGTGAAAAAGCAACTGAAGAATTAAGAAGGAATAAGCTAACTATGGTAAAGAAGTAGGGCCACCTGAAAAGAAGAAGGAAGGAGAAAAAAGGAGTCAGACCCTCTAGGAGATGTTCTTTCGAATAAGAATCCATACGCTCCAAGAATTCCTTTCCCCTATAAGTTAATAAAAGCACACTTGAAGAAGAGGTATGAAAAGTTCATGGAAGCTGTAAAGAAGCTTCACCTGGATGTGCCCTTTCTTTATGCAATAGAAGAAATGCCAACTAATGCAAAGTTCTTCAAAGACCTAATTACAAAGAGAAGAAGAGGGGATCACATTGAAACTGTCTAGTCAGCAAAGATGTCCAGTGCTTTTGTTCAAGAAGAGCTACCTACTAAAAAGAAAGATCCCAAAGCTTTCAACATACCTTTATGTGTTGGAGATAATGTAGAAAGAAAAGGATTAGTTGACTTGGGAGCAAGCATAAGTCTAATGCCCCTGACTCTAGCCCAAAGGCTGGGGCTGACAGACATGGTAAAGATAGATATGAGGATCGAGTTAGCTGATCATACATTTACAAGGCCAGTGGGAATAGTAGAACACGTGCCGATAAGAGTTGGGAGATTTTTCATACCATGTGATATAGTGATAATAGACACAGTCGAAGACTCTAGATGCCCCATGATATTTGAAAGACCTTTTCTTATAATGGGGAGAGCATTGATAGATGTTGCTAAAGGAATTATCACACTATGAGTAGGGAACAATCACTTGGATTTCAGAGTACAAGATGCCATGAGGGGACTGTCTCTATCTGAGTCGGCCTACTTCATGGACAACTATAATCAGTATTGTGAAGAAGTGTAAGAAGATAAAGAAATCATAGATCCACTAATGTGAGCCATGAATAGCTAGGATCCTGCCATGGAAAGCCAAGAAGTTATAGAAATCTTAGATTATTTGAACCAACCAGAAGAAGAATCCAACGATAATGAAGAAATAATTGAAACAGTGAAATATGCTTCGTTGGAACAGACAGCTGAGGAGAATGAGGCTTCGAATCCCCAGCCATAGTTAAAGAATCTTCCAGAAGGGTTGAAATATAAATTCTTAGATGAAGAAGAATGGAATCCAGTAATTGTCAATGCCAACTTTTCAGATGACCAAATGGAAAAGCTGCTAGATGAGCCGAGGTTGTGTACAAAAGCTATAGGGTATTCTTTGGAGGATATTAGAGGTCTTAGTCCATCTTTATGCATGCACAAAATTAGCCTTGAAGTGACATCCAAGCCACTGGCTCAACCACAAAGGAAGCTAAACCAAATGCTGAAAGAGGTTGTGAAGAAAGAGGTTATAAAGCTATGTGATGCTAAAATCATCTACCCAATAAGCGAAAACAATTGGGTTAGTCCCATCCATGTTGTACCCAAGAAGGGCGGAATGACAGTCGTACAAGGGAAAGATGGAGATGAAGTCACCATGAGGATAGTGACAGGCTGACGCATGTGCATCGATTACCGCAAGCTAAATACAACCACCAAAAAAGATCATTTCCCCTTGTCGTTCATCGACCAAGTTCTAGAAAGATTGGCCCGTCATGACTACTTTTGTTTTCTAGATGGATATTCAGGGGTTTATCAAGTACCCATTCACCCAAATGATCAAGAGAAAACAACATTCACGTGCATCTATGGCACATATGATTTCAGTAGAATGTCATTTGGACTGTGCAATGCACCCGTGACATTCCAACATTGTATGATTTCGATGTTCTCATATTTTTTGGAAGATATTTTAGAAGTCTTTATGGATGATTTCTTAGTTTATGGAACATACTTTGATGCATGCCTAAGAAATTTGTCTCTAGTGCTGCAAAGATGTGAGGAAAAACATCTCATTCTAAACTGGGAGAAGTGCCATTTCATGGTATGAGATGAAATTGTCTTAGGTCACAAGATTTCAAAGAAGGGAATTGAAGTAGACTTGAGTAAGATTGAAGCTATCTCAACACTTCCACCGCCAAAGTATGTAATAGGAATGAGAAGTTTTTTGAGACATGAAGGATACTACAGGAGATTTATAAAGGGTTTCTCAAAAATTTCAAAGCCTTTGTCTAATCTTCTACTCAAAGATGTCGAGTTTGAATTCACCAATGAATGCCTGGATGCCTTCAATACATTGAAAGAGTGCTAACAACAACAACAATTCTTCAAGCCCCAGATTGGGAATTGCCCTTTGAAATCATGTGTGATGCTAGTGACTATGTGATAGGCATTGTCTTGGGACAAAAAAAGGATAAGAAACATCATGTAATTTGTTATACGAGCTGGACACTTGATGAGGTGCAAGTAAACTACACAACTACAAAAAAAGAAATGTTGGCCATTGTATTTTCCTTTGATAAATTTAGATCATACTTAATAGGATCGAAGGTGAAAGTATACACAGACCATGGAGCAATTAAGTAGCTGATGCAGAAGAAGGATACACAACCATGACTTTTAAGACGGGCACTGTTGTTGTAGGAGTTTGATCATGAAATCATCGACAATAAAGGGAAGGAGAATGTGGTTGATAGAATAGTCTTTGACAAAGAAAATCAGTTACCAGTAAATGACAATTACACTGATGAAGCCCTACTAATGGCTCAGTCTGACAAGCAAAGGCTACCCTAGTTTGCAAATATATGTAACTATCTATCTTGTGGGTAGTTGCCACTGGAAATCACGTACAACCAGAAGAAGAAGCTATTTTCTTACTTAAAGAATTACTAATGGGACGACCCATTGCTTTTCAAAAGATGCTCCGACAATATATATCATCGGTGCATACTAGAAGAGGAGGTGCCACTGATCCTAAAAGAGTGCCATTCTTCACCTTATGGTGGGCACCATGATGGGGATAGGACGACATTAATGGTCCTACTGTCTAGATTTTATTGGCCCACACTCTTCACGGATGTAGCTTATTTTGTTAAATCATGCAAAGAAAGTCAGCTAATGGGAAATATAAGCAGGGGGAACGAGATGCTCATGGCAGACTGGGTAGAAGTTGAAATCTTTTATGTTTGGGGAATTGATTACATGGGACCTTTTCCACCATCGAAAGGGAATCAATACATCCTCATTGCTATTGATTACATTTCTAAGTGGGTTGAAGCAGTTTCTACTCAAACTTGTGATTCCAAGGTCGCGATAAAGCTTTTCGAGAAAACTATATTCGCACACGTTGGAGTACCACACATGGTCATAAGAGACAGAGGATCACATTTTGGTGAGAAACAATTCAAAGGTTTGCTAAGAAAGTACAATGTGAAGCACAAGGTCGTGACTCCTTACCACCCCCAGACATTGGGGCAATTGGAAGTATCGAATAGACAAATCAAGGAAATCTTGGAAAAGATTGTGAGCCGCACAAGGAAAGATTTGTCAATGAAGCTAGATGACGTGCTTTGGGCTTATCGAACCACTTACAAAATACCCATAGGGACGACACCCTATAGGTTGATCTACGATCAATCCTGTCATCTACCGCTCGAACTAGAGCACAATGCTCTATGGGTCATAAAATTTTGAATATGGATCTCGACAAAGCTGGTCAAAAATGGTTCTTACAACTACAAGAACTCAAAGAATTGAGACTTCACGCCTATGAAAATGCAAGGATTTATAAGCAAAGAACAAAAGTATGGCATGATGCCCATTTAAAGAACAAAGATGTTCATGAAGGGGACAAAGTCCTTTTTTTTAACTCAAGTATCAGGTTATTCCCGGGGAAGTTGAGAACTAGGTGGTTAGGTCCATTTTCTGTGGTAAAAATATACCCATCAGAGATGATGGAGATACTAGGAGAGAAGACAAGAACTTTCAAGGTAAATGGACACAAAGTAAAAAGGTACTATGAAGACAAAGCATTTGTGAGGAGGTCATAACTCAGTTTGGGGGAGGCCAACTCAGCAACAAATGGAAAGAATAAGGCAACAACTACAAATGTGGAGAGAGAATGAAGATAGGATGAAAGACAAAGTCGAGCTAAAGACTTTAAACAAGTACTTCTTGGGAAGCAACCCAAGATTTGTTGTTTTTAATGTTTCATGTTTTCCTTTATTTCGTATACTAGTGTTATGAGCTAAGTACCTCTAGTTTTCTCTATATTTCAGTTTTCCCTTTTCTAAAAGGTTTGTAAATATCCTATGTCTTTTATCCAAAGATGGTATGTTGGAGCCACAAGTTTTGTTTTGATTTATGATGTTTTGGTTTGAAGGACCATGGTCGCGGTGGCAATCTTGCTCAAATAGAAAGAGCATCACGACCCACGACAATCGCTCTTAAGGTTTTGATAGGCCACGGTCGTGATCAAATATCATGGTAGAGATCGACCGTGGTTGAGGTGTTCCCCACACCTCGGGTCATG
Organism: Alisma plantago-aquatica; assembly: GCA_963693085.1. Taxonomy (NCBI): domain Eukaryota; kingdom Viridiplantae; phylum Streptophyta; class Magnoliopsida; order Alismatales; family Alismataceae; genus Alisma; species Alisma plantago-aquatica. The sequence goes on along the minus strand of OY856410.1, from coordinate 562,909,279 downwards.
GTACCAAACATATATATATACTAGAACTCTTAAAATGACTTACTTCTCGGCCTAATATTAGTCTTTCACGAACTAACAAATCGATTTCCCAAACCATCCTTGACAAATGAGTACTCGAGAGACATCAAAGTAGCAGAAGCAATCCCGAACCAATGAGGAGCACCCCTGCCGCCCCTGTATCCCCGCTTCTCCCATGATTCCCAGAGATTTTCGCTCCACTGAGGTATTCATTCACACTTTCTCTCAATTCCCCATCACCGATACTCCCGTTCATCAAATCACCACCTTTTTAGCAACCTTGATTCACTCAAGAACCGTCACAGCCCTGCTGGTTTTCTACAACATCACCGCCTAACCCATACTAGGGTTTAAGACCCGTGTTGAACGCATGACTTATCGAACAAGGTTTGGACCTCTAGTCTATCGCCATCTTTGATGGAGCAGGACCTCTTGTCCTCCATCATCACGACTATGACATTGCTCACTGACCGCGGGTAGCGGTCGAGACCCTGTCGAGGTTCTTTTGACTACGACCGAGGTCGTTCTCAATTCGCTTCTCTTGATCGTCAGTCGCGGTGTTTTTCAACACATTGATAGACCAGGATTTAACCACGGGTCAAGGTCATAGCTAGGGCATGAATCCTTTGACCGCAGTCGTGATCACGATCGTCCTTGTTTGCTTCTCGACCATGGTCCTTCTAACTTAGTTCTGTTATTTGATCATCACACCTCGGTCATGGTATGATAGACCTCATGACCAAGTATACCTCGGTCGCGGGCTAGTCCGCGGTCGAGGACATCTTTTGTTTAAAGACTGTGGTTGTGGTGTTAAGAGAGAAATAAAAAATGTGACATAATTAAACATACACATGATAATAAAATAAAATAATCAATGAAGGTGGGTTAAAGATTAATATCCCAATGTTGATGATATAATTTGAAACCTTTCAGAATGTTGGGATCAACTTGTGACTCATTTCTCAAAAGAGCAACATCATTGAAGGAAATAGAGTAGACCGTCAATAAGATAGCAGCGGCCTTAAAGAACAATGCAAGTCTGCCAGTAGCAAGGAGATTGCAACTAAAGCTGACAATGGAGAAGTATCAATGCATTATGGGTCATCAGACACTAGAAGAGTCAGAAGAATCATAGGGTACGTATCAAACAGAGACTTCAGAGTACCAACCTATAGAGGCTGAACTAAAGAGCCTGGGGAAAAGGAAGGCTCTGCCCAAGGAGGTCAAGCGCAATAAGAAGATGAAGATAACTATTGCAAAGGAAACAAAAGGGCAGGAGAAAGAAACAATCTAGATAGAAGAAGAAGAGATCAAAGGATCAACACTAAACTAGAATGGGCAATCATTTGTGCCAAGGGATGTTATGCACCAGTCAAATTACGATTGGATGCTACAAGTCAAGGTGTTCAGGCCTATGAGATATCTCGACATCGACGACTTCACAAAAATGGGAGTCTATGATAGAGTTATCTAATTCATGGAAGGTGCAAACCTACGATCCCTATGCACCTTAGAAACCCCATTTGTGAAGCAAATAATAGTAGAATTCCTATCCTCCTTGGAGAAAGTCCCAATAAAGGAAGAGGAATGCAAAAAGAGGGGCAAAGACTTCAAACTGGAGGTGAGACTAGGAGGAAAATCTCACACAATTATAGAGGCTATGCTCAACACCATCTTCATACAGAAAACAAAAGAAGCACAAGCCTGCTCTTCCGCACTTGGAGAAAAAGAAACTGTCAGATACAGCAGCCATAAAATGTGGAAAGAACTAATAGGAGAAGACAAACACAACTCCAAGAACTCCAAGGCTACCCTGATCACCTCATGCTTCATCAGGGTGATGTAGAAGATAACTACTAATATGATATACACGAGATCAGAGACAGGAGGAGTAACTAAGGGAAACCTCTTCATGATATGGTCTATGCTGAACAAGAAGCCAGTAAACATTAGAAAAATCCTAATTGAAAGGCTATCATCATCCGTGGGAGGGGAATCCAAACAGACCAAGGATTTCTACATGGGAGGCTAGATCGCAAAGATAGCCCACCACTTCATGAGTGTAGACGTGTTGATGAAGTACAAAGTAACAAAGGGACAAATGAAGATCAACATTAAGTCCCTCGTCAACATGGGAATCTTAGCGCAGAAAGGAGACAAACTCTACTATAAATAAAGCTGCTCCTAGAAACTCCTTCCCCTCCCAGAAATGGCGTATTATGATGTCCAAATGTTGTGGCCCACCCAAGATGACATCGACAATATGTACTTAGGGGCCATCCGCACCACCGCAGAGAAACCATAAACAACTAATTGAAGAGGGTGATAAAGCCAAATCCATAGAAATAGAGAAGAAAAAGTCAGACACAAAGAAAAAGTTGATAGTAAGGAAGAAGAAGAAGAAAGTGTTAGATGAGCCCAAAAATCAGAAGGCAACCTCACCCCCATAGCTGTGGGAACAAAAGCGAGCGAGGAAGTATTGGAAGAAATACCAGAGCAAGACATCCAAGTAAACCTGGATGACACGACAAGGAAAAGTCCACGCCTCGAAGCGGCAACAACAAAACAACAAGCAACAGGCGAACAAGAACCAAGCCAACAAGACAAAGTCTTCAAAGTTGTACCCAAGCCGACAATTCCAGAAGTTCTCCTTCAAATTCCAGGACAGTCGAAGCATAGAGTGCCCAGCCTGACATTGCCAACTCCACAACCGGAGGAACCAAGAGCATTCACGACATACGTGGAGTTACAACCACAACACCCTCCAACCTTTGGATATATATTGGGTAACAAGTTTGATGTATTGTGGTAACACATGCATCAAACATCTGAATTTAATTCAATCATAACCTCCACCTTGTGTACACTAACCATGCAGTTTACTAAACAAGAGGACCGAAGCACTACCCCAGTTCATGCAAGGGGTGCCAAACACCTAGAACACGATGATGAGAGCGTTGAAGGCCCTCACAGAGGAAATGGAAGCCCTCAAGAGAGAGAGGGACACTCTACGGCCCGACAAGGACCACTTAACAAGTGGCTATGAGGCGGCAATGAACGATCTCGAAAGGAAGCGCCAACGTCTGAAAGAAGACCGCCAGCAGCTGGAAGTTGAACGCAAAGTTCATGAAGGCCATCGGCGGAAGAAGAAGAGCAAGCGTGTGGCAGGTCCTTTGACATCACAAGCTTCATCGAGCCCTCCAAAACCTGACGATGATGATGACAATGTGGGAGGGATAGGTGCAGGTTCATTGCAAAAAGAAGAAAGTGCCAATGTAAAAATGGTATTAGGTGTGGCTCCTTCTGTGCCTTGCAAAATGGTAGATATGGACATGACTGCACTATCTAAAATAACATGCAGAGATGTCCATATCTTGGAAGATATTCTAGATGAAAGCCTACCCGGGGCTGACATTATATACCACAATAAGGGCAGATGTCTCACCATGGAACACTTCAGAGGAATCTTCATGAAATGGGAAGGTGTACACAAGAAGATGTTCAAAGTACTGTGTACCACCCTCCTCGAAGAGTTCTTACATCCAGACAAGGTGCAACCAATATTTAACGACTCCACACATCTAGCAGGACTCCTATACAATGAAGACTACAAAGCTGTTGATGTGACTGAGCTAAAACAAGCTATGAGTAGGAAAGAAATAAAGTTTGTGGTCCTACCCATAAGGAATGTGAAGTAATGGGCATTGATCATCTTCGATTTATATGAGTGAAAGACGAAAGTATTCAACTGATGCACAACTGAGCTGAACATCACTACTCTAATATACAAAGACAAGGAAGCCATGGATATTCTGAAAGTGTCTTTGCGTATGCAAAGAGCGATACAATCAGCAGATGACAGATTTAAGGAAATATGGAAACTATTCTCAATCTACAAGAAGGTCCCAAAAGAAGAGGCTGGAATAGGGGATTGCACCTTTATTGTACTATGAATGATGGAAGCCATCAATATGGGCATCCCGTTGGAAGACTTATGCATGGAAGATCTGCACGGGCTACGCGGTATGTAAGTAATGGAGATTATCTACAACCGTCATTTCTTCAGCGACCCGGTGATGCCTCTGGATACAATACTGTGAAGACTTCATGAAGAGATCCCTTCACCTGAAAAGGTAACCTGGAGGGAACAAATCAAGACCCTATGGATTGACTCAAAAGAACCAGTAAGAACAGCGACATGGAAATAAGGTTGGAAAAGTGACTCTGGAGTAGCTACAGAAAGCATGCCAGAAATAGAACCTGAACAGCCTCTAATGGTAAAAGATAAAGACGAACAACCTGTAGCAGAGCAACCAGAGGAAGGCAAAGTAGAAGAAGATAATCCTCCTAAAGAGAAATCGGACGGGCCGACTGGAGAGATAGTACCTACTTTCAAGGACTTCAACAAGTGGAGCTGTGTAAGCCTATCTGTAGAGTCCCTAACCATGATAATGAAGTCTTTGAAAGAAGATGATACGCCGACAGAAGTTATATTCAAACGGGACGGTATCTGTGTGCTGAAGGACGACCTCTATGATATGTTGAAAATAGGAGGGTACCTATCAGTTAGCACGATGTCAACCTACCAAGCTCTTATAGACAACAACATGCCAAATGCATATATGGTATACTTCTTGCTGGTGGATGACATTCTAAAAGATAAGAGATCGGGCAAAAAAGAACGCTTAACAACGTCCTCCCAGACTACATCTTTTTTCCTATCCTTCATGACAATCATTAGACTTTGCTAGTAGTCAACGTTATCAAAAGGACTGTAGTGTTATACAACAACTCAAATGCAGCCTTTGCACTAAACAAAAAGACAAACATGACTACTACAAAGACACCAACCAAAGAAAAGGCTGAAGCGATTGTTGAGATGCTGAAAAGCCATGACATAGGGTACAAGCACACAACAAACAAATACTTCAAGAAGACGTAGTTCTGCCACAGGAGCCCTCAGCAAGTGCCTCTATCAAATGACTATGGTTTTTTTTGTTTAGCGTGGATGATGGCCCTAGCCAATCTGGATACAAAAGTGGAGGGGATGCAATACGAACAATATCATCCGCTGCAAGGAGTGTACGCAAGCATGCTCCTTGAGTCCAAGTGGGCCTCCAACACCGATAAACTAGAATGAAGAAAGCCCATTTATACGTGTCACTCAAATTTTGACAACCCAGGCTGGGGTGAAGGATACGTTTGGGGGAGGAGTCATAAACATGCTTGAGAGGTACAATTCACCACTCAATTTTTCAAAAAAATTCAAAAAAAATTCTTGTACATATTTTAGCCCTAGCCAAACTTCTCTTGATTTTAGCTTAAAGAAATTTGGCTATAAGACACAGTTTTGTATAGCTACCTTAGAAATTTGTCTATTTTCTTGCTAATAGTTGTAGTGCTATTGTCTCATAGAGAGAAAAATATGAGCGACTACTGCATATAAAAGTAAAATGAGAAGCATATCAATACATCTTTATCTCATTCTTGTAATAAGACATTATATGTGTAACAACCTTAAGCTTATGAAACCCTTGAAAGCTAGTGAACTTCACAAAGCCATACTCCTGACCAACAACCCTGACCTGACGGCTCCAACCTAAAAATCCTCATCTCCGTCGAGAAGGAAACAACTACCTCTTTTGAGTCTATCTATCCCCACTTTGGGACTAAAAGAGGCTTGGCCACCCAAGAAGACCACATAAATCCCACTAACCCAAGCCAGAGAGGAGATATAAAAAGCCAAAATAAAATTAAAGAAAAAAATTACAATGAGGGTTGTGCCTAAAAGATGCCAAAAGTTTCCACATGGTCAGTGTATTGCTACACTCATGAATGCAGATATGTCGTGCCCGTAAGAGGAAGCTCGAAGCCAAAATTACCCACCTCCAATTCTGAATGAAACTCACACAACCACCTGACTCTATGTCAAAATCCCTAAGGGCAACATTGTCCCTATTCCAGTTGTGGGTGAGAACGTTCAAGAGAGGAAGAAAACATTTAAATCCTAAAGCTTACCCGAACACATTACCATAGGGTCAACAGAAAATAAAGAAAGAGTATGAAATATACCCCTCACGGAGATGTTGTATTGGTATGGCTGGTGACCTAACGCATGAAGGGGTGATACGTTGAGAAGGAGAGACCTTTTCTACCAAAGTCAATGGCAAAAAGTTGATGTTGTGCAACTCTAGTTGTAAAGGGGGAGGAATGAGACTTTAGGGTTGAACAAACATACCACAACATTCTTGATGCAAGAATGAGATTATTCGGTATTGTTAAGTTTTACAAAGATTTTGTCACACAAATTTGCTCTTTCTCTTTATGTTTTCAAGCCTACACTTAGCCTGAGGACAGGCTTGATTCTAAGTTTGAGGGAGTCGATAACACCTCATTTTATACACTTTCTACATATATTGTATGCCTCCCCTAGCATACCTTTTATAGATTTTACCACTTATTTTATCACTTTATGCCAATTATCTCACTTACCCACTTTTCCCTTATTTATAGGGTCACATCGAGCCAAATTTGTGGTCGACACCTCGACCGCGGCCCATTCGACCATTAGAGCCACCTCTCCGCAGTCGAGGCCTCCCAAAATCGCCTCGACCCCTCGCATCCGCGACCCTCACACCCATGGTGCCTCATTTCCCACACACCCATGGTCCACACACCCACAACATGAAGGTGCGACTGAGCCTTAGACCGCGGTTTGACAAAGGGTGTGACAATCAGGCCGTGACCGAGAAGGTGGCTTCACCAGGCCATGACTGAGGAGAAGATGGCAATGAGGCCTCGACCGAGACCAAACCTCAACCATGATCAAGGAGTTACGTCAGTGGAGTGTGACTATAAATAGGCCACCTACATGTCTTGTCAAATCATTAGATTTGAAAAGACCAAGAAGTGCTGCCATTTTCCAGACTCATTCCCATCCATCCAATCAGTCTTAGATTTCCAAAGGCAAAAGCTGAGGAGAGAGAAGACTGAAGGCTCCATCTTCTTCGAGAGAAGGAGAATGTCCATGCCATCAACCTCCCAGATCTAGATTTGAAGAAATACTGAGTTGTATCACATTCTTCTCTCTCTATCTAGATCTATCACTTCTGTCTCGCTGTACTTCCCTCATCTCTTTGTGGAACATGATTTATCTATCATTTTTTAATTCCGTTATGCTTCCCGTAACCTTGTGTGGATAAACACTTAACTTGGGTTGGGAGTAGCCACTAAGGCTCTCCCAACATGTATATTGTCTCTCCTTTATATATATATATATATATATATATATATATATATATATATATACTCTCGTCAAGATTATCTCCATGCATTGGTTTTAATGCTTCACTTGTATGCTTAGCTACCATCTTGTTATGTTTGATCGTTGGTACCTCGAGAGAGTAGTATCACTAATGTCTTGTGTTACGGAGTAGTATGAATGCATGAAAATGTTGGAATTCTAAATCTTATGAACATATGTTCTAGATTTTGGATAGTCATCTTTAGAAAGAGGTTGTCCTTGGGCTTCGATCTATCCTCACCTCAAGAGAGAGGAATAAACACCTTTATGATTGCTTGTAATCTTGATAGAGTATATGAGAGGGAGAGATGATGCTTGCATGTTGGTGAGAAGTCTTAGTAGGTGAAACCCAATCCAAGTTTCCCTTCCATATCTTTGTTTCCATCTTATTTTTCTACACTTTGTTCTTCTTGTATTTGGTTTATTTCTTTTACTTTAGTTTGAGTAATATCATTCCCTTAGAAACACCCTTTTAAATCATATGTTATCTGAGTATATGAGTGTGAGACTGTGCGTGCTTAACACCTACTAACCTTGTCCCTGTGGTTTGACCCCGATTACTACATCAAACCCCGTATAACAGTTGTGGGGGCCTAAGTGTCGATTTACTATCTTAAGAGTCTGACTACTCTAGATTTGCTCCTTTTTGGATGCACGATTTATAGCTAGTTTGGTTGGGTGTAGTAGGGTGCAGTTGTGTGAGTTTGCAATATAAAAATGTACATCAAACACACACTTTGTCTTCCGGCTACACCCTACCAAACAAGCCCTTAGGCTGGTTAGTATGTCACTACACCAAAAGACCTCTTAGAAAATTACCCTTTTGCAGAGAACATCCAAATGGATAAGAGTATAGATGATAGTAGAGAAGTCAATATAAAGTAGGATGAAGAAAACCACAACGGTTCTAGGCCCTCTTTTGTTTTCTTCTTCTTCTTCTTTCTTTCTTCTTCCTTGACCCTTTTTCATCTTGTGTGCAGGAGATATGGAAACTAGGTGGATTCTACCTTCGGCTTGTGGCTTGTGCTCCTTGTGGCTGGTGGGCATGGGAATTAATACCCAGAAACACAGAAACACAAAAGCCCTTATGGGCCACCCATTATTAGGCTGGATATACTACCAAAAAACAAAGTATAGGTGACAGTCATGTAAAAAGTTACACATTTTAGGTGACGTGTGTACGTCACTTATAATCTGTATAGACCTGTGTGAAATAGATGGCATACATTTTAGCATTTTGAAAAACTTACATACTTTAGGTAACATACATGTAAATCATGTATAATATGTATAATCCTACGTACTATAGATGACATACATTTTATCATACCTGAAAGGGTTACACCGAATAGGTGACATACATTTGAATCACCTATGTTCTAATGGGGGTTTACCATATAGGTGACATGTATATGAGTCACATGTGATATATAAGGAAGTGTATATTTAGGTGACATACATGCATGTCACCAAACTTTTAGGTGACACATGTACTTGTTACCTACACTTCAGGTGACACACATGTCAGTCATTCAACATCTCCCAACCAATGATAAGCATCAACAATCTTCTCAATTCCGCTTCATGGGGATATATTAATACATTTATTGACAATTCATAAAGGAAGATATGTGAGAGAAATTGTTGATGAGAGTCTTTCTAAGTAATCAGGAGAGTCATTCATAGAGGGATATTGGCATAAAGAAACTCCCCCAAACTCATATATGTCTCTTTTGTGATCATTCTAAGGCTAATGGGAATTTATCTGGTGAGGCAAATTGCTCCTTGACATCGTCTTGCATAGGCTACCCACCCCCAACAAAAATTGTTGCAGAAGAATGGTGGGTGTTGAAAGCACTCGAATGACCTTGCTCCCATCATCCTCAAACTCATACACGTCTCTTTTATGAATAGTTAAGAAGACAATACATATATACATGTTTCAAATCTAAGAATTTCTAAAGGCTTGCTATAAGAGGCCACTATCATTATATGGCCCCTAGCTCCACCCTGAAGCATTTTCACAGACTTTCTGTCGATACACATTGTCATGATATGGACCATGGCTCCTCACTGATGCATTTTGGGAGATTTCCATGAGAGGACATTCTCATGATATGGGCCCAGTCTCCTCACAAATGCATTTTTAGGAACTTGATGTGAGAGGAAACTATCAAAATATGGGCCACAAGTCCCCAAAGATGCATTTCAGGGAGCTTGTTGTGGGTGAGCGTTGTCATGGTATGGTTAAGGGATCCTCCCAAATACTTTTTCATGGGGATATATCAGTACATTTATCCGACAACTTGTAAAGGAGATGTGTGCGAGAAATTTTTGTTAAGAGTCATTCTAAGTGATTCATAAAGGGATATTGCATGAAAGTCGTCACCAAACTCATACATGTCTCTTTGGTGATCATTCTAAGGCTAATGGCCCTTTGTCTTATGAGGAAACTTTCTCCTTGGAAACATCTTACATAGACCTCCCACCCTAAGCAATGATTCCTGCAAATGGGTGGTAGCTTCCATAAACACCCAATCAACCATGCTTCAATTGTCTCCAAACTTATATATGTCCATTTATGAATATCTAAGAGGACAATACATGTATACACATCTCAAGGACTTTTTGTGAGAAGACAATGTCATGACATAGGCCCTAGCCCCTCCTCTAAGCATTTTAATGGACATGTCTGAGAGGACATTGTCATGTTATGGGTTGTATCTCCTCGCACATGCATTTTGGGGGAGTTTCCTAAGAGGATTCTCTTGATATGGGTCTGGATACTCACAAATGCAATTTTAAGGACTTGTTGTGAGAGTCCACTATCATGGTATGGGCCCAAGATCCTCATAAATTCATTTCAAGGGACTTGTTGGAGATGATACTATCATGAAATGGGCCCAAGATCCTCACAAATGCATTTCAATGGACTTGTTGTGAGATGATACTATCATGATATGGGTCATGACTCCTCCTAAATCATTTATGGGGACTTGTTCTGAGAGAATAATCTCATAATATGGGCCTTGTATCCCCCCCCGTGTGCATATCTAGGGACTTTATGTGAGTGTACATTATCACAATATTCCTCCCAAATGTATTTTTAGGGACTTACTTTGAGATGACACTGTTAGGATTTGGGCCAGGGCACCTTGCAAAAGCATTTTTAGGGACTTGTGATGAGAGAAAAATGTCACAGTACGGGCCATGGATCCTCAAAAAAACATTTCTATGGAATTTTTGTGATGGGACACTCTCATGATATTGTCATCATATGTTCCATGGCACCTCCCAAATGTATTTTCAAGGACTTGGCGTGAGAGGACCTTGTCCTGATATGGTCCTAAACTTCACCCAAATGCATTTTTAGAGACTTATTATGAGAGGACACTATCAATATATGGGCCCTGACACCTCCTTAATGCATTTGAAAGACATGTTGTGAAAGGACACTATCATGATATGGGTCGTATAACCTCCCAAATGAATTTTTAGGGATGTGTTGTGAGATACCATTTGTCATGATATGGGTCCTGACACCTCCCAAACACATTTTCATAGAGTTGTTGTGAGAAGACGTTCTCATGATATGATACCTGACACCTCCCAATTGCATTTTTAAAGACTTACGGTGAGAGGACATTGTCATCATATGTGCCATGACACCTCCCAAATGTATTTTTAAGAATTTTGCATGAGAAGACATTGTCATGATATGTCCAAAACATCACACAAATGCATTTTTAGGGACTTATTATAAGATGACACTATCAATGTATGTACCATGTCTCCTCCTTAATGCATTTAAAGGGACATCTTGTGAAAGGACAATATCATGATATGGATCATGACACCTCCCAAATGCATTTCTAGCGACTTGCTATGAGATAACATTTGTCATGATATGGGCCCTAACACCTCTCAAATACATTTAAATGGACTTGATATGAGAGTACGTTGTCATGATATGGGACCCAACACCACCCAAATGTATTTTTAAGGACTTATTGTGAGATGACATTGTCATCATATGTGCAATGGAACCTCCCAAACATATTTACAAGGACTTGGTGTGAGAGGACATTGTCATGATATCGGCCCAAACTTCACCCAAATGTATTTTTAGGAACTTATCATGAGAGAACAATATCAATATATGGGATCTGACACCTTGTTAATGCATTTGAGAGGACATGTTGTGAAAGGACACTATCATGATATGAGTCATGACACCTCCTAAATGCATTTTTAGGGACTTGTTGAGAGAGAACATTTGTCATGAAATGGGCCATGACACCTCCCAAATGCATTTTCATGGACTTGTTGTGAGAGGATGTTGTCATGATATGGGACCTGACACCTCCCAAATGCATTTTAAGGACTGATTGTGAGATGACATTGTCATCATATGTGCCATGACACCTCCCAAATGTATTTTCAAGAACTTGGTGTGAGAGTACATTGTCATGGTATGGGCCCAAACTTCACCCAAATGCATTTTCAGGGACTTATAATGAGAGGACACTATCAATATATGGAATCTAACACCTTCTTAATGCATTTGAAGGGACATGTTATGAAAGGACACTATAATGATATGGGTCGTGGCACCTCCCAAATGCAATTTTAGGGACTTGTTGAGAGAAAACATATGTCAAGAAATGGGCGCTGACACCTCCCATATGCATTTTCATGGACTTTTTGTGAGAGGACGTTGTCATGAAATGGGACCTTAAACCTCCCAAATGTATTTTTAAGGACTTATTATAAGATTACGTTGTCATCGTATGTGCCATGGCACCTCCCAAATGTATTTTCAAGGACTTGGCGTGAGAGCTCATTGTCATGATATGGGCCCAAACTTCACCCAAATGTATTTTATGGATTTATTATGAGAGGACACTATCAATATATGGGCTCTGAAACCTGCTTAATGCATTTTAATGGACATGTTGTGAAAGGACACTATCATGATATGAGTCTTGGAACCTCCCAAATGCATTTTTAGGGACTTGTTGAGAGAGAACAGTTGTCATGAAATGGGCCCTAACACCTCCCAAATGCATTTTCATGTACTTGTTGTGAGAGGACATTGTCATGATATGGGACCTGACACCTCCCAAAAGTATTTTTAAGGACTTGTTGTGAGATGATATTGTCATCATATGTGCCGTGGCACCTCCCAAATGTATTTTCAAGGACTTGGTGTGAGAGGACATTGTCATGATATGGCCTGAAACTTAATCCAAATGCATTTTTAGGGACTTATCATGAAATGACACTATCAATATGCGGGCTCTGAAACTGTGGCGTCCAACTTATGAAAACAAGATTTACTTAAGCAGAATCATTCATTAGCAGTGGAATTACTGAAAATCACTAAAAATTAAAACTTTTTACAAAGAGAACCATAAACTGAAAAACTCTTTCAGAAAGGAACCAAAGTATTTCAAATACATTCTGGTTTACTAGTACATCTCTTGTACCCTTTCTTCTCGAGAGATACAAACATCAACTGCCATGTTATACTATGCATAGGCAGTATAAAAATCTCGAGGCATCAAGCCAAAAACTCAGATCGATATAAAACTGACAACTGACTCCTAGGACCTGAGAGTACAGAGACGACACATAGGACTCTCTATTTACAGGACATGAGAACCAGTGTCTCCACCTGAGAATTCACTGTTGTCCTTGTTGTTGTTGCTGCTACTGTTCTTCCCTTATTGTAGGGTTCCTGCCTCTTTCGCATCTACATAAAAAGTTGGATCCCATAGGGGTGAGACAATTGAAAATTGTCCCAGCGAGAGATATAACTCTCCGTCAAAAACATTATTATTGCAAATCATTTGAGTTAGGATTTCCCAATTTATGTTAATTGGGTATATTTTTTCTCATTACCCAGGTTTGGGTTATGATTTATCATCATATTACCAAGAATTAGGGTTTCATACATTATAACCCAAGATTAGGGCTCCACATATTTTCATCCTATGTCAGTATAAGATTTCATATCAAAGTGTCACATTCCAATATATGGCATTACCTTGAATTAAATGTTATATAACATTATTATGATTTCATTTTGGCATCACCCTTGTCTAGGGTTCCACACGACATCACCCTCACTTAGGGTTCCATATGGCTTCACCCTTGATTAGGGTTTCTCATAACATCATCCTCAATTAGGGTTTACTATTCACATTCAATCAAGGCTAATTATTAAATTCTCTGAATTAGGGTTTCTCATGTCATTACCCTCAATTAGGGTCTTATCATTACCATAGATTAGGGTTTCACCTATCATTGCCCTCAATTAGGGTTAGGGCTCATTAACCTTCTTAATTAGGGTTCATGATCTCTTTATCAAGGATCATACCCTAATTACACCTTCATTCATGTTGAAAGTGTTGAGACTTAATCACTACATGATAATCATCCATGTAGGAAGTCCACTCTCTCTCATCCTTTATAGAATGATATTTACTTCATATCTGATTAGATTAGGTTAACTCAACTTGATTGGGGAGCTGACACATGTATTGTGTCATTACTTCCATAATCATCAAGGATTAATCATTCATAAGGTACTAATCACCCTATCTTAATAAGGGTACAATTACCATAATCATCCTTAAATTACATCATGTAATGATCAATTAAACAATTGACCTTTAATCACCTTAAGTGTCCATACGGTTTTGATTAATTACTTCCCAAACGGTCTTGGTCACATAGACCTCAAACGGTCTTGACCAACCAGACCTCAAACGGTCTTGCATGGATGACCTTCAAACAGTCGAAGACCATTTAGACCTCCAAACGGTCTTGGTCTAACGGTTTGAAACTGTTTGGTAAAGTTGGTGCTTGAAACCGTTTGACAAATTAGGTGCTTCAAACTGTTTGAGTCTCAATCGGTTTGGGATCGTTTGGTCCCAAATGGTCTTGAGACCATTTGGACTCAAATGGTCTTGATACCATATGGTCTCAAATGGTCTTGATACCGTTTGGTCCAAACCTCCTCAAAACCGATTGGACCAAACATGGTCTACACCATACATATCGATTTAGGGTTCCCAAGATTAATTCCTTCATCAATTGAATCCATGTAGTTACTCATCAATTGAACCTAAGCACCATGATTCAATTGAGATTAATGAACCATCTTTCAATTGATTCAACCTTCAATTGATCATCAATTAGGGTTTTGAACCCAATTGAATTAGGGTTGAAATCGATAAACCTTCAATATTAGTCATTGTGGAACTAATTTCTTAGAAATCATTGGACCATCATTCTAATTGGGCATGACCTGACCTCAAATGGTCTTGAGGTCGTTTGGATGACCTCCAAACAGTCTTGAGACCGTTTTCCCATCCCATCATTAAAACTTGTGATATTCATTTAGGGTTTGGATCATTAAATTAATCAACAAACTAGCTATTGCTTGCATTTCAATTTGACATCTTTGGATCTTCAGCTACTCAACCCTAGACCTCAAAACGGTCTTGGTCGACCTCCAAATGGTCTTGAGACTGTTTGGGTGATCTCCAAACGGTCTTGAGACCGTTTGGGTTAATCAACCCAAAGATTTAATTCATTCAATTGCAAAATCAGCACTTAACCCGATTAGGGTTTCTAATTGGATGATTGTCCATATATTGATTCAATCAATTGGAACCATTAGATCCTCATCCAACATGTACTAGGGTTCTGACCTCAAATGGTCAACCCATCCAAACGGTCAACCTTTCTAAACGGTTTGGGGTTCAAGACTCTAAACGGTTTGCAAACTGTTTGGTCTCCAAACGGTTTGGTGAAACCGTTTGGACCAAGATCTTCAAAACCGTTTGTAAGGGAAACTTGTTGGATTGTGTGCCCAAGATGATGTCATCATCATCTACCTTCATTCATTCAAAATATACTACCATTTTCATGGTAATTACAGTTATGGATCAAGGGAATTGCAAAACAGAGTAAAATGTTCAACAAATAATGGAGATTTGAAAGCAATAACAATATTTAAGGGTTTGAGTTATATAACCCGCCTCCAATTGAGCTTCAAAGCTTGGAGCTTCACGTCAAAAATGGTGGAGGAAGCTTTTGAAACTCTCCCAAGGATTTTCCTCAAGCTTTAGAGTGAAAAGATTGGCTAGGATTGAAGGTGGAGTGAAATAGAGAAGAAATCATGCATTGTTTTGTGATTTCCACCATGAAATCGACGTGAAAGAAGATCAAGAAGCTTACCAACAGGTTGGGGGTCGTCCTCCTGCTGCTCCTAGATCCCTTGGTCGGTTTGCAAGCAAAGAGAAGAAGTGGGTTCAAAAAAAGCCTCTCAATTGAGTTGGAAAGGGTGTTTTTATAAGAAAATCAATGAGAGAGAAAATGCCTTATTAAAAATCTTTTAATTCCAAAATTAGTGCCTCCTCTTCCCCATAAATTACTTGGACAAGCAGACATCTTCATCCTCTTTCAAAACCTATTATTTATCCAAGAATTAAAAGAAAAGAAATTAAGCACCTTAAACATATTATACTAATATCCTCTTTTTAGTGTATATTACTTTTTCTTTTAATAATGTGAGTGAGTTATCCATTCCCTTAGATATTTTCGTTGCCTTTACAAGGCACAAGGACGTTCAAACTTTAGCAAATTCAACCATCTCGTTTTTGGTTGAAGTCCCTTCAATTATTTTTATTTCTTTTTGCATTAAATTGAATTAGGGTTTCAATTATGCTTAAATCTTGATTATTTTAATATCAAGATTCTCTCTCCTCCAAAATAATTCAAATGAGGCGCCCCTCCCATTTTATTTTCTCTAATTGATGCCAAGAATCATGGGGGGCCCTATAGAAGTGGTATTTTTCATGTTGAACCCTAGGTTTTGGGTAAATTGCACATTACCCCAAAACTAGGTTTTAATGCACAAAGATTGCTCAGCAAGCTCTATCTTGGTGCTCAAGCTTGTGGAAACCATACCACTGCATCATTCTAATTCTTATGATGCCTCAACATTTGAGTAACATTATATCATGTACAATTTGCAAGTTAACCCCTCAACTTGGGTAATTTTCACTTTAGTCCAAAACTAACAAAACAATGTTTAAACATTATTCAAAAAGGACTAAAATTGAAATATAAGTTCATCTTGAGCCTTAATTACTTTCCAAGAAATATGAACAAGCATTTGATCAACATTATTAAGCAAAACATCTAGGGTTAGAGCATAACCCATGTCAGGGATGTTACAAATTATCCACCCCTTACAAGGATTTCGTCCCCGAAATCATCAACAAAATATTTAAGAGAAAAGAGTAGGGTATTTTCTCCTCATCTCTTCCTCTAGTTCCCATTTAGCTTCTTCAATGCCACGGTGTTTCCAGAGGACTTTTACAAGACAGATGTCTTTCCTTTTCATCTTTTTAATTCTTTTGTCAAGGATCGTCACAGGTCCTTCAACATATGATATATCATCATTTAATTCTACCTCCACAGGTTGTAGAACTAATTCTGTGTCAGGATGAAACTTTCTCAACATGGAGATGTGGAACACTGGGTGCAACTTATGCAACTCAAGTGGTAGCTCCATCTTATAATCTACCTTTCCAATCCGTTCAGTGATTGGATAAGGCCCCATAAATCTAGGAGCTAACTTTCCCTTCCTTCCAAATCTAAGGACTCCTTTCCAAGGTGAGACCTTGAGATATACTCCATCTCCAACTTGGAATTATAAAGGTCTTAGCTGTTTGTCGATGTATGATTTTTGTCTATCATGTGCAGTCTTTAACTGTTGTTGTATTACTTTAATGTATTCCATTGTCTGCTGCACTAGCTCAGAACCCAAAAGTTGATTTTCTCCAGTTTCATACCAACATAAAGGAGATCTACAACGTCTACCATATAAAGCTTCATATGGTGCCATGTCAATACTGTGATAATAGATATTATTATAAGCAAATTCTATCAAGCTCAGGTGTAGATCCCAACTTCCTACAAACTGAAGGAAAATGCTCTAAGAAAATTCTCTAAAGTTTGTATGGTCCTTTCAGATTGTCCATCTGTCTGAGGGTGAAAGGTTGTACTAAACCTTAACTGCTTACCCAAAGCTTTATGAAGTCATTCCCAAAAATGACTCGTAAATTGGGGACCTCTATCAGAAACAATTGTAGCTAGAACCCCGTGCAAACACACTATCTCATCTACATATATCTGTGCCAGCTTCTCAACAGTGTAGGTTGTTTTGACATGTAAGAAATGTGTTGTCTTTGTCAACCTATCAACTATCACCCATATGGAATCATGACCTTTGGCTGTTCTAGGCAGACCGACTACTAAGTCCATGGTGACATGATCCCATTTCTACTGTGGTATAGGCAAAGGTTGCATTCTTCCTATGGGCTTTTGATGTTCAGCTTTAACCTGCTGACACACCAAACACTGCATAACAAACTCAGCTACATCTTTCTTCAATCCAGGACACCAATACATATCTTTTAAGTTATGATACATCTTGGTGCTCCCTGGATGCATAGCATACATCAAAGAATGAGCTTCTTCCAAAACTAACTTTCTCAAGTTATTGGCATCAGGTACTACCATTCTACCATGGTAACAGACTACCTGATCCTCTGACTCATGCAAGCCATCTCATTTTTCACTACCATACTCTGACCTAATCTGCTGAACTACAACATCAGCTTGATGTGCTTCTTTAATCTGCTGTCTCAGAGTTGGTTTTATGTGCATCTCAGCTAACAACCTGGCTAACAATGATACTTTAAACTGTACATTGTTTTGCCTCAAGGATATAAACATATACCTCTTAGAGCACACTAAGGAATTCAACTGTGCTTTATCTAAGGCTGGTGTTGCTAATTTCCTACTTAATGCATCAACTACCACATTAGCCTTTCCTGGATGATAATCAATTGTACAATCATAGTCCTTGATTAACTCCATCCAGTGGCGTTGTCTCATGTTCAACTCATGTTGTGAGAAGATATACTTTAGGTTCTTATGGTCTGTGAAAATCTGGAATGTTTCTCCATAGAGATAATGTCTCTAGATCTTCAAAGCATGGACCATAGCAGCTAGATGTAGATCATGTGTTGGGTAATTCTCCTCATGTTTCTTAAGCTGTCGAGAAGCGAAAGAAATCACTTGCTTATCCTGCATCAACACACATCCTAGACTGTTCTTAGATGCATCACAGAAAACTATGTACCCTTTTCCCTGCTCAGGTAACACCAGCACAGGTGCACTGGTTAACCTTTCTTTCAACAACTGGAATGATTGTTGACACTTGTCATTCCATACAAAAGGAACCTCCTTTTTGGTTAACTTGGTTAGGGGTAAAGCTATAGAACTAAAGTTCTTAATGAATCTCCTATAATAGCATGCCAACCCAAAGAAACTACGTATCTCCGTCGGTGTCTTAGGTTATTCCCATTGCATGATAGATTCCACCTTCTTAGGATCAACATGAATACCTGAGGCAGATATTATGTGTCCTAGAAAAGAAACTTCTGGTAACCAGAACTCACATTTGCTAAACTTAGCATACAACTTATGCTCTCTTAGCAAAGTCAAAGTCTGACGGAGGTGCTGCTCATGCTGTTGAGCATCTCTATTGTAGATTAAGATGTCATCTATGAAGACTACTATGCACTGATTGAGAAAAGGTCGAAAGATTCTATTCATGAGTTCCATGAATGCAGCTGGTGCATTAGTTAGTCCAAACGACATAACTATGAACTCATAGTGACCATACCTTGTCCTAAAGGCAGACTTAGGTATTTCACTCTCCTTGATACGCAACTGATGATATCCCGACCTTAGATCTATCTTAGAGAAGATAGTTGCACAACTGATCAAACAAGTCAGCCATTCTTGGTAGAGGATACTTGTTCTTTATAGTTACTTTATTCAATTGTCTATAGTCAATGCATAATCGCATAGACCTATCCTTCTTAACAAAGAGGATCGGAGCACCCCATGCTGAAGTACTTAGTCCGATGAAACCCTTCTCAAGCAACTCCTACAGTTGTTTCTTGAGCTCTGCCATTTCAGCAGGCGCCATCCTATACGGTGTTTGGGCTATAGGTTGCGTGCCCAGAATTAGATTAATTTCAAAATCAATCTCTTGGGGAGGAGGTACATCTGGAAGTTCCTCAGGAAACACATCTTCAAATTCCCTGACTATCAGAACTTGAGAAGGATTATAACTCTCCATGGTGGTATCTACCACATGTGCCAAGAATGCAAAACATCCTTGCCTCATCAGCTTCTCAGCTACCATAGATGAAATAAGACAGGTTGGAAGAATCTTCCTATCTCCCTGAAAGATCCATGTTTCACTATCATCTGTGAACACATCCTGCTTGGACTCACAATCCAAGACAACCTTCTACTTTTCTAGGGTGTCCATTCCAAGAATTAAATAGAACTCGTACACCTAAAGTGGTATAAGATCCACTTGAATGTGATGTTCAGAGAAGAAAAGAGTGCATGAAGAACACACCTCCCACAATATTGCAGATCCCATCAAAGGAGTTTCTAACTTCAAATTTTCTACCCTATGACCAACTGTCATATTACAGTCAAGAATCACTCTCTTAGTGATGAAAGAATGTGTAGCACCCAGATCAATTAAAATAGATACAACATAGGATATAGACATATCAGAATAAAATAGTTCCATATGACCTGCTACAACCCGAGGGTTGACTACTACATCAGGCTGATTCATCGCATAGAATCTCATTGTCACCTGTGGTTGACTCGGTGCTCGATTACTGGGTGTCGATGATCCAACTTGGGATGCTTGTCCACATCCTCTTGTGCCACTTGGAAACTGTCTCCTCTGAGAACCTTGCTGACTCTGCCTCTGATGTTGATTCACACTTGCTTCTCTGGCTTAGACAATCCTTCATCAGATGTCCCATCTTTCCACATATAAAACAACCTCTATTCCCTGGATGTGGTCTAGATGGTCCTATTACCGACACTGATGCTGCGCTGTGGGCTCCTTCCGGTGGTAAACTACGGCCTCTACCCCTATTAGATGTCCATTGCATCTGGGTATTAAACCTTGGTGGTGCTATAGGTGCAGAAAACCTTGGTATCTTAAAACTTTTAGACCCGTGTCCATGAAACTGAGTGTACACCTTCTTGCTCTTAGTCTATCGCTTCTCAGTCACAGACCTCTCTATCTATCTGACAGACTCCACAAATGTAGAAAACCTCTCCCTGTTCTCTAAAGTAGACACAGGAGTGGTCAAATCGACGTTCAATCCCTTCTCAAAACGCTGAATCCTTTCTTCATCGGTAGCTATCATATGCAGACAGAACCGTAAAATCTCCATGAACTTAGCCTCATACTCGCTAATGTTCATTGGTCCTTGCCTTAATCTCTCAAACTGAGAGATCTTCTCATCTAAGAACGTCTTAGGAAAGTATCTATTGATGAATTCTCATCGGAATACTTCCCATTCGATGTCCACACCTGGCCTCTTGCCTTCTTCTATGGTCCACCAATGACCAGCACTCCCTTTAAGAAGGTACACTACGTGTCTAACCTTCTCAGCTTCTGGGATGTTAAGGATGCTAAAGGCCTTCTCCAGTTTAGTCAGCCACATGTCTCCGTATGTTGGGTCAGCTGTCCCAACATATTCTGTGGCTCCAACACGACGAAGTCGTTCAAATGTCTTACCAACTCCCTGTCCTTCATGGTGGGTAGGTGCCCTAGGTGCAGTTAATGGCATCCTATCTATCATATGAGTCATGGCCGCCATAAAATGTCCAAACATGGCTTGGAAGGTTGGGTTCCCCATATATGCTTGATTGAACTGGGGTTGTTTAGGTACATGTTCTTCCCTATCTTGGTCTCTTGCACCTCCTCCTAGTGTAGCAACGCTGCTCTCAGCAACATGTTCATCGTGTGATCCAGACATCTTTAGTTTTTCTTCTCCTCCTATATGAGCAGAAGACACTATCAGATAAACTGGAAGACACTAGAACAGACTCAACAACCTTAATCCTATGTCTTTTTAGACTCAGTGAACCTAGAGCTCTGATACCACTAAATTGTGGCATACAACTTATGAAAATAGGATTTACTTAAGCGGAAGCATTCATTAGCAGTGGAATTACTGAAAATCACTAAAAATTAAAACTTTTTACAAAGAGATCCATAAAATAAAAACTCTTTTAGAAAGGAACCAAAGTATTTCAAATACATTCTAGTTTACTAGTACATCTGTTTTACCCTTTCTTCTCAAGAGATACAAACATCAACTTCCCTATTAGACTATGCATAGGCAGTATAAAAATCTTGAGGCATCAAGCCAAAAACTCAGATCGATATAAAACTGACAACTGACTCCTAGGACCTGAGAGTACAGAGACGACACATAGGACTCTCTATTTACAGGTAATGACAACTAGTGTCTCCACCTGAGAATTCACTATTGTCCTTGTTGTTGTTGTTGTTGCTGTTCTTCCCTTGCTGTAGGGTTCCTGCCTCTTCTGCATCTACCTAAAAAGTTGGATCCCATGGGGGTGAGACAATTGAAAATTGTCCCAGCGAGAGATATAATTGTGACATCCAACTGACAAAAACAAGATTTACTTAGGAAGAAGCGAAACATTTGCAGCGGATTACTAAAAATCACTGAAAATTAAATCTTTTTGCAAAGAGATCCACGCATAGGAAATCTTTTCCATCAAGAACCATTTTATAACATTAACATTTTGGTTCAACGTACATAACCTATACCATCTCTTCTCAGAGACTACAACATCAGCTGCCTTATAAACATTATATACAGACAACATACGAATCTCAAGGCATCAAGCCAAAACCTCAAATGATTAATTAAAGCACTGACTAAAAACTCTGAGGACCTGAGAGTACAGAGACGACACATAGGACTTTCTAGTTACATAACTTGAAAGACAACATCTCCACCTGAGATCTCACTGCTGTCACTGATGTTATTGCTATTGTCCTTTCCCTGCAATAGGATTTCTGCTTCTTTGTCCGTGTCGACCTAAAAACATTGGATCCCACGGGGGTGAGACAATTGTAAATTGCCCCAGTGGGAGATATAACTCTCCGTCAAAAAATTGTTATAGCAGTTTATTAAAATAAACTGAGCAGAAGGATTTATATATATAATCAAAAGTAGGTAAATCACTGTATGAGCAAAGAGTAGTAATCTCCTTTTCCAAAGAGAACATTGCATCTACTCATAGAAGCATCATAGTTCATCCATCAACTTGCAAAGAATACAACAGATATGAATAACATCAATGAACTAGAGTTGCATAAAAGAAATGCAACATCAGTCAATGAATTTCCGTATTCAATCCTTAAGCAAACATGCTATACGGTTGATTTCATTTTACAATCACACTTCTGCCCTGAGGAGATGAGGTATACCACTCATACTCCAACCGACCACTGCGAAGTCGAAATTGGTACCATACATAGGTCAATGGAAGAGCCAGATTCCCATGACCTCTCACATCTCGATCAATACGGAACAACAAGCAGGATTTATGTTAACTGCTCAAATTAGCTTTCTAGGGTATACTGGAACTTCGCTATAGAGTTACAGCGTCAACTGCACTCTCATCGGCCATCGAGAGATTTAATGTTTATCTCCTTGACCCAACATTAAATATCATTGGGAGATTAATGTTACATCTTTCCCAACCATCGAGAGATTTATGATACATCCATCCCGACACATGAAGAATTGAGAGGTTTGTTATTTACCTTCCCTCAAACTCTTCACCGGACGTAAGGATATTTTTTGCCCATTTATCCCCACATATTCAAAATATGCGTTCTGAGTTTTGCCGTGGAGCACCCATTTCACCATCACCTATTCTTGACGATGATGGATCTATGGTCAGGGCTCTACATGATATGATTTCACTTGATTAATTATGTACATTTTCACATTCTTTTAGCATCATCCAAGTTCTCAAGCATGACTTATTACAACAATGCTATAAAGAGACATGTACTATTTTCATCAAATACTTATCAGTCTTTAAAAGAATTTGGGAACTTAGTCTCTCATTTCAATACTGGGAATTATCATCCCATCACAATATCATCACCATAATCATATGGTTTTGGGTATTCAAACCCTTAACTCATCATTGAGCATTATTACCATCTATTAGGTAACGATCACCTTCAAGTCATCTGACCAAGGCATTCATGATACCTGTTACCCAAGTATCACATATGGCTCACAAGGCCACAAGATATCTTGTCACCTCTTTCGAGGCACTAACTTACTCATATGACTCATAAAATCCATGCACATTTGTTACTTTTACTAAGCAACATCAACATTAAGGCACATAAGGCCACTCAACATTTATTATATAAATGTCATAGCTCAAACCTGGCTAAGTTCATCATCTCATAAAACCTGCATGGATATTAGGCATGATAACAGTCATATAAGTTATTCATCACATCATGTGATACAATAGTAACACTATTATCCCTTTACCAGGAATTAGAGTTTACTATCAAATAGGGCTTTTCATTCCCTTTACCCAAAATTAGGGTTCCATAATTATATTATCTGTCCAACCCTTAATTCATTATTCCATACCTCTGGGGCATTGAAATATATCATAAATTATTATTCAAGATCATTACTCTCATAATATAGCATTAATGATCATTAATTCAAGGTATGAGTTCCTTTCTCATCCTCATCATGGTATGATTACATCAAACTCATTAATTAGACTTAACCCCATTCTCAAGGTACATTAGTAAACACTTATCAAAGCGCATCAACTCATTACATTTCATAGTAATAGTTACATAACATACTTCATATGTTTCTTACCCAATTATATTGGATTTGAAGTGCATCAAGGTATATAAACCCCGAAGTGCTGGATGTGATAACTATCATATCTTGATGTATCACTTTTCTCATCATTTCAGACTCTCTTGAGTTAACCAACTTATCTTGTATTAATGTATTTCCCTCTTAATACAATCCATCACTAAACTCTCACCTTTAGCATATAATGCATTGGCCACACATTACGATTGTCCAACTATCTTTAATGATATGGACTTGTCTAATGATAAAGGCATTGCTTACAATAAGGTTTCTTATAATCAACCACATGAAATATTTCACCTTTATAAGGTAATTCCTTCTATCTCATCGTTAGGGTTTCCTTATATCCTTACTTCAATTAGGATTATGATTCATTTTCATATTGCCCAGGATTAGGGCTTTATGCATTATGACTCCACATTAGAGAGTCTCACATACCTTCACCCTTCTTAGGGCCTCTTATCATAACATAGTATTAGAGCTTCATGTGATGTTAATTCTTAATCAGGGTTTCTCATGGAATCACCCTCAACTAGGGCTTCTCATGGAATCACCCCCAACTAAGGTTTCTCATGAAATCACCCTCAACTAGGGTTTCACATGGAATCATCCTCAACTAGGGTTTCTCATGTAATCACCCTCAACTAGGGTATCA
This sequence comes from Alisma plantago-aquatica, assembly GCA_963693085.1. Taxonomy (NCBI): domain Eukaryota; kingdom Viridiplantae; phylum Streptophyta; class Magnoliopsida; order Alismatales; family Alismataceae; genus Alisma; species Alisma plantago-aquatica. The sequence goes on along the minus strand of OY856410.1, from coordinate 562,884,414 downwards.
TATATCATTACATGACATCACCCTAGATTTGATTCTCACATCACATCATCACATCAATGTTCCATATACATCATTCTAACTTAGGGTTTCTCACTTAATGTCTTTTGAGGACATTCACTATATTAACCACATCAAGGTTATGTTTTATCACCATATTTCTCACATTAGGGCTTCATAAAGCATTGCATAGTATTACCCTAGACTTGAGCTTCACATTACATCAAATATTAGGGTATCTCATGAAAGCATTCTTAGATAGGGTTTCACATAAATTTCACCCCATAAAAGGGTCTACATTCCATAAACCATCATTAGGGTTTACTATTCATACCAATTAGGGTTTCATGTTTCAATACCCATAATTAGGGTTTATCACTCTTCCCAATTAGGGTTTTGGATCACATTACCCTTAATTAGGTCTATACACATCATCACCCTAAATTAGGGTTACATCCATACCTTGGATTAGGGTTTTATTTAGAATTTATCCTCAATTAGGGTTAAAGTTCAACAACCTTGTCAATTAAGGTTTATGTTCATGATTAGGGTTTCATGATCTCTTTACTTAAGGATCATATCCTTAATCACCACATGTATCATACTAGTGTATGAATTCCATGCTATCATCCTCTCAACTTAATTAGGTCTTATTAACCCTTCAATCAAGTACATACAACTATGATTAACATAGTGTACCAAGTCATTGTTCTTATAAGCAACTAGGGTTCATCCCTTAATTGGCACTTAATCACTTAGGTACTATTAGGGTTTCAACCTTTTTACCTTCATTGATTACTATTACTAACAATCATTGGATCATTGGAACAATCATTAGCTTCAATATCCACATGATTGAATCACATTCAACCTCCATTCGGTTTCAAGGTTTTGTCACCAAACAGTTTTGAAATCGTTTTCCCTCAAACAGTTTTGAAACCGTTTGACCACCAAATGGTTTTGAAACCGTTTGCCCCCAAATGGTTTCAAGACTGTTTGGTCTCAAACGATCGCAAGACCATTTGGGCCAAATCAGTCCCATAACCACAAGGGCTCATGAGGTACTTTCATCAATTGATTGATCATGATTAGCAACATTGAAACCTTCAATCGATTAAGTCATTGAGGTTCAACAAATATTGACCTTTGGATCTTTAATCCTTCAAATCACCACCTTTGACCCTACATGCGGTCTTGAGGTGCTTGACCTCATGCGGTATTGAGGTGCTTGACCTCTAAACGGTTTTGAAACCATTTTCTCATCTCAACATCAAAATCCATGACATCCAATTAGGGTTTGGATCGTTGGATTGATCATCAAATCAACAATTGATTGCATTTCAATTTGGTATCATTAGATCTTGAAATACCAAACCATACTCAACCCTAGACCTCCAAATGGTCTTGGTTGATCCTGAAACGGTCTTGAGACTGTTTGGGTGATCCCCAAATGGTTTTGAAACCGTTTGGGTCAATCAACCCAAAAACTCAACACAATCAATTACAAAATCAACACTTAGCATGATTAAGGTTTGATACTTGGTGATTAGCTATTCATTGGATCAATCAATTGGATCCATTATATTATCATCCAACATGAATTAGGGTTCTGAACTCAAATGGTCAACCCTCCCAAATGGTCAACTCCGTCAAACGGTTTGGGTCTCAAGTCACCAAACGGTTTTGAAATCGTTTGGTCTCCAAACGGTTTGGTGAAACCGTTTGCCTTGGATATTTTGGAGAGGTGTGTGACTATGATGATGTAATCATCATCAAGCTCTAAACTCACGAAGTCTTCTATGATTTCCATGGTGATTGCATCAATCAACCAAATCAATTATTATAAATGTAGAAAGGATCATGATTTGATAAGGAATTGAATGCAATAACAATAATAAGGGTTCAAGTTATAAAACCTACCTCCAATTGAGCTCCAAAGCTCCAATATCATGTAAAAAATGGTGTATGCAACTCCTTTCACCATTCGAAGGCTCGTCCTCAAGATTTGAGTGAAAAGGAATGGTTAGAATTGAAGAGGGATCGAAATATGAAGAATTCATGCATTGATTTATGATTTCCACCATGAAATCGAGGTGAACCAAGGTCAAGAAGCTTACCAACAGGTTGGGGGTCGTCCTTATGATCCTCACAAGCTCCCTTGGTCGTTTCCCTAGCATGGAGAATAAGTGGGGTCGAAAAAGCCTTTCATTTGGCTTGTAAAGAGTCTTTTTATAAAAATTCAATGAGAGAGAATATGCTTTAAAAAAATTCCATTTAATCCCAAAAATGGAGCTGACTCTTCCCCCTAAACTCCTTGGATCTGAGGATATTTTTTTTGCCTCATATTCCTCTCAATTATCCATGTTTTAAATAAAATCAAATTAAGCACCTCAAATCATATTATACTAATATCCATATGTGAGTGGATATTTCTTTTTCTTATAAAATTGTGAGTGAGTTATCAACTCCCTTGGATATTTTCATAGTCCTTGCAAAGCTCAAGGACGTACAAACACATATGAATCCAACCATTTTAATTTTGGTCGAAGGCCCTTAAATTAATACACTTATTTTTGCACTAAATTGAATTAGGGTTTCAATTAGGCATTAATCTTGATTATTTTAATACCAAGATTCTCTCTGCTCCATCTTAATTCAAATGAGGCTCCCCTCTAATTTTCGTTGCCCTACATGATGTCAAGAAACATTAGGGACCTTATTGAAGTGGTAATTTGCATATTGAACCCTAGGTTTTGGGTAAATTACACATTACACCAAAACTGGGTTTTCATGCACAAACATTGCTTTGTCAGCTCTTTCTTGGTATTCAGGCTATCACAAGCCATACCTCTACATCATATTCACTCTCATGATGATTCAACACATGAGGAACATATTATCATGCACAATTTGCACTTAAACCCCTCAACTTGGGTAATTTGTACTTTAGTCCAAAACAAACAAAACATTGATTTCAACAATGTTAAAAAAGGACTAGAATAGCAACATAAGTTCCTCATGAGCCCTAATTACTTTTCACAAGATAATATTAAGCATATAATCATCTTTCTTAATCAAAACACCTAGGGTTAGAGTATAACCCAGTTCAGGGATGTTACAAATTATAAACCCCTAACAAGGATTTCGTCCCCAAAATCTAGATAAAGGAAGACATATATATCATTCATCATACTATCTGGTCTTCACATATCATCTCCTTATTATGGAGACACCATAAAACTTTGATCATCACTAAGTGTTTCCATACAAGATTCTTATAGAATCAACACACAAGACACATGCTCCACTGTTTTTCATCATAGACTGTGGACTCAATTTTTTGTCAAGTAACACTTTTCTTGTTTGGAGAAACATCATACATTCTTTATTAATATCATGTTTATGCAAAGCATAAACCCCTAACATATGGTGTTCATACTATTTTGTATAATCAGACTAATTTCATAGTTGACCACTTCAGGTAGCTAACATAAACCATCTGATATTTCTCAGATACCAAAATCTTTCACCTTGGTATCTATCACATGTGTTAAGAACACATCAAATATTTATCTTCCTTTCATCTTGGAACATTATTTATTACATATGTCTTCACCTTGGAACCAAAGTCCAAGATAAACTGATACTTTTCTAAGTATCCATCACATGAACATTTTTATCTTATGCACATCAAGTGTCCTAGGACCCACCTGATTGCCATGTACCTGAAAGGGAAGAAAACAAGGATTCATATTCCTCTTATTAATTCATGTATTTTTAACTATTCATGAACTAATTACTCTTTGTCTCATCCTAGGTTCCTTGCCTTCAGCATAGGAATTTATAAGGATGGTTACATGTCATTATCCCTTTCTTTATTATTATCTAGCATGTTTATCATCATCTCATGATCTCATCACATTTCCCATTTCCTCATTATGGGAAAGATCTTTGTTGAACATGGTTCATCTCCCTTATTCTTTCTTATCTTATGAGGAGTACACTTTTAGTTCCTCATACAACATGCTCATATGAGATTATCTCAGACTTCTCTTTCTTATGCTTAGGATATGACACATTTATTCATTCCATATTTCTTATTTCATGATACTCATTAGATTGTTTCAGAATGACTACTTGATCAGAGCAATAAAAATGACAACAATCTAAGAGTTTCCATACTCACTTTATCATCAATAGTTGTATACCTGGCCAGGGTATATAAATACTGAGATGAAGTGGTATGCACTTTGTATGCTATCATATTCCATCTTTTTCATTCTATCACAAGCATAGATCTAACATCCCTAGATTTTATCCAGACATCTCTTTTGTACCTCATCCTTTCTCATAGAGGTAAGAACAACATAAAACATTTGTAATGTTTTACTATGCAAAACATGAGTCCTCATAGGACTATTCAAGGAAAGTACAATCAATTACTTCCTCAATTAATCCAAGAATTCATAAAATAACATATTTGAATGACATTATCTTGTCTAACCTGTCATGATTCATGGATTATTTACTGCCTTAGGCTAACTCTACCTCAAAAGTTGATTCAACAGGCTAAGGTTGAGCACAGACTCAATTTAAGTCCAGAAATTCATCATTTCCTTTTTGATTCAACCTACTGATGCTGATTACAAATCTTGTTGATATCTAAAACATCATAACTGGGGGATAGAAATCTAAGTTACATTGCCCATGCTTGTTCCACTATATTCATTACTGTTGCCCTAAATTCTCCAACAGTAATACTTAAAGAAGGATTATCTTATTATAATTGGATCAGCTAGAGGGTTCTCAGGCTATTGTCTATCTCTTACCTGCTCCCATACACCCCTTCTTGGTGCAACATTGCTACTTTTAGCAGCAACATCCTCATGTGACCCAGTCATCTTTAAGTTCTTCTTCTCTTATACGAGCAGAAGACACTATCAGATACACTGGATGACACCAGAACAGACTCTACTACCTTAGTCCTATGTCTCAGTAGACTCAGTAAACCCAGAGCTCTGATACTACTAATTTGTGACATCCAACTCACAAAAACAAGATTTAATTAGGCGGAAGAGAAACATTTGCAGTGGATTACTGAAAATCACTAAAAATTAAAACTTTTTGCAAAGAGATCCACACATAGGAATTCTTTTCCATCAAGAACCATTGTATAACATTAACATTTTGGTTCAACGTACATAACATGTACCATCTCTTCTCAGAGACTACAACATTAGTTGTGTAACATCCCAGACCTGAGTTATGAACTAACCCCAGGTGTTTTGCTTAATCATGTGATTAAATGCTTGTGGTTATCTATTGATAATGTAATTAAAGCTTCTAAGGAACATATATTTCCCTTTCTGTCCTTTTTAAACAATATTATAATATTGTTTTTTTAAAAGTGGACTTATGTGCAAATTACCCAATTAGAGGGATTAACTTGCAAAATGCACATGTTTATATGTTCCTCTGATTATAAGACATCATAAGAATGAATTTGATGAAGTATTATGGATTCTCCAAGCTTGGGCACCAAAATGCAGCTTGTGGAGCAATTCTTGTGCTTTAAACCCTAGTTTTGGTGTAAAGTGCAATTTACCCAAAACATGGGGTGCAACATGTAAAATATACCTTCTAGAGTATCGTTTATGACTCTTGGCATCAATTAGAGTAAAAATGATGAAGGGGGCGCTTCATTTGAATAATCAAATAAGAAGGATAACCCTTGTAACTAAATAACCAAGTTGTAAGCATAATGACCCTTTATATGTGTGCAACTTAGTAGGATGTTTGGCTTCCTTTTCACTAGACTTTGGTTAAGAAAGGAGTTTTGCTTAAATATAGAAAGGAGGGGCATGGCCAAGAAAGGAGATAAGGACCCATATGAGAAATAGAAGAAAAGACTGTCCTTATCTTGAAAACATGCCCAAAGTATATATACACCTTTTTTTTACAAAGAAGGGATCGTTTCCCTTCCTCTCTTCACTTATCTCTTGATTGGACCGACTAAGGAAGAGCTCAGGAGCAGAGGAGAACGGCCAAGTAGGTTTGGGTAAGCTTTGGTTATCTTCTAGCTCGGATTCATGGAGGAAATCATGATACAAGGTTGGTTTGCTAGTTTTTCTTACTTAGTTCTTCTTTCTAGCCATCCTTTCCAACCAATTCTTGAAGAAGAAACCTTGGAAAACCTATGGAGCTCAAGCCACCATTAAATCTACAAATCTTGGATCTCTATAGCTGATCCTAAGGCGGGTTTTATAACTCTAAACCTTAAAGCTTTGATTATGCATCTTCTTTCCTTGCAAACGTTGCTAGTTCTTCTTTCTTCCATCCTTCTATACTTTCTTGCAACCAAAACCATGAAGAACAGACCATGATCTTGAGGTAGGAGAAGGGGGCATGAATACCAAAGTTGATTTTGCAAACGCTCTTGCACCTCTTGCCCAAACGGTTTGCAAAACCATTTGGAAGCAAACGGTTTCAAAACCGTTTGGAGGGCAAACGGTTTCACAAGACCGATTGGAGAAAATGGTCTTCAAGACCATTTGGATGGTTTTGCCAAGCATTGACCGTTTGAGAATCCTGTTACTAATTATTTTGGTTGATTACCCACCAAATTTTATGGATTAGTTCCAAAGGAATCATGAGTTGAAGGCCAATCAATTAGGCAAAGCCTAATTGGATTAAGTGCTGATTTTCAACTTGATTATTTTGCCTTATTGGGAAAACGGTTTCAAAACCGTTTGAAAGAGTTGAACAAGGGTTGACCGTTTGAGAATCCTTTTCCTAATGATGTTGGTTGATGACCCACCAAAATTTATGGATTATTTACAAAGGAATCATGAGTTGAAGGCCAATCAATTAGGAAAAGCCTAATTGGATTAAGTGCTGATTTTCAACTTGATTATTTTTCCTTTTTGGGAAAACGGTTTCAAAACCGCTTGAAAGAGTTGACAAAGGGTTGACCGTATGCGATTACTGTTCCTAATGATATTGGTTAATAACTCACCAAATTTTATGGATTAGTTCCAAAGAAATCATGAGTTGAAGTCCAATAAATTAGGCAAATCCTAATTGGATTAAGTGCTGATTTTCAACTTGATTATTTTGCCTTTTTGGGAAAACGGTTTCAAAACCATTTGAAAGAGTTGACCAAGGGTTTACCGTTTGAGATTCCTATTCCTAATGATGTTGGTTAATAAAGCACCAAAATTTATGGATTAGTTTCAAAGGAATCATGAGTTGAAGGCCAATCAATTAGGCAAAGCCTAATTGGATGAAGTGCTGATTTTCAACTTGATTATTTTGCCTTTTTGGGCAAACGGTTTCAAAACCATTTGAAAGAGTTGACCAAGGGTTGAACGTTTGATAATCCTGTTCCTAATTATGTTGTTTGATGACCCACCAAATCTTATGGATTAATTCCAAATGAATCATGAGTTGAAGGCTAATCAATTAGGCAAACCCTAATTGGATTAAGTGCTGACTTTCAACTTGTTTAATTTGACTTTTTGGGTTATTTAACCCAAACGGTTTCAAACCCGTTTGGGGATTACCCAAACGGTCTCAAGACTATTTGGGGGTCACCCAAGAACGTTTGGAGGTCTAGGGTTGGATATGGTTAAGTGTTTGAAGATCCAAAGATATGGCATGAACCCTAATCGGCTAAGTGTTGATTTTTGTAAGTAATTGAGATGATGTTTTGGGTGATTGAGCCCAAACGGTTTCAAAACCGTTTGGGGATTACCCAAACTGTATCAAGACCATTTGGAGGTCACCCAAGACCGTTTGTAGGTCTGATGTCAAGTATGGTTGAGTAATTGTAGGTCTAAAGATACCAAATTGAAATGCAATCAAGTGTTGATTCAATGATCAACTTAATAGCTCAAACCCTAATGATTTTTCACTAGAATCCAAGGGTTGGATGAGCCAAACGGTCTCAAGACCGTTTGGAACTCATCCAAACGGTCTCAATACCGTTTGGAGGCCACCCAAGACCGTTTGGAGGTCTAGGGGTGAGTATGGTTAAGCAATTGATAATCTAATGATACTAAGTTAAAGTGTAATCAATTGCTGATTTGGTGATCAATCCAATGATCCAAACCCTAATTGGTTGACTTGGATTTTGATGATTTGATGGGAAAACGGTCTCAAGACCATTTGGTGGTCATCCAAATGACCTCAAGACCGTTTGGGGTCAGGTCATGTTCAATTTGGATGATGGTTCAATGGTTTCAAAGTAACTAATCTTGCATTGATTAGTGTTGAAGGATCATCGATTCCAACCCCTTATTCAATTAATTAAAACCCTAATTGAGGACTCATTGAGGGTCAATTGAGGGTCAAATCAGTTTAAGGTTTACCTATTTAACTCAATTGAAGTATGAGGATAATTGATGATTGGTTCCATGAATTCAATGATTGAAGGAATCAATATTGAAAACCCTAAACCGATTGGTGTAGTTGAGACCATCTTTGGTCCATGCGGTTTTGAGGAGGTTTGGACCAAACGGTCTCAAGACCATTTGGATTCATGTTGTTTCAAAACCGTTTGGAGGTTGAAAGTGCAAAACCGTTTGGGATCTTTTAAGGTCAAGAATGCTTAATGCTTTAAAGACTTAGATGGTTCAATGGTTGTTTAACCTAAACCCTAAAGACACCTAAAGTCATTAAGGGGTTAAGTAATTAGTGAACTAATGTATGTTAGGGTCAATGGTGAAGATTACAAAAGTACCCTTAGTGGTTTAGTGTGACTCGTACCCTCGATCTGGTAAACCCTAATGACCTTATTGGTGATGTCTTGACTTATGTCAGTCAAAGTTGAGTTGACTTAACCTAATCAAGAGTGATGTAAACATCATCTATTAGTAAGAGGAGAGAGAAGACTCCTAATATCAATGACAATCAAATAAGATACCTTTAAAATGTATCAATACACACCATTAGGGTATGATCCTTCATAAGGAGATCATGGAAACCCTAATTATGGAGATTATGAATCTTAACTTAATTTGAAGGTGTTAATGGAAGTAATCTTCATAAATAATGATGGTAAGACCTCAATTCACTGTGATGTGAATAGTAAACCCTAATTTTAGGGTAAATCATGTAATGTGAATAGTAAACCCTAATTCTAGGGGAATAACATGATGTGAAATAGTAGTCCCTAATGGTGGGATATTAATCATAAACCTAATCTAGGGGAGATATGATATGAATAGAAACCCTAATTGGAGGTGATGATTATGGGAAACCCTTATTAAGATGAATAGCAAGCTTAACTTATGGCTTATTAATCATGAAAACCTTGAGATGGTTTACTAGATAGTACAATAAGGTGAGGTGTAGCTAAATCAATTAAATAAGATGATTATGTCATAAACATATAGAATAGGGTTAGTGAACTCTATGAATGATAAATGTGGTAATTTCAATAAATAAGGATTTAAGAGTTAAGATGCCTAGATCCAAACATCCCTATGAATGAGTAATAGATTTTACACCTTACAATAATAATGGGCATCAAACTCTTAGAAATGATGTATACTAAAGCATGATGTAGATAACATCCTGAATATGAAGATACCCAGAATAGTTGATGATGATTTATCCTATATCAACAATGTTTAAACCTATATCATTACAGATAATTGGATAACTCTGATATATGATATATGCATCATATGAGGAATGGGCTAATACTTAGAAGTGATGATCATTAATGATACATGATGAGTACAATAACTGAAATCAAACTCTTATAACATCTTTGAATGCTCCCTAGGGAAGTGGAGTATTATATTAGGGTTGATCTGATAATGTGAACAGGAAACCCTAATTAATGAAAGGTAGGGTACTTTAACCCTAAGTTTGGGTTATGCTTTTAAGTATGAAAACCTTTGAATGAATTATAATATGAGAAATCCTTATGCCTTATAAGTCAAAGTAGTTTAATAACCCTAATTGAGTTGAATAAACCCTAACACTAGAAATCAACCATGGTGATGTAACATGGTCATGGTATGATGTTGATAGCACAACCATGCTATGGAGCATGACCGTGGAAGCTTCCCTTTGCACGAACGTGCAAGGTAGCACGGCCGTGGTGTTCTATGAATAAATTGAAAAGAATTAGTATTGTACTGATATTGTTATATATGCATGTCTTCAATTATATTAGTCATGCAGGTTGTTAGCAAGAGGTAATCATAGCCAGGTAAGAGTTATGATGTTTTATTCGTTGAAAGCATGTTATAAGCTTTATGAATAATGATATACTATGTTGTCTGGTTTAAGAGGTAACATATGAGAATGATGGGCTGTAAGAGCCTTGAGTAATATTTACATTGTTACAATTAAGGTCATGCTATTAGATGACTTATGATGATTTAAGGGTGTGAACACCCCTGTTCTTGAACCATAATGATGAGATGGTTAAGAAATGATAATTGATGTGAAGTAAACTTGATACATTTAGTATTCTTCTTCTATAGCAGATGTTTTAATTGTTTATGTTTGAAAACATGTTGGATGCTAAAAGAATGCTAAAATGTACTTAAATAATCAAGTATGATCATATCATGTAGGACCCTGACCATAGATCCATCATTGTCAGAGACCAAATGATGGTGAAACAGGTTTTCATAAGGGAACTCCTGGAACATATACTTTTGAGTATATGGGGGATTATGGACGTGAATATCCTTACTTCCTAATGTAGGAATTGATATAGGATGTATCTTTAACCCATCAATCCTTCATTACATGTCTATTCCAGGATGATGTATCATTAATCTCCCGAGGGAATCATTAATACCGCATCGATGAGAGATAAACAAGAGATCCCTCGATGAAGAAGAGAGTACAGAATGCCACTGTGACTCTAATAGCGAAGTTGCCAGAATACCCTGGATAGCTATCATAGCCGAGACACAAGATGTCCTGCATGTAAATCCTCACACTGACTAAGGAAGATGAGGTCATAAGAATCTGGCTCTTTCGATGACCTATGTATGGCACCGACGCGATTTTGTAATGGTCAGTTGGAGTATGAGCGGTATACCTCATCTCCACCTGGCATAATAATGTTTGGAAAACATAATCATCCATGTAGCATAACTACTTAGGTTGAACTATGAGAAACAATGATTGATGTTACATTGTTTATAATGTTCTAGTTAAATAACTAGTATACATGTTTTTCATATTCTTTAATGAGATATGCTTTGATATCCAATTAAGTTATAATTGAAATGTTGCTCTACTTGACATTAAACATGTTGCTAAATGTTAATAATTATACTGCTTATTGTTATTCCTTATTGCAATAACAAAGCTTCTGGCGGAGAGTTATAACTCTCGCTGGGACAATTATTCAATTGTCCCACCCCCGTGGGATTCGAATTTTTAGGTAGACGCTGAGGACGAAGGAATCCATATAGAGATGAGCAACAACAGCAGCAGCAACACCAGGGGTAGTAGTGAATCTTAGGTGGAGATACTGACTGCCAAGTCTTGTAGATAGTAGGTCATATGTGTCATCTCTGTACTCTCAGGTCCTAGGAGTCAGTAGATCTGAGGTTTTTGGCTTAATGCCTCGAGATTTTTGTATCTTGCCTATACAGGTAACAGGGAAATGGATGTATGTAATCACTCGAGATGTGAATTCATAGAGATGTAATGTCAAACCATGTTGTAAACAGTTCATCTTATTTTCTTATAAAAGAGTTTTATGGTTTAAAGATCTCTTTCCAAAAAGTTTTAAATTTTTAGTGATTGTGATAATTCCGCTGCTAGTTAATCACTTCTGCTGAGTTTACATCGTGATTTATCGATTCGGTCGCCACAATTTAGTGGTATCAGAGCTCTAGGTTCGCTGAGTCTACAGAGACATAGGACTAAGGTAGTAGAGTCTGTTCTAGTGTCATCCAATGTATCTGATGGTATCTTCTGCTCACATAGGAGGAGAAGAACTTGAAGATGACTGGATCGGACGAGGAGTTTGCTGCAGAGAGCAACAATGTTACACTGAGAAGAGGTGCAGAGGAGCAACAAAGAGAGGGACAATTACCTGAGATCCCCCTAGCTAATCCAACCATGATAAGGAATCCTTCCTTAGGAATCACTGTTGGGAAATTTAGGGCAACCATGATGTAACTAGTGGATCAAGCACTAGCAATGCAACCTAGGTTACCAGCTCCTAATGATGATGTTTTGGATATCAACAGAATATGTAACCCACAACAATAGGTTGAAGTAATGGTAAATGATGAAGTTCTGAACTTAGAACGAGTCTGTGCTCAACCTCATCCTGTTGAATCAATATATAGTAATGTAGGGGTTAGAATACAACCAGAAACTAGGATCTGCCATAGGTGTAGGAAACCTAGACATATCAGACCTAATTGTCCAGAAAAGAAATATAAAGGAAGAATTGAGAAAAGGCCTATCCAAACCCAGGAGCAGAGACCTGGTAGTTCCAAAACGAAGAAGTTTCTGGTGTCACCAACACAACCAGGACCTAGTGCAACAAGGCAATGGTTATCCAGAAAGGGTTAGGAACCCTTTAGACCACACCGGGCACCCAGAACTTGCTATCAATGTGGACAGGTAGGGCATCTGGTAAGAGATTGCCCAGCCAGAAATGTTATGGCAAATCAACCTCTGAGGTAGAATCAGCCTGAGACAATGAATAATCCTCGAGTCATGACAGGTTAGACAAAATAAATGGTATTTCTTATATGTCTTTTTATGATCTCTTGGATAAAACTGAGAAAGCAATTGATTGAACTTTCCTTGATTAGTCCTATAAAGACTTATAATGTTGTATAAAATAGATATTTCATGTTGCATGCTTACCTTCATAAGAAGATGAGGTATTAAAGAATTGGTCTGGATAGAAAATTCAGTAAGATTAATACTTATACTTGTGATGATAAGAAAAGAGAAGGAATATGGTAGTATACAAGTGCATATTACTTTATCTCAGTATTTATATACCCTGGCCAGGTATACAATTGCTGTTGATAAAGTAAATATGGAAACTCTTAGATTGTTATATTTTTGATTGCTCTGATCAAGCAGTCATTCTGAGACAATCTAATGAGAATCATAAAATAAGAAATATGAGAATAAGGAAGGTCAACCCTGATCAGTAAAGGTTTTAAGAATAATAATAAAGATGTTTATGTGATGAATACTTGTAAAGATATTAGTTTAACCTGGACTTTGGTTCTAAAATGAGAATATATGTAATAAGTAATGTCCCAAGATGAAAGGAAGAAAGAGATGTAATGTGTTGATAACACATGTGATAGGTACCAAAATAAGAATGCAATAATATATCAAATGATTTATATTAATTACCTAGACTGGTCAACTATGAAATTAAATTAGACATATAGAATAATATGAACATCACATGTTAGGGGTTTATGTTTTTCATAAACATATATTTCTCCAAGATATCTATCAAATAAGTCCTTGTTTGGTAAGTAACTTTTCCCTATGATGAGAGAATGTACAACTAATGAGATAGTTAGTGCAAATAATAAGGAAAGTTAGTATGGTGTTATCAGATGTGATGATACAATCAAGGTATGGAAGCACTTATATAGTCTCAAAATAAATAACAGAGTATGAGTGTGATCTTAAGAAAAGTTGATCAAAACTTTATAATATCTCCATAATAACAAAATGTTATCTATGGATGTAATGATATGATGCTTAAATAATATCTGCTTTCCCTTTTCTTTCTGGGATTTTGGGGGCGAAATCCTCGTTAGGGGTTTATAATTTGTAACATCCCTGACCTGGGTTATGAACTAACCCCAGGTGTTTTGCTTAATCATGTGATTAAATGCTTGTGGTTATCTATTGATAATGTAATTAAAGCTTCTGAGGAACATATATTTCCCTTTCTGTCCTTTTTAAACAATATTGTAATATTATTTTGTTAAAACTGGACTTATGTGCAAATTACCCAATTAGAGGGGTTAACTTGCAAATTGCACATGTTTAGATGTTACTATGATGATAAGACATCATAAGAATGAATTTGATGAAGTATTATGGATTCTCCAAGCTTGGGCACCAAAATGCAGCTTGTGGAGCAATTCTTGTGCTTTAAACCCTAGTTTTGGTGTAAAGTGCAATTTACCCAAAACATGGGGTGCAACATGTAAAATATACCTTCTAGAGTATCTTTTATGACTCTTGGCATCAATTAGAGTAAAAATGATGAAGGGGGCGCTTCATTTGAATAATCAAATAAGAAGGATAACCCTTGTAACTAAATAACCAAGTTGTAAGCATAATGACCCTTTTATATGTGTGCAACTTAGTAGGATGTTTGGCTTCCTTTTCACTAGACTTTGGTTAAGAAAGGAGTTTTGCTTAAATATAGAAAGGAGGGGCGTGGCCAAGAAGGAGAGAAGGACCCATATGATAAATAGAAGAAAAGATTGTCCTTATCTTGAAAACATGCCCAAAGTATATATACACCTTTCTTTTACAACCAAGGGATCGTTTCCCTTCCTCTCTTCACTTATCTCTTGCATGGACCGACTAATGAAGGAGCTAAAGATTATAGGAGAATGGCCCAGTTGGTTTGGGTAAGCTTTGGTTATCTTCTAGCTCAGATTCATGGAGGAAATCATGATACAAGGTTGGTTTGCTAGTTTTTCTTACTTAGTTCTTCTTTCTAGCCATCCTTTCCAGCCAAATCTTGAAGAAGAAACCTTGGACGACCTGTGCAGCTCAAGACACCATTAAAGCTACGAATCATGGAGCTCTAGAGCTGATCCTAAGGCGGTTTTATAACTCTAAACCTTAAAGCTTTGATTATGCATCTTCTTTCCTTGCAAACGTTGCTAGTTCTTCTTTCTTCCATCCTTCTATACTTTCTTGCAACCAAAATCGTGAAGAACATACCATGATCTTTAGGTAGGAGAAGGGGGCATGAATACCAAAGTTTCTTTTGCAAACGGTCTTGCACCTCTTGCCCAAACGGTTTGCAACACCATTTGGAAGCAAACGGTTTCAAAACCGTTTGGAGGGCAAACGGTTTCACAAGACCGATTGGAGCAAACGGTCTTCAAGACCGTTTTTATGGTTTTAACAAGCATTTACCATTTGAGAATCCTGTTCCTAATTATGTTGGTTGATGACCCACCAAATTTTATGGATTATTTCCAAAGGAATCATGAGTTGAAGGCCAATTAATTAGGCAAATCCTAATTGGATTAAGTGCTGAGTTTCAACTTGATTATTTTGCCATTTTGGGAAAACGGTTTCAAATCGTTTGCAAGATTTGACCAAGGGTTGACCATTTGAAAATCCTGTTCCTAATTATGTTGGTTTATGACCCACCAAATTTTATGGATTACTTCCAAAGGAATCATGAGTTGAAGGCCAATCAATTAGGCAAACCCTAATTGGATTAAGTGCTGAGTTTCAACTTGATTATTTTGCCTTTTTGGGAAAACGGTTTCAAAATCGTTTGCAAGAGTTGACCAAGGGTTGACCGTTTGAGAATCCTGTTCTTAATTATGTTGGTTTATGACCCACAAAATTTTATGGATTAGTTCCAAAGGAATCATGAGTTGAAGGCCAATCAATTAGGCAAACCCTAATTGGATTAAGTGCTGATTTTCAACTTCATTATTTTGCCTTTTTGGGAAAACAGTTTCAAAACCGTTTTAAAGAGTTGACCAAGGGTTGAACGTTTGAGATTACTGTTCCTAATGATGTTTGTTAATAACTCACCAAATTTTATGGATTAGTTCCAAAGGAATCATGAGTTGAAGGCCAATCAATTAGGCAAAGCCTAATTGGATTAAGTGATGATTTTCAACTTGATTATTTTTCCTTTTTGGGCAAACGGTTTCAAAACCATTTTAAAGAGCTTAAAAAGGGTTGACCGTTTGATATTCCTGTTACTAATGATTTTTTTTAATAACTCACCAAATTTTATGGATTATTTCCAAAGGAATAATGATTTGAAGGCCAATCAATTAGGCAAAGCCTAATTGGATTAAGTGCTGATTTTCAACTTGATTATTTTGCCTTTTTGGGAAAACGGTTTCAAAACCGTTTGAAAGAGTTGACCAAGGGTTGAACGTTTGAGAATACTGTTCCTAATTATTTTGGTTTATGACCCACCAAATTTTATGGATTAATTCCAAAGGAATCATGAGTTGAAGGCTAATCAATTAGGCAAACCCTAGTTGGATTAAGTGCTGACTTTCAACTTGTTTAATTTGACTTTTTGGGTTATTTAACCCAAACGGTTTCAAAACCATTTGGGGATTACCCAAACGGTCTCAAGACCGTTTGGGGGTCACCCAATATCGTTTGGAGGTCTAGGGTTGGATATGGTTAAGTGTTTGAAGATCCAAAGATATGGCATGAACCCTAATCGGCTAAGTGCTGATTTTTGTAAGTAATTGAGATGATGTTTTGGGTGATTGAGCCCCAACGGTTTCAAAACCATTTGGGGATTACCCAAACGGTCTCAAGACCATTTGGAGGTCACCCAAGACCATTTTGGCGGTCTGGGGTCAAGTATGGTTGAGTAATTGAAGGTCTAAAGATACCAAATTGAAATGCAATCAAGTGCTGATTCAATGATCAACTTAATATCTCAAACCCTAATGATTTTTCAGTAGAATCCAAGGGTTGGATGATCCAAACGGTCTCAAGACCATTTGGAACTCATCCAAATGGTCTCAAGACCATTTGGAGGCCACCCAAGACCGTTTGGAGGTCTAGGGGTGAGTATGGTTAAGCAATTGATGATCTAATGATAATAAGTTAAAGTGTAATCAATTGTTGATTTGGTGATCAATCCAATGATCCAAACCCTAATTGGTTGACTTGGATTTTGATGATTTGATGGGAAAACGGTATCAAGACCGTTTGGAGGTCATCCAAACGACCTCTAGACCGTTTGGGGTCAGGCCATGTTCAATTTGGATGATGGTTCAATGGTTTCAAAGTAACTAATCTTGCATTGATTAGTGTTGAAGGATCATCGATTCCAAACCCTAATTCAATTAATTCAAACCCTAATTGAGGACTAATTGATGGTCAATTGAGGGTCAAATCAGTTTAAGGTTGACCTATTTAACTCAATTGAAGTATGAGGATAATTGATGATTGGTTCCATGAATTCAATGATTGAAGGAATCAATATTGAGAACCCTAAACCGATTGGTGTAGTTGAGACCATCTTTGGTCCATGCAGTTTTGAGGAGGTTTGGACCAAACGGTCTCAAGACCGTTTGGGACCAAACGGTCTCAAAACCGTTTGGATTCATGCGATTTCAAAACCGTTTGGATGTTGAAAGTGCAAAACCGTTTGGGATCTTTTAAGGTCAAGAATGCTTAATGCTTTAAAGACTTAGATGGTTCAATGGTTGTTTAACCTAAACCCTAAAGACACCTAAAGTCATTAAGGGGTTAAGTAATTAGTGAACTAATGTATGTTAGGGTCAATTGTGAAAATTACAAAAGTACCCTTAGTGTGTTAGTGTGACTAGTACCCTCGATCACGTAAACCCTAATGACCTTATTGGTGATGACTTGACTTATGTCAGTCAAAGTTGAGTTGACTTAACCTAATCAAGAGTGATGTAAACATCATCTATTAGTAAGAGGAGAGAGAAGACTCCTAATATCAATGACAATTAAATAAGATACCTTTAAAATGTATCAATACACACCATTAGGGTATGATCCTTCATAAGGAGATCATGGAAACCCTAATTATGGAGATTATGAATATTAACTTAATTTGAAGGTGTTAATGGAAGTAATCTTCATAAATAATGATGGTAAGACCTCAATTCACTGTGATGTGAATAGTAAACCCTAATTTTAGGGTAAATCATGTAATGTGAATAGTAAACCCTAATTCTAGGTGAATAACATGATGTGAAATAGTAGTCCCTAATGGTGGGATATTAATCATAAACCTAATCTAGGGGAGATGTGAAATGAATAGAAACCCTAATTGGAGGTGATGATTATGGGAAACTCTTATTAAGATGAATAGCAAGCTTAAATTATGAATTATTAATCATGAAAACTTTAAGATGGCTTACTAGATAGTACAATAAGGTGAGGTGTAGCTAAATCAATTAAATAAGATGATTATGTCATAAACATATAGAATAGGGTTAGTGAACCCTATGAATGATAAATGTGGTAATTTCAATAAATAAGGATTTAAGAGGTAAGATGCCTAGATCCAAACATCCCTATGAATGAGTAATAGATTTTACACCTTACAATAATAATGGGCATCAAACTCTTAGAAATGATGTATACTAAAGCATGATGTAGATAACATCCTGAATATGAAGATACCTAGAATAGTTGATGATGATTTATCCTATATCAACAATGTTTAAACCTATATCATTATAGATAATTGGATAACTCTGATATATGATATATGCATTATATGAGGAATGGGATAATACTTAGAAGTGATGATCATTAATGATACATGATGAGTACAATAACTGAAATCAAACTCTTATAACATCTTTGAATGCTCCCAAGGGTAGTGGAGTATTATATTAGGGTTGAACTGATAATGTGAACAGAAAACCCTAATTAATGAAAGGTAGGGTACTTTAACCCTAAGTTTGGGTTATTCTTTTAAGTATGAAAACCTTTGAATGAATTATAATATGAGAAATCCTTATGCCTTATAAGTCAAAGGATTTTAATAACCTTAATTGAGTTGAATAAACCCTAACCCTAGAAATCAACCATGGTGATGTAACATGGTCATGTTATGATGTTGATAGCATGACCATGCTATGGAGCACGGCTGTGGTAGCTTCCCTTTGCACGACTGTGCAAGGTAGCACGGCCGTGGTGTTCTATGAATAAATTGAAAAGAATTGGTATTGTACTGATATTGTTATATATGCATGTCTTCAATTATATTAGTCATGCATGTTGTTAGCAAGAGGTAATCATAGCCAGGTAAGAGTTATAATGTTTTATTCATTGAAAGCATGTTATAAGCTTTATGAATAATGATATACTATGTTGCCTGGTTTAAGAGGTAACATATGAGAATGATGGGCTGTAAGAGCCTTGAGTAATATTTACATTGTTACAATTAAGGTCATGCTATTAGATGACTTATGATGATTTAAGGGTTTGAACACCCCTGTTCTTGAACCATAATGATGAGATGGTTAAGAAATGATAACTAATGTGAAGTAAACTTGATACATTTAGTATTCTTCTTCTATAGAAGATGTTTTAATTGTTTATGTTTGAAAACATGCTGGATGCTAAAAGAATGCTAAAATGTACTTAAATAATCAAGTATGATCATATCATGTAGGGCCCTGACCATAGATCCATCATTGTAAGAGACCAAATGATGGTGAAATAGGTTTTCCTAAGGGAACTCCTGGAACATATAATTTTGAGTATATGGGGGATTATGGATGTGAATATCCTTACGTCCTAATGTAGGAATTGATGTAGGATGCATCTTTAACCCATCAATCCTTCATTACATGTCTATGCTGGGATGATGTATCATTAATCTCCCGAGGGAATCATTAATTCTGCATCGATGAGAGATAAACAAGAGATCCCTCGATGATGAAGAGAGTACAGAATGCCACTGTGACTCTAATAGAGAAGTTGCCAGAATACCCTGGATA
Source organism: Alisma plantago-aquatica (assembly GCA_963693085.1). NCBI lineage: Eukaryota > Viridiplantae > Streptophyta > Magnoliopsida > Alismatales > Alismataceae > Alisma > Alisma plantago-aquatica. The sequence goes on along the minus strand of OY856410.1, from coordinate 562,864,714 downwards.
GCTATCATAGTAGAGACACAAGATGTCCTGCATGTAAATCCTCACACTGACTGAGGAAGATGAGGTCATAAGAATCCGGCTCTTTTGATGACCTATGTATGGTACCGACGTGATTTCGTAATGGTCAGTTGGAGTATGATCGGTATACGTCATCTCCACAGGGCATAATAATGTTTGGAAAACATAATCAGCCGTGTAGCATAACTCATTAGGTTGAACTATGAGAAACAATGATTGATGTTACATTGTTTATAATGTTCTAGTTAAATAACTAGTATACATGTTTTTCATATTCTTTAATGAGATATGCTTTGATATCCAATTAAGTTATAATTGAAATGTTGCTCTACTTGACATTAAACCTGCTGTTAAATTTTAATAATTATACTACTTATTGTTATTCCTTATTGCAATAACAAAGCTTCTGGCGGAGAGTTATAACTCTCACTGGGACAATTATTCAATTGTCTCACCCCCGTGGGATTCGACTTTTTAGGTAGACGTCGAGGACGAAGGAATCCATCTAGAGATGAGCAACAACAGCAGCAGCAACACCAGGGGCAACAGTGAATCTCAGGTGGAGATACTGACTGCCAAGTCTTGTAGATATTAGGTCCTATGTGTCGTCTCTGTACTCTCAGGTCCTAGGAGTCAGTAGATCTGAGGTTTTTGGCTTAATGCCTCGAGATTTTTGTATCTTGCCTATATAGGTAAAAGGGCAATGGATGTATGTAATCGCTCGAGATGTGAATTCACAGAGATGTAATATCAAACCATGTTGTAAACAGTTCATCTTGTTTTCTTATAAAAGAGTTTTATGGTTTAAAGATCTCTTTCCAAAAAGTTTTAAATTTTTAATGATTTTGATAATTCCGCTGCTAGTTAATCACTTCTGCTGAGTTTACATCGTGATTTATCGATTCGATCGCCACAAGTTGCCTTATAAACATTATATACGACATCATACGAATCTCTAGGCATCAAGCCAAAACCTCAAATGATTCATTAAAGCACTGACTAAAAACTCTGAGGACCTAAGAGTACAGAGACGACACATAGGACTTTCTAGTTACATAACTTTACAGACAACATCTCCACCTGAGATCTCACTGCTGTCACTGATGTTATTATTGCTATCCTTTCCCTACAATAGGATTTCTACTTCTTTGTCTACGTCCACCTAAAAACATTGGATCCCACGGGGGTGAGACAATTGTAAATTGCCCCAACAGGAGATATAACTCTCCACCAAAACATTGTTATAGTAGTTTATTAAAATAAACTAAGAAGAAGGATTTATATATATAATCAACAGTAGGTAAATCACTGTATGAGCAAAGAGTAGTAATCTCCTTTTCCAAGGAGAACATTGCATCTACTCATAGAAGCATCATAGTTAATCCATCCACTTGCAATGAATACAACCGATATGAATAAAATCAATGAACTAGAGTTGCATAAAAGAAATGTAACGTCAGTCAATGAATTTCCGTATTCAATCCTTATGCAAACATGCTATACGACTGATTGCATTGTACAATCACACTTATTCCCTGAGGAGATGAGGTATAGCGCTCATACTCCAACCGACAACTGCGAAGTCAAAATTGGTACCATACATAAGGCAATGGAAGAGTCAGATTCCTGTGACCTCTCACATCTCGTTCAGTACGAAACAACAAGTAGGTGCTCAAATTAGCTTTCCAGGGTATATTGGAACTTCGCTATAGAGTTACAGCGTCAACTGCACTCTCATCGGCCCTCGAGAGATTTAATGTTTATCTCCTCGACCTGACATTAAATATCATTGGGAGATTAATGTTACATCTTTCCCAACCATCGGAAGATTTATGATACATCCATCCTGACACATGAAGGATTGAGAGGTTTGTTATTTACCTTCCCTCAATCTCTTCACCGGACGTAAGGATATTTTTCACCCATTTTCCCCACATATTCAAAATATGCATTCTGGGTTTTGTTGTGGAGCACCTGTTTCACCATCACCTATTCCTGACAATGATGGATCTATGGTCAGGGCTCTACATGATACGATTTCACTTGATTAATTATGTACATTTTCACATTCTTTTAGCATCAGCCAAGTTCTCAAGCATGACTTATTACAACAATGCTATAAAGAGACAAGTACTATTTTCATCAAATACTTATCAGTCTTTAAAAGACTTTGGGTACTCAGTCCCTCATTTCAATATTGGGAATTATCATCCCATCACAATCTCATCACCATAATCATATGGTTTTGGGTATTCAAACCCTTAACTCATCATTGAGCATCATTACCATCTATTAGGTAACGATCACCTTCAGGTCATCTGACCAAGGCATTCATGATACTTGTTACACAAGTATCACACATGGCTCACAAGGACATAAGATATCTTGTCACCTCTTTCTAGGCAACAACTTACTCATATGACTCATAAAATCCATGCACATTTGTTACTTTTACTAAGCAACATCATTTTTGGCACATAAGGCCACTCAACATTTATTATATAAATGTCACAGCTCAAACCTGGCTAAGTTCATCATCTCATAAAACCTGCATGGATATTAGGCATGATAATAGTCATACAAGATATTCATCACATCATGTGATACAATAGTAACACTATTATCCCTTTACCAGGAATTAGAGTTTACTATCAAATAGGGTTTTTCATTCCCTTTACCCAAAATTAGGGTTCCATAATTATATTATCTGTCCAACCCTTAATTCATTATTCCATACCTCTGGGGCATTCAAAGATATCATAAATTATTATTCAAGATCATTACTCTCATCATATAGCATTAATGATCATCAATTCAAGGTATGAGTTCCTTTCTCATCCTCATCATGGTATGATTACATCATACTCATTAATTAAACTTAACCCCATTCTCAAGGTACATTAGTCAACAATTATCAAAGCGCATCAACTCATTACATTTCATAGTAATAGTATATAACATACTTCATATGTTTCTTACCCAATTATATTGGATTTGAAGTGCATCAAGGTATATAAACCCTGAAGTGCTGGATGTGATTACTATCATATCTTGATGTATCACTTTTCTCATCATTTCAGACTCTCTTGAGTTAACCAACTTATCTTGTATTAAGGTATTTCCCTCTTAATACTGTCCATTACTAAACTCTCACCTTTAGCATATAATGCATAGGCCATACATTTGGATTGTCCAACTATCTTTAATGATATGGACTTGTCTAATGATAAAGGCATTGCTTACAATGAGGTTTCTTATAATCAACCACATGAAATATTTCACCTTTATAAGGTAATTCCTTCTATCTCATCATTAGAGTTTCCTTATACCCTTACTTCAATTAGGATTATGATTCATTATCATATTGCCCATGATTAGGGCTTTATGCATTATGACTCCACATTAGAGAGTCTCACATACCTTCACCCTTCTTAGGGCCTCTTATCATAACATAGTATTAGAGCTTCATGTGATGTTAATTCTTAATCAGGGTTTCTCATGGAATCACCCTCAACTAGGGCTTCTCATGGAATCACCCCCAACTAAGGTTTCTCATGGAATCACCCTCAACTAGGGTTTCACATGGAATCACCCTCAACTAGGGTTTCTCATGTAATCACCCTCAACTAGGGTATCATATATCATTACATGACATCACCCTAGATTTGATTCTCACATCACATCATCACATAAATGTTCCATATACATCATTCTAACTTAGGGTTTCTCACTTAATGTCTTTTGAGGACATTCACTATATTAACCACATCAAGGTTATGTTTTATCCCCATATTTCTCACATTAGGGCTTCATAAAGCATTGCATAGTATTACCCTAGATTTGAGCTTCACATTACATCAAACATTAGGGTATCTCATGAAACCATTCTTAGATAGGGTTTCACATAAATTTCACCCCATAAAAGGGTCTACATTCCATAAACCATCATTAGGGTTTACTATTCATCCCAATTAGGGTTTCATGTATCATTACCCATAATTAGGGTTTATCACTCTTCCCAATTAGGGTTTTGGATCACATTACCCTTAATTAGGTCTATACACATCATCACCCTGAATTAGGGTTACATCCATACCTTGGATTAGGGTTTTATTTAGAATTTATCCTCAATTAGGGTTAAAGTTCAACAACCTTGTCAATTAAGGTTTATGTTCATGATTAGGGTTTCATGATCTCTTTACTTAAGGATCATACCCTTAATCACCACATGTATCATACTAGTGTATGAATTCCATGCTATCATCCTCTCAACTTAATTAGGTCTTATTAACCCTTCAATCAAGTACATACAACTATGATTAACATAGTGTACCAAGTCATTGTTCTTATAAGCTACTAGGGTTCATCCCTTAATTGGCACTTAATCACTTAGGTACTATTAGGGTTTCAACCTTTGTACCTTCATTGATTACTATTACAAACAATCATTGGATCATTGGAACAATCATTACCTTCAATATCCACATGATTGAATCACATTCAACCTCCATTCGGTTTCAAGGTTTTGTCACCAAATAGTTTTGAAATCGTTTGCCCTCAATTGGTTTTGAAACCGTTTGACCACCAAACGGTTTTGAAACTGTTTGCCCCCAAATGGTTTCAAGACCATTTGGTCTCAAACGATTGCAAGACCATTTGGGCCAAATCAGTCCCAAAACCGCAAGGGCTCATGAGGTACTTTCATCAATTGATTGATCATGATTAGCAACATTGAAACCTTCAATCGATTAAGTCATTGAGGTTCAACAAATATTGACCTTTGGATATTTAATCCTTCAAATCACCACCTTTGACCCTCCATGCGGTCTTGAGGTGCTTGACCTCATGCGGTCTTGAGGTGCTTGACCTCTAAATGGTTTTGAAACCATTTTCTCATCTCAAAATCAAAATCCATGACATCCAATTAGGGTTTGGATCGTTGGATTGATCATCAAATCAACAATTGATTGCATTTCAATTTGGTATCATTGGATCTTCAAATACCAAACCATACTCAACCCTAGACCTCCAAACGGTCTTGGTTGATCCTCAAACGGTCTTGAGACCGTTTGGGTGATCCCCAAATGGTTTTGAAACCGTTTGGGTCAATCAACCCAAAAACTCAACACAATCAATTACAAAATCAACACTTAACCCGATTAGGGTTTGCTACTTGGTGATTAGCTATGCATTGGATTAATCAATTGGATCCATTAGATTATCATCCAACATGAATTAGGGTTCTGACCTCAAATGGTCAACCCTCCCAAACGGTCAACTCCCTCAAACAGTTTGGGTCTCAACTCACCAAACGGTTTTGAAACCGTTTGGTCTCCAAACGGTTTGGTGAAACCGTTTGGACCAAAAAGTTGAAACTGTTTGCCTTGGATATTTTGGAGAGGTGTGTGCTAATGATGATGTCATCATCATCAAGCTCTAAACTCATGAAATCTATTGTGATCTTCTGTGATTTCCATGGTGATTTCATCAATCAACCAAATCAATTATTATTAATGTAGATAGGATCATTATTTGATAAGGAATTGAATGCAATAACAATAATAAGGGTTCAAGTTATAAAACCCGCCTCCAATTGAGCTCCAAAGCTCCACGATCACGGAAAAAATGGTGGATGCAACTCTTTTCACCATTCCAAGGCTCGTCCTCAACGTTTGAGTGAAAAGGAATGGTTAGAATTGAAGAGGGGATCGAAATAGGAAGAATTCATGCATTGATTTGTGATTTCCACCATGAAATCGAGGTGAACCAAGGTCAAGAAGCTTACCAAAGGGTTGGGGGTCGTCCTTCTGATCCTCTGAAGATCCCTTGGTCGTTTCCCAAGAAAGGAGAAGAAGTGGGGTCGAAAAAGCCTTTCATTTGGCTTGTAAAGAGTCTTTTTATAAAAATTCAATGAGAGAGAATATGCTTTATAAAAATTCCATTTAATCCCAAAAATGGAGCCGCCTCTTCCACCTCAACTCCTTGGATCCGAGGATATATTTTTGCCTCATATTCCTCTCAATTATCCATGTTTTAAAGAAAAGCAAATTAAGCACCTCAAATCATATTATACTAATATCCATATGTGAGTGGATATTTCTTTTTCTTATAAAATTGTGAGTGAGTTAACCACTCCCTTGGATATTTTTGTGGTCCTTGCAAAGCTCAAGGACGTCCACACACATATGAATCCAACCATTTTAATTTTGGTTGAAGGCCCTTTAATTAATACATTTATTTTTGCACTAAATTGAATTAGGGTTTCAATTAGGCATTAATCTTGATTATTTTAATATCAAGATTCTCTCTCCTCCATCTTAATTCAAATGAGGTGCCCCTCTCATTTTCTTTGCTCTACATGATGTCAATAAACATTAGGGACCTTATTGAAGTGGTAATTTTCATATTGAACCCTAGGTTTTGGGTAAATTACACATTACACCAAAACTGGGTTTTCATGCACAAACATTACTTTGTCAGCTCTTTCTTGGTATTCAGGATATCACAAGCCATACCTCTGCATCATCTTCACTCTCATGATTCTTCAACACATGAATAAAATATTATTATGCACAATTTGCACTTAAACCCCTCAACTTGGGTAATTTGCACTTTAGTCCAAAACAAACAAAACATTGATTTCAACAATGTTTTAAAAGGACTAGAATTGCAACATAAGTTCCTCATGAGCCCTAATTACTTTTCACAAGATAAGATTAAGCATATAATCATCTTTCTTAATCAAAACACCTAGGGTTAGAGTATAACCCAGATCAGGGATGTTACAATAACTCTCTGCCAGAAACATTATTATTGCAACTAATGGTATAAAACTGAGCAGAAGAATCATAAGCCTTTAACATCAGATAATTCAATATATAACAGATTAGAGCAGTGTTTTTATTCAAAGCATTTCACTTATAACTTGATAAAGAAGCATGTTACTTATCCAATTAGGAATTGTAGAGCATAAATAACATTTGTTCATTTTAGAACATATTATGCAAAGTAACGAGAACCAATGATTCTCATATTTCAACCTTAAGAAATTATGCCACACGGTTGATTACATCTTACAATCATACTTGAGCCCTGAGGAGATGAGGTATACCGCTCATACTCCAACCGACCATTGCAAAATCGAAATCGGTACCATACATAGGTCAATAGAAGAGATGGATTTCCATGACCTCATCTTCCTCATTCAGTGTGAGGACCAACTATAGGACATCTTGTGTCTCTGTTAAATAGCTTTCTAGGGTATACTAGAAACTTCACTATTAGAGTTACAGTGGCATGTTGTACTCTCTTCGCAATCGAGAGATATTATATTTATTTCACATTGATTCGACATTAATATCATTGGGAGATTAATGATACACCCATCCCGGTCTTCGGTAGATTAGTGATACATCCATCCCGACATAAATAATGAAGGATTGAGAGATTTAATGTTTACCTCACATCAGTTCCTTCATTAGGGCGTAAGGATATTCGCGCCCATAACCCCCACATACTCAAAAGTATGCCCTCTAGGAGTTCCCGTAGGAAAGCTTTTTTCACCATCACCAAACTACGACTGATGATGGATCTATGGTCAGGGCTCTACGTGATACCATTTCACTTGATTAATTAAGTATATTACAATATAATTTTAGCATCAAACATGTTTTCAAACATGAAACATTATAACCATTGATACAAGAATGAGTAATATTTCTATAAAGTTCTTTTCAAAGCCTTATCAGACATTGGGACCTCAATCCCTTATCTCATCAGGGTATTCTCATCCCTTATCATCTCATCATCATGAGTATGAAATATGGGTATTCAAACCCTCAACATCAAAACACTTGTTACTAATTTATCAGGTAACTTAATGCCTTCAGGTTATCTGACCAATGTAAACATAATATTTGCAATGCAGGTATTTCACATGGCTCTTAAAGCCCAATAATGTCTCTTGTTACCTCTCACTAGGCAACACAGCATATTATGGCTCACAAAGCCCATAAAGCAATTTCAATAGTAAAACATCATAGCTCATACCTGGCTATGTCCACCATCTCATGTAACCTACATAATTAGTGCACATGATAACAATTATATCAATTACAAATCAACACTATGCATTGTAGGTATAACATCACTATTTCATCATTTGAGTTAGGATTTCCAAATTTATGTTAATTAGGAATACTTTTTCTCATTACCCAGGTTTGGATTATGATTTATCATCATATTGCCTAGAATTAGGGTTTCATTCATTATAACCCAAGATTAGGGCTCCACATATTTTCATCCTATGTCAGTATAGGATTTCATATCAAAGTGTCACATTCCAATATATGACATTACCTTGAATTAAATGTTATATCACATTATTATGATTTCATTTTGGCATCACCCTTGTCTAGGGTTCCACACGACATCACCCTCACTTAGGGTTCCATATGGCTTCACCCTTGATTAGGGTTTCTCATAACATCATCCTCAATTAGGGTTTACTATTCACATTCAATCAAGGCTTATTATTAAATTCCCTAAATTAGGGTTTTCTCATGTCATTACCCTCAATTAGGGTCTTATGATTACCATAGATTAGGGTTTCACCCATCATTGCCCTCAATTAGGGTTAGGGCTCATTAACCTTCTTAATTAGGGTTCATGATCTCTTTATCAAGGATCATACCCTAATTACACCTTCATTCATGTTGAAAGTATTGAGAATTAATCACTACATGATAGTCATCCATGTAGGAAGTCCTCTCTCTCTCTCATCCTTTATAGAATGATATTTACTTCATACCTGATTAGATTAGGTTAACTCAACTTGATTGGAGAGTTGACACATGTATTGTGTCATTACTTCCATAATCATCAAGGATTAATCATTCTTAAGGTACTAATCACCCTATCTTATTAAGGGTACAATTACCATAATCATCCTTGAATTACATCAAGTAATGATAAATTAAACAATTGACCTTTAATCACCTTAAGTGTCCATACGGTTTTGATTAATTACTTCCCAAACGGTCTTGGTCACTTAGACCTCAAACGGTCTTGACCAACCATACCTCAAACGGTCTTGCATGGATGATCTTCAAATGGTCTAAGACCGTTTAGACCTCCAAACGGTCTTGGTCTAACGGTTTGAAACCGTTTAGTAAAGTTGGTGTTTGAAACCGTTTGACAAATTAGGTGCTTGAAACCATTTGAGTCTCAATCGGTTTGGGATCGTTTGGTCCCAAACGGTCTTGAGACCATTTGGAATCAAACAGTCTTGAGACTGTTTGGTCCAAACCTCCTCAAAACTGATTGGACCAACATGGTCTCAACCATACATATCGATTTAGGGTTCCCAAGATTAATTCCTTCATCAATTGAATCCATGTAGTTACTCATCAATTGAACCTAAGCACCATGCTTCAATTGAGATTAATGAACCATCTTTCAATTGATTCAACCTTCAATTTATCATCAATTAGGGTTTTGAACCCAATTGAATTAGGGTTGAAATCGATAAACCTTCAATATTAGTCATTGTGGAACTAATTGCTTAGAAATCATTGGACCATCATTCTAATTGGGCATGACCTGACCTCAAACGGTCTTGAGGTCGTTTGGATGACCTCCAAACGGTCTTGAGACCGTTTGCCCATGCCATCATTAAAACTTGTGAAATTCATTTAGGGTTTAGATCATTAAATTGATCAACAAACTAGCTATTGCTTGCATTTCAATTTGACATCTTTGGATCTTCAACTACTCAACCCTAGACCTACAAACAGTCTTGGTTGACCTCCAAACGGTCTTGATACCATTTGGGTGATCTCCAAATGGTCTTGAGACCGTTTGGGTTAATCAACCCAAAGATTTAATTCATTCAATTGCAAAATCAACACTTAACCCGATTAGGGTTTCTAATTGGATGATTGTCCATATATTGATTCAATCAATTGGAACCATTACATCCTCATCCAACATGTACTAGGGTTTTGAACTCAAATGGTCAACCCATCAAAATGGTCAACCTTTCTAAACAGTTTGGGGTTCAAAACTCTAAACGGTTTGCAAATCCAAATAGTTTGGTGAAATCGTTTGGACCAAGATCTTCAAAACCGTTTGCAAGGGAAACTTGTTGGATTGCATGCCCAAGATGATGTCATCATCAAATACCTTCATTCATTCAAAATATACTACCGTTTTCATGGTAATTACAACAATGGATCAAGGGAATTGCAAAACAGAACAAAATCTTCAACAAATAATGGAGATTTGAAAGCAATAACAATATTTAAGGGTTTGAGTTATATAACATACTTCTAATTGAGATTAAAAGCTTGGAGCTTCACGTCAAAAATGGGGGAGGAACCTTTTGAAACTCTCCCAAGGCTCGTCCTCAAGCTTTGGAGCGAAAAGATTGGTTAGGATTGAAGATGGAGTGAAATAGAGAAGAAATCATGCATTGTTTTGTGATTTCCACCATGAAATCGAGGTGAAAGAAGATCAAGAAGCTTACCAACAGGTTGGGGGTCTTCCTCCTACTGATACTATCTCCCTTGGTTGGTTTGCAAGCAAAGAGAAGAAGTGGGTTCGGAAAAAGCCTCTCAATTGAGTTGGAAAGGGTGTTTTTATAAGAAAATCAATGAGAGAGAAAATACCTTATTAAAAATCTTTTAATTCCAAAATTAGTACCGCCTCTTCCCCCTCAATTCCTTGGCCACGAAGAAATATTCATACTCTTGCAAAACCTCTTCATTATCCAAGAATTAAAAGAAAATAAATTAAGCACCTTAAACATATTATACTAATATCCTCTTTTTAGTGGATATTACTTTTTCTTTTAATAATGTGAGTGAGTTATCCATTCCCTTGGATATTTTCGTTGCCTTTACAAGGCACAAGAACGTTCACACTTGAGCAAATTCAACCATCTCGTTTTTGGTTGAAGGCCCTTCAATTATTTTTATTTCTTTTTGCATTAAATTGAATTAGGGTTTCAATTATGCTTAAATCTTGATTATTTTAATATCAAGATTCTCTCTCCTCCAAAATAATTCAAATGAGGCGCCCCTCCCATTTTATTTTCTCTAATTGATGCCAAGAAACATGGGGGACCCTCTAGAAGTGGTATTTTGCGTGTTGAACCCTAGGTTTTGGGTAAATTGCACATTACACCAAAATTAGGTTTTAATGCACAAAGATTGCTCAGCAAGCTCTATCTTGGTGCTCAAGCTTGTGGAAACCATACCACTACATCATTCTCATTCTTATGATGCCTCAACATCTGAGGAACATTATATCATGTACAATTTGCAAGTTAACCCCTCAACTTGGGTAATTTGCACTTTACTCCAAAACTAACAAAACAATGTTTCAACATTATTCAAAAAGGACTAAAATTGAAATATAAGTTCATCTTGAGCCTTAATTACTTTCCAAGAAATCTTAACAAGCATTTAATCAACATTATTAAGCAAAAACTCTAGGGTTAGAGCATAACCCAGGTCAGGGATGTTATAGAAACCTTCTTAATGCATTTGAAGGGACATCTTGTGAAAGGAAACTATCATGATATGGGTTGTGGCACCTCCCAAATGCATTTTTAGTGACTTGTTGAGAGAGAACATTTGTCATGAAATGGGCCTTGACACCTCCCAAATGCATTTTCATAGACTTGTTGTGAGAGGACGTTGTCATGATATGGGACTTGACACCTCCCAAATATATTTTTAAGGACTTATTGTGAGAAGACATTGTCATCATATGTGCCATGGCACCTCCCAAATGTATTTTCAAGGACTTGGCATGAGAGGACGTTGTCATGATATGGGTCCAAACTTCACCCAAATGCATTTACAGGGACTTATCATGAGATGACATTATCAATATATGGAATTTAACACCCTCTTAATGCATTTCAAGGGACATGTTGTGAAAGGAAACTATCATGATATGGGTCGTGGCACCTCCCAGATGCATTTTTAGGGACTCGTTGAGAGAGAAAATTTGTCATAAAATGGGCCCTGACACCTCCCAAAAGTTGCTAAGAACTTATACTATACACAATTTGCAATGTGATGTCTCACCTCCTGTTTGCTTACGATGTTCTTATCTTCATTGAAGGAAGGAGTAGGAGCTTCAAGACTCTTAAAGACATCTTGGACCAATTTGGAGATGTTTCCGAGATGGGAAATAGTGATACTAAGACCGTCATCAATTTCTCTAAGTCATGTCAGAACAACAACACCCTTGTTGAATTGCTTGGTGTTCAGCTTGGTGTCTTTCCAACCAATTGTTGCATGGTGATCATTACCAACCTCAGATATGTATTTTTTATGAACATTCTAAGGTTAAAGGGCCTTTTCCTTGTGAGGAAAATTTATCCCTAGCAACAATTTGTATAGACCACCCACTTCCAGAAGCAACTACTATAAACGGGCAATGGTTGCCATAAGCACCCGACCGACCATACATTGATTATACCCAGCCTCATATATGTCTCCTTTATGAACATTCTAAAAGGAAGATAGATTTATACACATTACAGATCAAAACATTTCTAGGGACTTGTTGTGAGAGGACACTATCATGATATGGGTCCTAGCTCCCACCAGATGCATTTTCACATACTTGCTATGAGAGGATATTACCTTGATAAGGGCCTAGGATCCTCGCAAATGCATTTTTGGGGACTTTCTATGTAAGCTCATTCTCATTATCTGGCCCCGACTCCTCACATATGCATTTTTAGGGACTTACTGTGAGAGGACATTGTCATGATATGGCCCCAACTACTCACCAAATGCATTTCAAGGACTTATTGTGATAGGACAATGTCATGATATTGGCCATGACTCCTCCCGAATGCATTTTAGGGACATAAAAAAGTTGCTAGGCAATCATAATATGGGTCCTGACTCCTCACAAATGCATTTTCTAGTAGTTGTTGTGTAGGAGAATGTTAAGAGATGGCACTAGCTCCTACCTAATTCATTTTAAGGAACTTGATGTAAGAGTTAACTGTCATAATATAGGTCTTGGTTCTTCCAAATATATTTGTAGGGACTTCTTGTGACGAAACTATCATTATATGGACCCTGGAACCTCCCAAATGCATTTTCATGGACTTGCTATGAGAAGACACTATCAGGATGTAGGCCCAAAATCCACCTAAATGTATTTTTAGGGACTTTATGCGAGAGGAAACTTTCTAGATATGGGCCCTCGATCCTCCCTGCTGCATTTGCACAGACATGGTGTGAGAGGACACTGTCATGATGTTGGTTGTGGCTCCTCTCAAATGCAATTCTGGGGACTTACTATGAGATGACATTTGTCATTATATAGGAACATAAACATCCCAAATAGAATTTTAGGAACTTGTTATAAGAGGACATTGTCATGATATGGGCCTTGTCACCTCCCAAATGCATTTTCATGGATTTGTTGTGAGAGGAAACTGTCATGCTATGGGTCGTGGCTCTTCCCAAATGCATTCTTAGGGATTTTCTATGAGATGACATATGTCATGATATAGGCCCTGGCACCTCACAAATGCATTTTGGGGACTTTTTATGAGAGGACAATGTCATGACATGGGCCCTAGCACCTCACAAATTCAATTCCAGACACTTGTTGTGGGAGGGCACTATTAGGATATGGTCCCCGACTCCTCCCAGATGCATTTTCATAGACATTGTGTGAGAGAACACTGTCATTATATGGTCCATGGATCCTCCCAAAAGGATTTCTAAAGACTTGCTCTGAGAGGACACTTCCATGATATGGGACGTGGATCCTCCCAAATCCAATTTTAGGGACTTGTGTGAGAGAACATTGTCATGATATAGGCCCATCTCGACATAATCATTTGTTTATGGTAGTATAGAAAGAGATATATAATTTTGAAGAGGTAGAGAGAGAAATATAGGATCTAATATTAAAGTAATGCGATTTAAAGAAATTGACTTAATGAGGTATCTTCTAAAATGAGAGAATCATTAGAAGGGGAGACAATAATTGTTATTTTACTGAATTTTAATTGATTAGAGGACACTATCATGATATGAGCCCTGGCTCCTTGCAAGTGACTTTCATGGGACTTACTACGAGAGGACATTCTCATGATACATGTCCTAGCTCCTTATAATGCATTTTAAGGGACTTTTTGTTAGAGGACACTATCAAGATATGGGCCCCAGTTCCTGACAAATATATTTCATTTTAATTCATTATGAGAATCATTCATAAAGGAATATAGGCATGATGATTGTCCCCAAACTCAAACACAATTTGGAAATATAGATTGAATAGCCATAGGAAAAATTTGCCGCATTATGGTGTTACAATCTTGAGATTCAAGACTTAATAGCTTCAAATCCTTTATTGATACCAATCTATAGATATTGGAATAATATCGATGTTGTACCTTAACATTAAGTAAGCACTCATGAAAAGTTTTCTTCTCATGTCTGTACAAAGTGTAACAAGGAGGAGGTATATATTTTTGACAGCCACTTATAACATCTGTTCTCATGTCTGCAAAGCCTTATTTACGCACAAAGTGACATGTCATCCTTCACTAGATGTAGTGGGAGGATAAGCCTTCCATTAGACCTCATACATGTGATGCATAAAGATCTTATGGAATGAATGCAAGATAATTACTTATACCTCATATTCATTTACTGGTAATTTGATGATATGGACTCAGTAAAATGGAAACCGCTTGAAATGTTCAAGGAAATTATAAATGAATTATGGATTTGATGAAAGTATTAAGAAACTTTGATGTGATCAAATGTTGAAGTAATTTACATTGATACCTTGAGTACCTTCAAAGAAAGGACCGTGATAATGTATCACAAGTCAATTCCATCTGAACATGATGATGTGTCAAAATGAAGGAATTATACCATGATGAGTCATGGTATGATTATCAATTGATCCAGTCTTCTTATCCTCATAAATATATACCTATAACTAAATCATGTACCATCTGAATGGTTTGTTAGACATCATAAATGATACAATTTGGGAATGTCCCAATATGTTTAAAGGGATTGAAACCTCCATTGAGAAAGTAGTTTCTTGAAAAGGTTTATCCACAAACCATAATTGTTGAATGTTACTATTAATCCCAACCAAATAACGAAAATGTTTTTTTGATAGGATAACTAAGTTCATGTAGAATCAGTGGTAGTAAAAGTATAACTCAAAATGTTCAAGGTCAACAAAGGGTACAATGAGAACAAAAAGAATCACAAGTTGTTGTGGAATATCGTGTTCATCATAGAACAAAATAGTTCTAGTAGAACACATCTGAGATAGGAGGATTGTGAATCCAACGATTCAAATAGATTGGTTGTAACAGGATGAGCGTATTCATATGAATCAATATATGATATCGACATCACATTATCTCAGACAGTCTGCTCTTGGTTCAAGGAACATGGATTGAACGTGGAGAGGATGACGATTTCATGCCTTGATTTCATCCTCGATATCAATGACAAAGGAATTATATAATAACTACAACACCTTACACAGATTGTAGGTTGAAGTTGTTGTAGTTCTCTAACTTTCCATTCACTTGGGCAGCACTGATGTGTGACTAGGCACCACTCTTTACTTGTGATGTCATAAATTAGTTATGGACATTCACTGCCAACATGATATGGGACCTATAAGGTCACACACAAAGGAACTCATCTATAAGAGGAGTTTGATCTTGAATGATGATTGGATTGATTACTAAAGTATTTAGGTTCTCAATTCATGCAACAAATTGGCTGATTGAACTGCCAAATGACCATCTCACATGGTGAGATGACCGTTTGGGCATCCAGACGAGCATCTCAAGTGTTGAGACGACCGTTTGGATTGTAAGGCTAATAAAAATCAAATTGGCTAAGTTCTTCCCAAACTGAGGTGTGAACCGACCAGTTCATTCCGTTGAAACTATTGGCTCGACTATGTGAGATGGCTCAGTTGGGGTGGAATGAACATTCTAGAAGTTTCTTGAACTTTTTTTGATTGCACAATACTTATGGTGCAAGAAATTAATGTCTACCATTAATGTGAATCAAATGGACAATTTTATGTGCAATTGGGAAACTGTCAGATGCCCATTTGGCAATGCGAAACAATCATCTTGTGTGACCAGACGACCATCTGGGTCATCAGATGGCTGTTTTGTGGTTTGCAAGTTGCAAAAATTCAATATATTCCACTCCCTTCCACTCCCACACATATCCCAAATAGACGGGAAACCCATGCTCTAATCTTGCCTATAAATAGAGGGGTATTAGGGTTTCTCAGAGTACAACAAGAACAACAACTGAGAATCAGTTGGTCTAACAACAACTGTCCTCCCTGATTGTGGTAATCAAGAGAGTCCAAGCAAGTCCTACTCGACAAGGGAGAGATAGCGAGGGGAGAGAAAAACTTAGGATTGTTGTTGTGGAAAAGTAAGTTGGTGACTAGTATGCCAATGGGAGGGACAACTCTTTATATATTCTAGTTGAATGATAGGAGTTTTAGTTGGTTTGTGTGGACTAATCTAGAAACATGAGTCCTTTGACTACTGCTAGGAGGGCAACATCAGCCTGCAGTCCATGGCAAGACCACATGAATCATTGTAGAAGGTATCATGTTTGTTGTTCATGGTGAAGACTATGAGCTGCAC
Organism: Alisma plantago-aquatica; assembly: GCA_963693085.1. NCBI lineage: Eukaryota > Viridiplantae > Streptophyta > Magnoliopsida > Alismatales > Alismataceae > Alisma > Alisma plantago-aquatica. The sequence goes on along the minus strand of OY856410.1, from coordinate 562,848,000 downwards.
AACCACTGTGACACACCATTCGAACAAAACATTATTAACTATGTGGAAGCGATTAATTAGCAGCGGAAATACTGAAAATCACTAAAAATTAAAACTTTTTGTAAAGAGATCCTCAAACGGTATAATTCTTTCATAAAGAAACAAGGTAAGTTATTTACAACTGATTCATCAGTATATCTCTATATTATCTCATCTCGAGAGTCATAACACTGACTATCTTGTTAAACTGTACATGAGCAGTATACAAAAATCTCAAGGCGTTAAGACAAAAATCTCATATCTATATTAAACCATCTACTGACTCCTAGGACCTGAGAGTATAGAGACGACACATAGGACTTTCTATACATAAGACCTAACAGACAGTGACTCCACCTGTGGATCACTGCTATCCTTGATGTTGTTGCTGCTGCTGTTGCTGCTCACCCACTGATGGGTTCCTCCTCCCTCGGCGTCTACCTAAAAAGTTGAATCCCACGGGGGTGAGACAATTGAAAATTGTCCCAGCGAGAGTTATAACTCTTCGCTAGAAACATTATTATTGCAGATAAAAGAATAGTACTGAGCAGTAGGATTATAAATATTCAACAATAGGTAAATCATTGAATAACTAAATAAATCAGTATTCTTTATGCAATCATTTCAATTATATATTGATTGAATAGCAAGTCATTCATTTAATAAGGAATATGAAGAACATGTATATTATTTATCCAACTAGGACTTAATAAATAATGTATCATCAATCATTGTTTCTCGTAGTTCAGCCTAAGCAAATATGCTACACGGCTGATTACATTTTTTTCAAGCATACTTATGCCCTGAGGAGATGAGGTATACTGTTCATACTCCAACCGACCACTACAAAGTCAAAATCGGTACCATAAATAGGTCATCAGAAGAGCCAGATTTCTATGACCTCATCTTCCTCAGTCAGTGTGAGGAGAAACATGCAGGACATCTTGTGTCTCTGCTATAATAGCTTTCCAGGGTATTTTGGCAACTTTGCTATTAGAGTTACAGTGGCATGCAGTACTCTCTTCGCAATTGAGGGATTTCTTGTATCTCACATCGATTCGGCATTAACAACATCTTCGGGAGATTAGTGATACATCATCCCGACATATACATATAATGAAGGATTGAGAGATTAAATGTTTATCTCGCATGAATTCCTTCATAGGATGTGAGGATATTCACGTCCATAACCCCCACATACTCAAAAGTATGCTCTCCAGGAGTTCCCTTAGGAAATCCTGTTTCACCATCACCTAACTTCTGACGATGATGGATCTATGGTCAGGGCTCTACATGATATCATTTTACTTGATTAATTAAGTGCATTACAACATTCTTTTAGCATCAGGCATGTTTCCAAACATAAACCATTAAGACCATTGCTATAAAGAAAGAGTACTATTTGAATCAAGTTCATTTCACAACTTTATCAATATTGAGATCTTAATCCCCAATTAGTTCATCATCATGATCCAAGAATATGGGTTTTCAACCCTTAGATCATCAAATCACTTGTTACCACTTTAACAGGTAACTCAATGCCATTAAGTCATTTAACAGTGTAAACATAATAGTAGCATTGCAGGTATTTCATATGACTCATACAACCTACCAATTGTATTTGTTACCTTTCAATAGGCAACATTGCATATTATTGCTTACAAAGCTCATTAAATACTTTTTAATGAACAAAGCATCATAGCCCTTACCTGGCTATATTCAATATTTCATAAAACCTACAGATTAGCACAGATGACAATAGGTACATAAATTTTATATCAGCATTTACAAAACAAAGATAACTTCACTATTCACATTGAATCACCCTTCATTAGGGTTATCAAAATATCCCGCCATTAGGGTTTACTATTCACCCCAAGTAGGAGTGATTAACAAAGTACCTTTAATTAAGGTTACCATGTCATCATTATGAACTAAGTTTGCATCATCGTCATATATTAGGGATACTTCCATTATTACCCTCAATTTAGGGTTAAGATTCATTAACCATCATAATTAGGGTTTTCATGATCTCACTAACATGGATCATACCCTAATTAGGCATTCATACAGGAAGTCCTTTACTTGAATAACATTCATATAAGAAGTCTTTTCTCTCTCATCCCTTATATAAGTTGATACTTTCATCACCCTTGATTAGGCTAAGTCAACTCAACATTGACATCATGAGCTATGCCATTACTATTTTGATCATTAAAGCTTACTTATTCAAAGAGTACTAATCACTCTATCCCATCAAGGATACCTTTATTATAATCACCATTGATTATAACATGCACTAATCAACTAATCACTTGCTCCTTTAATCACTTTAAGTATTCACGAGGTTTAGGTTAATCAACCACCAAACAATCTTGACCACTAAGAGGTCAAATGATCTTGATCTACATAGACCTCAAACGGTCTTGCACACTAAATCTCCAAACGGTCTAAGACCGTTTGGACCTTCATGCGGTCTTGGTCTGCCCTTGAAACTGTTTGGTAAAGTAGACCTCCAAGATTGTTTGCTAAAGTTGCTTTTGAAAACACATAGACTCAAATGGTTTGGGATCGTTTGGTCCCAAATGGTCTTGAGACCATTTGGTCCAAGCCACCTCAAAACTGCATGGACCAAGTATGGTCCATACACCTCCAATTGAGTTAGGGTTTCCATTGTTGGATCCTTCAACAGTTGTATATATGTATTCAATCATCAGTTGGACCTATCACCATTATTCAATTGAGTTAATTAGATCAACCTACAACTGATTTGACCCTTAATTAAAACTCAATTGATCATCATTTAGGGCTTGATTCAATTGGATAAGGGTTTGGAATCGATAACTCTTCAACATAATTCAATGTGGGTTTAATTGATTTGAAACTATTGACCTATCATCCAATTAGTCATGACCTGACCCCAAACGGTCTTGGGATCGTTTGGATGACCTCCAAACGGTCTTGAGACTGTTTGCCCATTATTTCATCAAAAACCATGCTGTTTGTTTAGGGTTTGGATCATAGGATTGGTCACCAAATCAACAATTAATTACACATCACCTTGATACCTTTGGTGCTTCAATTGGTCAACCATGCTTAACCCTAGACCTCCAAATGGTCTTGGGTGATCAACAAACGGTCTTGAGACTGTTTGGGTGATCCCCAAACGGTTTTGAAACCGTTTGGGTCACTCAACCCAAACTTCAACATATTGAAATATCAAAAACAGCAATTAACCCAATTAGGGTTTAGAGGGTTGATGGACCTTTAATTGGTGAACCACTTGGAATTAATTGATGATTATTGGTAGGTGATTACTCTACATTATTCTCAATAGATCTCCAAATGGTCAACACCTGGTCAACACTTCCAAACAGTTTGAAACTATTTCCCTCCATGCGGTTTGATGAAACCGTTTGCAATCAAACGGTTTGAAACAGTTTGCTTCCAAACAGTTTGGGAAACCATTTGAGCAAGGATTGGAGACTGTTTGTTAAAGTAAATTTCTTTGATAAACATCAAAATTAATGCCACCTTCTTCTACCTCTGTTCAACCAAGAACAGGGGCTGTTCTTCACGGAACTGATAGCAAGAGCTTAAGAGAGTATCTAAAGAAGAAGAATAACCAACGATTTTAGGAGAGAAGGATGCATTAACAAAGCTTAAGGGTTAGAGTTATAAAACCCGCCTCTAGGACTGATCTAGAGATCCAAACTTTGAAGCTTTAATGGTGGTTTGAGCTCCTAGCAGTTGTCCAAGGTTCCTTCTTCACTTTTTGGATGAACAAGATGGCTAGAAAGGAAAATCATGTGAAGAAAACCAATAATCCAACCTTGTTTTATGGTTTCCACCATGAATTCGAGGTAGGAGATGATCCAAACTTACCAATAGGTTTGATCATCCTCCCTCTGCTCCAAAGCTCCTCCTTGGTCGGTCAAAGCCAGGTGAAGAAGAAAAGAACTAAGGGAAATGATCCTTTGTGTTGTTGGAAAAGATACCTATATATATTTTTGGGTTTTTTTTCAAGGAAAAAGAAAAAAGAGGATTATTTCCTTTTATCTCCCAATTATATCCATCAAGTCTTCCTCCACTTCTTGGCTACGTGGCCACCTTCTAATACCTTGCAAAACTTCTCCATTACCCAAGGTTTAAAGGAAAAGGACCAAGCATCTTAAAGAGTTATGTGTTAATATCCATCCTTTAATGAATATTGTTTTATATAATATTAGTGTGAATGGCTTCCACTCAAACAAGATATTTTTTTGGTTCCCAAGCATGGCACAAGTTCGTCCAAACTATTACAAACACATCCTCCATCTTTTGATTGAAAGGCTTCATAATTACTTTATTTCTTTTTACATTAAGTTGTATAAAAGAGCCATTTGTGCTTAAATCTTGCTTATTTCGATATCAAAATTCTCTCTCTTCTATGATAATTCACATGAGGTGCCCTTCTCATTTTATTTGCTCTACTTGATTCCGAAAAACATGAGAGATCCTCTAGAAGGGATATTTTTACATAATGAACCCTAGGTTTTTGGGTAAATTGCACATTACACCAAAACTATGTTTTAAAGCACACGGATTGCTCTACAAGCTATATCTTGGTGCTCAAGCTTGTGAAAACTGTACCTGTTATGACCCACATTGAGGTTAACCAGTAAATACCTCAATTAGCGTGAACCACCTTGATTAGTGTTGAGTATCATATTAAATATCATGGTTAATCAAAATAAGTTAATATGTGAATCAATAGTTGAGATTGAATCATTTGAGGCAATTAACAATAATAGCAATGTGGATCGTTAAGTTAATTAATTTGAATTAAGTACTCACTGATGTGTTTAGTGCTTTGATCAAGTGAAACAATCCAATTAGGATTAATTATTGCTTTGAGGTTGTAGAGGATTTTTCACTTGAAACTTTGCAAAAAGAATCGTTCGAATTGGACATTCGAGGTAATAGCTATGAGGGTTTCAAGTTCTGGGGGTAAATATGCAAAATTTCCAATTTATTAGTTAAAACCTTTTTCCCCCTTTCCTCTTCCTTATCTCCTTTTTCCCAATCGAACAGACCGACTAACGCGCACAGCTGCGCTCGGTCGATCGCGGAGCAGAGGGAGTCAGAGCGGGCGACCTAGGGCAATTTGAGCGCCCATGGCTCCGATTCGCAAGCGCCGTCTTCTTCTCCTTCCTCTGCTATTCTTCTTCCCCTACCTCGCCCTAGCGGCGCTTCCACCAACCTGCAACTCGGCCAACCTGGGCGCCGGCCAGTAGCTGCAGCGCCGCAGCCGCAACAGCGGCCAAGGCGCCATTCCGACGTAACCAACACCCAAATCGTCACCGTCAAGTTCATCCTTGAGGTTCGTGCAAGAATCCTAAGCCTTAGCCATCAATTTAAGCTCCTAGCCGAGCTTCTCTTCCTCCTGTGCGGGTGATGTTGCTGTTGCTTGCAGTTAGTTCGGCCAGCAGCAGGCCGACCAGCAAATGAGCAGGGGCAGCCGTGTTGGCACATCCTAGCCCCAATTTCACAATGCGTCGAGCGAATCAAGAGTTGGCTACCGTCGTTTGGGTGGAGATGCTAAGGCGAGACCGTCCCTAGAAGCCTAACTATGCCCGTTTCTCCAAGCCCTTCTGATTATTGCAGGTTATCTTCTTGTATCGCAATCTGAAGGGGTGGTTTGTGTGCGTTTCCAGCACCAACAGGTACGGTTGATTCCGAATGGAAGATCCAAGCAAAGGTAGTTAGTTATTAGCCAAGAACCTAACCTATCTAACAACCTGGATTGACGTCGGTTTATTCTGTGCAAAGAGCCGTGAACAGGAAAAAATTCAAAGGAAGAAGACGATCCGAAATAGGCCTCTAGATGCAATTCCCGACGAACCCAGACAATTCCAAATGCGGTGAGTAGGAGTTCATTTAGTTATCATCATTTAACTCCTTAGTTGGAATTTTTCGGTAAACTGTGCATTTTTCGCTGATACTTGGCTTTTGGACAGTATTTGGTGTTACTCGAATTTTATTTCATAAACTACTTCCTTATGCCGTTATATGATTTAGTTTAGCATCTGATCAGTGTGGATTGAATTAATGAATTTATATGGTTCATTGGAACTTGAAATACGTAATATGATTGATGAAAATGATAGAATTTCCTGTATTACAACTACAATGTATACGTTGAGCATAAAATGGATGTTTAGCATCGAAACTGGATAAGTTGATACTGAGTCATGTTTATAGATGACAAATGATGTTTATGTGTATATGTGGGTAATAGAGATTACCCGGATGCCGAGCATAGTTAGCATCCTTAGACTTTTAATTTTCATAGTTCAAACGAAATGAAATGATTAGTAAAATAAATGTGTATTCTTTACGAGTAATTTCAGTAAGATGCGAATAAATGTGATAAAGTATTTCAGGTTGAGTATTCCTTTCAATACAGTATATTTGAATGTTCAGTAATATGAAATCAGTATAGAGACGTGGAATAGATATGAAATCTATTTACAGTGAACGAATCTGTTTGCATGAAAGCATAGCTGAGTTATGAGTTATTGCGATATAAGAGAATAGTTGTTGCACTATATATAGAAATGTTATGAAAGTTGAACTTCTAGTTTCAGCTAGTGAATTGCAGAATTACAGTATATTCTAGTAGTCGAATATGTGAGAGAGAGACAAAATGTTATAAGAGTTTTCTTGTTATAATAAAATGTGTTAGACTTAGATGCCCTGACACCGTAGAACCCCTTTGAGAGGTCTGTGCCTTAGGGGTGAAACGACCTACCTAGCGTGTGTCTAGATGGTCAGTGGCTCGTGTTCAACAATAATCCGTGCGTGTGTCATGGTGGCACGAGGACAAAGAGGTAGTGTTCAACAATAATCCGTGCGTGTGTCACGGTGGCACTAGAGTAAATAGGGGTTATTCAACAATAATCTGTGTGTGTGTCACAGTGGTAACCCAGACTCTCCGCCTGTGTGCTCAGGTTAGAGGAGGAGTCTAGAGTACACTCTTTGAGAGTGCAGTGAGGCCGTGTGAGCCTGAGAGTCCTGACGCAGACCAGGACGGCAGTCAGACTTAGCATTTCTCGGGTGTGTCACTAAGTCTTGTACGGTGGGTTCGTAGTTCGCTACGAGACTTTATATGCAGAGTACACTGCATATGATCAGGGCATAAGTTAAAAGATGATTACTTAGAATTAAGGTAGATTAATATGAAACTTGTGTATGTTCAGATTTAGAATTTATAATACTTGTTCTTTAAATGTTCAGTATACTTTTCTGTGATAATTGCACTGTTTAATTTGAACTGCTCAGTTTGTTATTTTATCCACATATTCCTGTTAAATGTAAAATATGGAGTTATCCGATGATGGCTAAGTGAAATATTATTCACTGAGCGAGTAGGCTCATTCCTCTACTCAAACATTTTTAGGTCAGTGACAATTCCAGGAATCAGAAGGATCCTTTCATCCTAACACTTAATCTGTAGAAGGTATATGTAGTTAGTTTAGTTAGATAGTGGTCTCTTAGTCCTTTCCCCTCAGTCCTTGGGACATGGCGTGGGTGAGAGAGAGTGTGTATGTGGAATGTGTATAAAGATGTAAATTAACTGTTATGTTTACTTTCTGTTAAACAATGTTACATGTTGTAAACTCTGTTTATGTTCTCTAGCCAGTTTAATTGAAATGCTTCCGCAATAGTTTATTATGTTTTAGTTTACAGCAATATCCAGATATCATTACGAGGTGTTAAAAAGAAAAAGTTCTCAGTGATTTGTTATGTGATAATCCCTCCTTTGCGCCCTAATCTCATGATTAGTGGTTAGTGTGAGATCGGGGTGTGACATCTTGGTATCAGAGATTAAGTTGAGAGTATGAATACTCTAAGTCAAGGTCAGGGGACGATAAGAGACCAATAGGATTAGGACTTAGGTGTCTTCCTTCTAACTGCAATTTTCTAACAGGAAGTATTTTGTTATACTATTGCAGATGGCAGGAAGAGGATGTGGTCACGAGAACCAAGTAGAGAGCTTAGGCTGAATCATCAGGGATCATTAGGATCAAAAGATAAAGTTATAAGTGAGGAAAATAAGAAGTGATATGTCTTTAGCTCTGGGAGGTATGAGTGTTTAGATACCCTGGCCAGGTGTCTGAATACTTAGATTGACCAGTATCAAGCTACTCTGTCTATTCTTCTCTGGATGCCCTGGCCAGGTATGCAGAGGAAGGATAGGCTAGAGACAAACCCTAGAAATCTTAGGGTTAAGAAATCGGAAATTAAAACAGGAATAAGAGATTAAACATAGGATGCGATGCAATTCTTGCCTTATATTGCTTATTTGATTGGAAATCACTAGAAATTCTCTTATATGTATGAATTTAGATTTTCAGCTTGTAGAATAAATATGATTCTTTTATATTGATTGAGTGTCATGAAGTGATTTATTTATTATTTATATTCTTTGTATTAAGTAGACCAGAAGTTATGTTTAAATGAGTCTGCCCTAAGTGGATATTCTTTCCACATGTTTGAGATTAATAGGAGTTGGTTAATCCTGAGTATCTCTTGGCTTCAGGACTACAGGTTCAGCCTGGTTTGGCTGGCAGGATGCGTTACTGAGATCTAATGACTCCTATTAACAGTATAATAAGAGTTGACTCTGGATAATTTAGACTCACATCATAGTAAGAATGTACATACACTAAGATGTTGAGATATAAGAGAAAGATTAGAACAACTAAGAATTAGTTGGAACTGATATCAGAGACCCAACATTGGGACCTCATATGAGCAATCCTTAATTAGAAATAAAGGAACACAATAAGGGTTAGATTAAATTTAATGATTAGGTGAGAAATACCCTTAATGATACTAAACAATAATGCATAACAAATGCATGGATCAAATACATGATTAGTAAACCCTAGTGGAGGGTGTATCATTGTGAACCCTGGTTGAGGGTGTATCCTTGTGAAACCCTAGTTGAGGGTGTATCATTGCAATTGTTTATAGGAAACTTAATAAGTTATGCTAGAGAACTTGGTTGATGTTACATTTCTATTATATATCTATAGTTCATTGATGATTATTCATATCTGTTGTATTCATTACAAGTAGATGGATGAACTTATGAGATCTAAAGTTTGATTTCAAACTAAGGAAGCAAAGTCACACCACAATAATGTTATGTTACTGATAAGGACCAAACCCTAGAATGTTTAGAGTTGAAGTAGTTCAAGGGATGTCGCAAGTGATTTGACCTTGAATACTAGTATCTTTATAAAACAAGATCATACGATTTGCACTATGAAAGGTAACCTAGCACTAATAAAATACAGGGTTTAAAGTTAGCTAATCTGGAAGGTAGATACACAATATGAAAATGACTCGGAGAAAAGAGTAAGATATAATTTTGAAATAAATTCTTACAGTAATAATAAGAATGAGGAATAATCTATTATTACCTTGTGTGTTTCAATTTTTGGGATATTTATTCTATATGATCAAAATGAGAAGGATAAGTAACAAGAAGTAAGTAGCATAAAATGAGGAGAATTACTCGTCACATGATCTGGAATTAGTTGTTGTAGTTCATGCTCATAAGACATGACGTTACTATCTTTATGGTGAGGTGTGCCAAGTGTTTATAGATCATAAGATCTTGAAATATATCTTTACCCAGAAGGATCTGAATCTTAGACAACGGAGATGATTAGAATTGATTAAGGATTATGATATAATGATAGATTATCATCCTGGAAAAGTGAATGTGGTAGCAGATGCCCTCAGCAGGAAGTCAAGTTCAACAACTGATGCATTCTCTATGGCATGTTTCAAGAGAGACCTGCTAGTAGAAATGCGGAAGTTGAACATAGACTTTGGGGTGACAGAACAAAGTGGTTTGATTGCACAGATGCAAGTCAAGCCTACTTTTTATGATCAAATTAAAGAACTTTAGCAGAGTGACAGTGGGTTGCAGCAGATCGTACATGACATGACAGGGGGAAAAGACCAGAGTTTAGGTTTTCAGACGATGGTGTGTTGTATTAGCATGAGATGTTGTGTACCTCGAGACAATGATTTGAAAGAAAAGATTCTTGAGGAAGCACATGCATCGATGTACGCTATGCATCCACGTAACACTAAGGTGTACATGAATCTCAAGGAGTTGTACTGGTCATCAGGTATGAAAAAGGATGTAGCTGAGTACGTGGCTAGATGTAGTGTGTGCCAGCAGGTTAAGGCTGAGCATCAGAAACCTGCAGGTACCTTGCAATCTCTTCCTATACCAAAGTGGAAGTGGGAGCATACCACAATGGATTTTGTGATAGGGTTGTCCAGGACACCTAAACGTTGTGACTCGATATGGTGATTGTGGATAGACTGACTAAGTCTGCTCACTTTCTTCATGTTAAGTCAACCTTTGATGTCCTAAAGTTGGTTAAGATATACGTGGATAAGATAGTCAGGTTGCATGGTATTCCAGTTTCAATTATATCAGGTAGGGATCCTAAGTTCACATCTAGGTTTTTGAAATCAGTGGACAAAAGTTGAGATTCGGTACAACTTTTCACCCGCAGACGGATGGTCAGTCTGAGAGAACCATTCAGACTCTTGAGGACATGCTGAGAGCATGTGTTTTGCATTTCAGTGGAAGTTGGGAAGAATACTTGAGCCTTATAGAGTTTGCATACAATAATAATCACCATTCTAGTCTTGGTACGGCTCAGTATGAAGCTCTATATGGTAGAAAGTGTATATCATCCATATGTTGGTATGGGGTTGGTGAAAAGCGTATTTTTGGACCAGAGATAGTGGATTTAACTATCGGAAAGATTGCAGTGATTAGAGAACAGTTGAAAGCTGCACAAGATAGACAAAAGAGTTATGTTGAGAAGGGATGTAGACATCTTGAGTTTGAAGTTGGTAATGAAGTGTATCTGAGGGTTTCACCGTGGAAAGGAGTGTTGAGGTTTGGTGAGAGAGGCAAACTGACTCCTAGGTTTATGGGACATATCCTATCATTGAGAGGATTGAACCTATAGCTTATAAGTTGGATTTGCCATCTGAGTTGGCCAATTTACTTGATGTGTTTCATGTATCGATGTTGAAAAAGTGTTACCCTAGTACAGAGGAGATAGTGAACTCAGAACCTATCCGACTCAGACTTGACGTGTCCTATGTTGAAGAACCAGTACATATAGTTGACCCGTGAATCAAGGAACTCAAGAATCGAGATACCGTTATTGAAGGTTTTGTGGAGAAACCACAACCTAGAGGAAGTCACATGGGAGTTTTGGGTCAGATATGCGTAACAAGTTTCCTTTTCTCTTTTAGGAATTTCGGGACGAAATTCTTATAAGGGTGGGAGATTGTTATGACCCACGTTGAGGTTAACCAGTAAATACCTCAATTAGTGTGAACCACCTTGATTAGTGTTGAGTATCATATTAAATATCATGGTTAATCAAAATAATTCAATATGTGAATCAATAGTTGAGATTGAATCATTTGAGGCAATTAACAATTATAGCAATGTGGATCGTTAAGTTAATTAATTTGAATTAAGTACTCACTGATGTGCTTAATGATTTGATCAAGTGAAACAATCCAATTAGGATTAATTATTGCTTTGAGGTTGTAGAGGATTTTTCACTTGAAACTTTGCAAAAAGAATCGTTCGAATTGGACATTCGAGGTAATAGCTATGAGGGTTTCAAGTTCTGGGGGTAAATATGCAAAATTTCCAATTTATTAGTTAAAACCTTTTTCCCCCTTTCCTCTTCCTTATCTCCTTTTTCCCAATCGAACAGACCGACTAACGCGCACAGCTGCGCTCGGTCGATCACGAAGCAGAGGGAGTCAGAGCGGGCGACCTAGGGCAATTTGAGCGCCCATGGCTCCGATTCGCAAGCACCGTCTTCTTCTCCTTCCTCTGCTATTCTTCTTCCCCTACCTTGCCCTAGTGGCGCTTCCACCAACCTGCAACTCGGCCAGCCTGGGCGCCGGCCAGTAGCTGCAGCGCCGCAGCCGCAACAGCGGCCAAGGCGCCATTCCGACGCGACCAGCACCCAAATCGTCGCCGTCAAGTTCGTCCTTGAGGTTCGTGCAAGAATCCTAAGCCTTAGCCATCGATTTAAGCTCCTAGCCGAGCTTCTCTTCCTCCTGTGCGGGTGATGCTGCTGTTGCTTGCAGCTAGTTCGGCCAGCAGCAGGCCAACCAGCAAACGAGCAGGGGCAGCCGTGTTGGCACATCCTAGCTCCAATTTCACAACGCGTCGAGCGAATCAAGAGCTGGCTACCGTCGTTTGGGCGGAGATGCTAAGGTGAGACCGTCCCTAGAAGCCTAACTATGCCCGTTCCTCCAAGCCCTTCTGATTATTGCAGGTTATCTTCCTGTATCACAATCTGAAGGGGTGGTTTGTGTGCGTTTCCAGCACCAACAGGTACGGTTGATTCCGAATGGAAGATCCAAGCAAAGGTAGTTAGTTATTAGCCAAGAACCTAACCTATCTAACAACCTGGATTGATGTCGGTTTATTCTGTGCAAAGAGCCGTGAACAGGAAAAAATTCAAAGGAAGAAGACGATCCGAAATAGGCCTCTAGATGCAATTCCCGACGAACCCAGACAATTCCAAATGCGGTGAGTAGGAGTTCATTTAGTTATCATCATTTAACTCCTTAGTTGGAATTTTTCGGTAAACTGTGCATTTTTCGCTGATACTTGGCTTTTGGACAGTATTTGGCGTTACTCGAATTTTATTTCATAAACTACTTCCTTATGCCGTTATATGATTTAGTTTAGCATCTGATCAGTGTGGATTGAATTAATGAATTTATATGGTTCATTGGAACTTGAAATACGTAATATGATTGATGAAAATGATAGAATTTCCTGTATTACAACTACAATGTATACGTTGAGCATAAAATGGATGTTTAGCATAGAAACTGGATAAGTTGATATTGAGTCATGTTTATAGATGACAAATGATGTTTATGTGTATATGTGGGTAATAGAGATTACCCGGATGCCGAGCATAGTTAGCATCCTTAGACTTTTAATTTTCATAGTTCAAACGAAATGAAATGATTAGTAAAATAAATGTGTATGCTTTACGAGTAATTTCAGTAAGATGCGAATAAATGTGATAAAGTATTTCAGGTTGAGTATTCCTTTCAATACAGTATATTTGAATGTTCAGTAATATGAAATCAGTATAGAGACATGGAATAGATATGAAATCTATTTACAGTGAACGAATCTGTTTGCGTGAAAGCATAGCTGAGTTATGAGTTATTGCGATATAAGAGAATAGTTGTTGCACTATATATAGAAATGTTATGAAAGTTGAACTTCTAGTTTCAGCTAGTGAATTATAGAATTACAGTATATTCCAGTAGTCGAATATGTGAGAGAGAGACAAAATGTTATAAGAGTTTTCTTGTTATAATAAAATGTGTTAGACTTAGATGCCCTGACACCGTAGAACCCCTTTGAGAGGTATGTGCCTTAGGGGTGAAACGACCTACCTAGCGTGTGTCTAGATGGTCGGTGGCTCGTGTTCAAAAATAATCCGTGTGTGTGTCACGGTGGCACGAGGACAGAGAGGCAGTGTTCAAAAATAATCCGTGCGTGTGTCACGATGGCACTGGAGTAAATAGGGGTTATTCAACAATAATCTATGCGTGTGTCATAGTGGTAACCCAGACTCTCTGCCTGTGTGCTCAGGTTAGAGGAGGAGTCTAGAGTACACTCTTTGAGAGTGCAGTGAGGCTGTGTGAGCCTGAGAGTCCTGACGCAGACCAGGACGGCAGTCAGACTTAGCATTTCCCGGGTGTGTCACTAAGTCTTGTACAGTGGGTTCGTAGTTCGCTACGAGACTTTATATGAAGAGTACACTGCATATGATCAGGGCATAAGTTAAAAGATGATTACTTCGAATTAAGGTAGATTAATATGAAACTTGTGTATGTTCAGATTTAGAATTTATAATACTTGTTCTTTAAATGTTCAGTATACTTTTCTGTGATAATTGCACTGTTTAATTTAAACTGCTCAGTTTGTTATTTTATCCACATATTCCTGTTAAATGTAAAATATGGAGTTATCCGATGATGGCTAAGTGAAATATTATTCACTGAGCGAGTAGGATCATTCCTCTACTCAAACATTTTCAGGTCAGCGACAATTCCAGGAATCAGAAGGACCCTTTCATCCTAACACTTAATCTGTAGAAGGTATATGTAGTTAGTTTAGTTAGATAGTGGTCTCTTAGTCCTTTCCCCTCGGTCCTTGGGACATGGCGTGGGTGAGAGAGAGTTTGTATGTGGAATGTGTATAAAGATGTAAATTAACTGTTATGTTTACTTTCTGTTGAACAATGTTACATGTTGTAAACTCTGTTTATGTTCTCTAGCCAGTTTAATTGAAATGCTTCCGCAATAGTTTATTATGTTTTAGTTTACAGCAATATCCATATATCATTATGAGGTGTTAAAAAGAAAAAGTTCTCAGTGATTTGTTATGTGATAATCCCTCCGTCGCGCCCTAATCTCGTGATTAGTGGTTAGTGTGAGATCGGGGTGTGATAGTACCACTTCATCATATTAATTCTTAGGATGTCTCAACATCAAAGGAACATCTTATCATGTGTAATTTTCAAGTTAACCCCTCAACTTGGGTAATTTGCACTTTAGTCCAAAAGTAACAAAACAATGTCTCAACAATATTCAGAAAGGAATGAAATTGAAATATTGGTTCCTCAAAAGCCTTAATTACTTTTCAAAAGATAAGAGCAAGCATCTAATCATATTTATTAAACAAAACACCTAGGGTTAGTACATAACACAAGTCAGGGATGTTACAAATAATCCACCCCTTACAAGGATTTCGTCCCCGAAATCATGAATAAAACATATTAAGAGAAAAGAGTAGGGTATTTCCTCCTCATCTCTTCCTCTAGTTCCCACGTGGCTTCTTCAACACCATGGTGATTCCAGAGGACTTTCAAAAGACTTATGTCTTTCTTTTTCAACTTTTTAATTCTTTTGTCAAGGATTGTCATAGGTCCTTCAACATAAGATATATCATCA
The DNA here is from genome assembly GCA_963693085.1 of Alisma plantago-aquatica. Lineage (NCBI taxonomy): Eukaryota > Viridiplantae > Streptophyta > Magnoliopsida > Alismatales > Alismataceae > Alisma > Alisma plantago-aquatica. Next base: position 562,832,877 of record OY856410.1, on the reverse strand, counting down.
TTCAACTCTACTTCCATAGGTTGCTGAACTGATTCTGTATCAGGATGACATTTCCTAAGCATGGAAATGTGGAACACTGGGTGTAACGTTTGCAACTCTGGTGGTAACTCTAGCTTATAAGCTACCTTTCCAATCCATTCAATGATTGGATAAGGCCCCATAAACATAGGAGCTAACTTTCCTTTCCTTCCAAATCTAAGAACTCCTTTCCAAGGTGAGACTTTGAGGTACACTCTGTCTCCAACCTGGAATTCTAAAGGTCTACGACGCTTATCAACATAAGATTTCTGTCTATCCTGTGCAGTCTTCAACTGTTGTTGTATTATTTTAATCTTCTCGGTGGTCTGCTGCACAAGATCATGACCTAAAAGTTGATATTCACTGATTTCATACCAACATAGGGGAGATCTACAACGTATACCATACAAAGCTTCAAAAGGTGCCATGTCAATACTATGTTGATAGCTGTTATTGTAGGAAAACTCTATCAAACTTAGGTGTAGATCCCAACTTCCTGTAAACTGAAGAACACATGCTCTAAGCAAGTCCTCCAAAGTCTGTATAGTCCTTTCAGATTATTCATCTGTCTAAGGATGAAAGGCTGTACTAAACCTTAACTGTGTGCCTAAGGCTTTATGAAGTCGCTCCCAAAAATGACTCGCAAACTGGGGACCTCTGTCAGAAACAATGATAACTGGGACCCCATGTAGCTGCACTATCTCATCTACATACAACTGTGCCATCTTCTCAGCAGAATAGGTTGTTTTGACATGTAATAAATGTGTTGTCTTTGTCAACCTATCAACTATTACCCAGATGGAATCATGACCTTTGGCTGTTCTAGGTAAACCAACCACAAAATCCATGGTTACATGATCCCACTTCCACTGAGGTATAGGCAAAGGCTGCATTGTTCCTACGGGCTTCTGGTGTTCAGCTTTAACTTGTTGACACACAGGACACCTCATAACAAATTCAGCAATGTCCTTCTTCAAACCAGACCAGCAATACATATTTTTTCAAGTTGCAATACATCTTGGTGCTTCCTGGATGCATAACATACATTGAAGAATGAGCTTCTTCTAGGACTATCTTCTTCAAGTTATCAACATCTGGTACTACCATCCTACCATGATAACAAACTACTTGGTCATCTGAGTCATGGAAACCATCTCGTTTCTCATTACCGTACTCAGATCTAATCTGTTGAACTGCAACATCAACTTGTTGTGCCTCCTTAATCTGCTGTCTCAAAGTAGGTTTTATGTGCATCTCAGCTAACAACCCTGGTAACAATGATACTTTTAACTGTACATTGTCTTGTCTTAAAGAGATAAGCATATCTCTCCTAGAGCATACCAAAGAATCCAGTTGTGCTCTATCTAAGGCTGGTGTTGCTGATTTCCTACTCAAAGCATCAGCAACTACATTGGGCTTCCCTGGATGGTAATCAATTGTGCAATCGTAGTCCTTGATTAACTCCATCCAGCGGCGTTGCCTCATGTTAAGCTCATGGTGAGAAAAGATATACTTTAGATTCTTATCGTCTGTGAAAATTTGGAATGTCTCTCCATAAAGATAATGTCTCCATATTTTCAAGGCATGGACTACAACAACTAGTTCTAGATCGTGTGTCAGATAATTCTCCTCGTATTTCTTAAACTGTCGAGAAGAAAAAGAAATCACTTGTTTATCCTGCATCAACACACATCCTAGTCCACTCTTAGAGGCATCACAGAAAACTATATACCCTTTCCCTTGTTCAGAGAACACAAGCACAGGTGCACTTGTTAACCTTTCCTTCAACAGCTGAAAAGATTGATGACACTTGTCACTCCAGGAAAAAGGAACATCCTTCCTGGTCAACTTAGTCAGGGGTAAAGCTATAGAACTGAAGTTCTTAATGAATCTCCTGTAATAGCCTGCCAACCCTAAGAAACTCCTGTTGGCTAAATGGACATCTATAAAATCCCTTTGTTTTGATTATGACAAACATTTCATTCCTATTTATCTGACGAGCTACTTGAGTGTGCAGGATGACAAAACCATAAGGGAAATTCAACAAGAAGTATTTATATTTTCATGCAAATGTAATCATTGTAAAAACTTGTACAGAAATATAATGTACAAGTACTTAGAATCGCATGTAAATCAAGCATTGGATTTTCCCTAGCTAAACACCTTAGTCATCCATTCAATAGGATCACCTATGCACACTCACACATATAATTAATGCCTAACTTGAAATCTTAAAACAGGATCTATCTCGGTCGACCAACTCCTCGACCGAGACACTCTCAGTCGACAAACTCCTCGACCGAGAAAGATCCAATGTAGCCGTTAGACACAACTGACAAGTTAGTTGGCAGTTGCAAATGAACGTTAATCCAGAGAGCCTGTCGGTCGACAAAACTTCGACCGAGTAGGTGTCTCGGTCGACCATTCCTCGACCGAGACGATCTCTGACAGAAACTGCAGAGTAAAGTAATTAGCCGTTGTTAAAGCAACAACTTTGTACCTAACGGCTAGTTAAGCACTTAGAAACCCCTAGAAGTTGTCTAGAACGTCCTTAAGCATACTTAGGCCATTCCTATAAATAGGACAAGCCATAGGACACTAGAACACACTTCTTACACTTGATATACTTGAGAAAATACTTGAGCCCTCTTGTGCAATCTGTGTGAACTGAGCTTTGTGATCAATTGGCCATTCTTCCTTTAGCTCAAGCTCGTCCTATAGGCTAGATTTTCCTAACCCTAGCAATCACAAGTCCATCATATTGGCTAGGAAAATCCAAACGCTTGATCTAGGGAAATCAAGCCTTGAGCTACAAGGATAAGTTGTATTTTCTTTTATTCCTTTCTTGTTCCTTGTATTACTTGTACTCTCCTTGCTACTCCAGGTAGGAGGCTGCGGATTGGAGAGGGTGAAGCTCTTCGTGGTGAAGAGGAAGACTTTGGACTACTTCAGAAGGCTGTCTTGACGGGAAGCTACTTCGGGAGGAAGGCTACTTCAAGGGGGAGCTTGAAGTTACTTCAAGGAAGGCTGCTTCGAGGTTGGCAAGACTACTTCAAGGTGAAGGCTGTCCAAAGGGTGTTTAGAAAGTATTGTAAATTTTATGTAACATCCTTGAGAGGTAATAAAATTTAGTACTTTCAAAATCCCGGTTGGGTAAGCAACCGGGTAGTGGACTGACTCCTTAGTATTTGCTAAGGTGGAACCACTCTAAACACCTGTGTTCCTCTTCTTAATCTTTACTTTGGTTGTTTGAGTTTAAATTACTTTAAAATCATTATAAAACTCTATTCACCCCCCCTCTAGAGGTTTTTCAATTGGTATCAGAGCAGGGCTTCAAGGAACCTTAACACGGTCTTGAAGAAATGGGTGATGGAGTGCTCAACCACCTCAACATTGAAGGAACGCTCGTTGCTAGACCTCCGGCATTCGACGGGACAAACTATCAATACTGGAAGAGAAGGATGCAATTCTATTTCCAAGGAATCAACTGGGATCTTTGGAGAATGGTATCTACACCATACACACTCCCACAAGATGATTTTGCAGTATGGGATGCTAATACGGTAAAAATGGCCCAAATGAATGCAAAGGCAGTAAGCATTTTATATTGTTCCATTTCAGTAGGTGAATTTAATAGAGTATCAAACTGTGATACCGCATATGACATTTGGCATAGATTATCTATAACATATGAAGATACTGTTCAAGTTAAAAACTCTAAAGTTAGTTTGCTTAAAACCAAGTTTGAACATTTTCGTATGGATCCAAACGAAACTATTAGCGAAATGTATTCAAAATTTTCTACTATTGTTAATGGTTTGAGTGCTTTAGGGAAACCTGTTCCTGAGGAAGATCAGGTATCAAAAATACTTCGATCTCTTCCTCCAAAGTACAAACCAAAGGTGACAGCCATTGCAGAAGCAAACGACCTCACTCGCCTCAAAATGGAGCAGCTCATCGGAAACTTAGAAGCTCATGAGGCAGACCTAGAAGAGGAAGAAAGAAGAGAACATGAACATCAACGTGGGCCAAAGAAAGATGTGGCTCTCAAAGCATCAAAAGCTCTCTCACAAGAGAGTGAGGAATCTAGTGAAGAAGAAGGAGAAGAAGCATTGATAGTCAACGGTAAGAAATATAGAAGGTTTAAATCTAATAAAATTTCTAGTTCTTCTTCCACTCCCAGGTGCTTCGAATGTGGAAAGAAAGGACATTTCAAAAATGAATGTCCCAAAGCTAAGAAGGGAAAGAAAAGCTCACATAAGAAGAAAGAAAAAGCTTATAAAGCGGCATGGGATGAAACGAGTGAAAGTGAAAGCGGAGAAGATAAAGTAGAATGTCTAATGGCAAGAGAAGATGAAGAATCTCAAGAGGTAAGCCTAGTTGATCTTCCTAAAGAAGAGTTAGTAGCTAGCTTACAAGAAACTCATGATAAGTATGTTGATGCCAAGAAGAAACTAAAAAGGGCTATAAAATCAAACAATGAGCTCAGTGCCAAAATAGATGAACTTTCTTCTGAAAAGAATAACATTGATCTTGAAAATGTATCTTTAAAAACATCTTTAGATGATTGCACTAGAAAGTTACTTACTTTGGAAACTAATGTTGATCTTCTATCAAAAGAAAAGACTGATTTGTTAGCTAAACTACAAGCTTTTCAAACTCAACCTATCTTGTGCAATCATTCGGACTATGACAATATTGTAAAAGAAAAGGATTCATTGCTTTCTGATTTAGACCAGGCAAGAAAAGATATACATAAGAAAATGAATGACATTGCTCAGTTGCAAAGAGAACTTTATGAGTTAAGAAGAAAAGATATTCTTGATAACATATTAAAGAGTGGTACTACCTTCAATGGAAGAAAAGGTTTGGGATATGTTCCAAAGAAAAACCAAACCAAAAAGACCCAAACTATGTTTGTACCCAAAAACACAATGGCTAGAAAGAGAAATGAAGTTGATTCTATTACTTGTCATTTCTGTTTACGTCTTGGACATTACTGTTTTTCATGCCCCTACAAGACTAAGAAGTCCAACTTAGTTTGGACCCCAAGACCCCAAACTTAGAAGAATGGAATGTAGTTGAGATATGACAAAATACTTAATTTTTGCAATTTATATTGTCCTATCTCAACAAACGATGCTATGCTTATTGGTATTATTTTTTCTGCATTGCTGTACTAAAACAGAAACTTCGTCGGTCGAAGTACTGTCGACCGAGCTCTGGGTCGGTCGAAGTATTGTCGACCGACTGGATGTCTTTAACAAATCGAAAATCTTCCAGTACTCATTTCGGTCGAAAATTGGTCAACCGAAAAATTTTCTGTTCTTTTTTATTGTAATACAGTAACCTGCTCGATCGACAAATTGTCGACCGAGAATTATATCGGTCGAACAATTGTCGACCGACTGGTTTTCTGTATCAGAACTTTTATACACATATGCATTTTAAAAGTTTCTAACCTTATCGGACCATCACATGGGTACCAAAATCTAAATTCTAATGCAGGAATGGGTAGTTGATAGTGGCTGCTCCAAACATATGACCGGGAACAAGGACGCCTTTCAAACCTTTGAAGAAAAGAAAAGTGGAACGGTTACTTTTGGAGACAATGGTAAGGGAAAAATCGTTGGAATAGGTAATGTTGGAACAAATCTCGAAATTAAAAATGTTCTACTTGTTGATGGATTGCATCATAATTTAATAAGTGTGAGTCAACTATGTGATAGTGGTTATGATGTGTTATTTAACAAAACCTGCTGCAAGTTATTGATAGAAAACACTACAAATGTTGTTTATGAAGGAAATAGAGTTGGAAATCTTTATATTCTCAAACCAAACTCTATGAAATCAGTAGTAGGTAAATGCTTGCTTGCAAATGAAAATACCTTACAATTATGGCATAAAAAGCTTGGTCATGCTAGTTCACATACTATTAAAAAGTTGGTGAAATATGATCTTGTTCGTGGATTACCTGCTTTGTCTTTTTATCTAGTTGCAAATTGTGAACCCTACACAATGGGAAAGCAAACCAAAACATCCTTTAAATCAAAACATGTGCTTAGCACCAGTAGATCCTTAGAATTAATTCATATGGACTTATTTGGACCAATGAGGACACAATCTATTGGTGGTAAACGATATTGTTTTGTTATTGTTGATGATTATAGTAGATTTACATGGGTACATTTTATTGCAACTAAAGATGATACTATTCATGTCTTTATGCAATTTTGTTCTAAGATTGAAAATCTTTTACAACATAAAATATGTACCATTAGAAGTGATCATGGTGGCGAATTTGAAAATCATACATTTGAGACCTTTTGTACATCTCAAGGGTATACCCATAATTTTTCTGCTCCACGTACCCCACAACAAAATGGTATAGTAGAACGGAAAAATCGATCCCTACAAGAAATGGCTAGGACCATGATGCTTGAACACAACACACCTAAAACCTTTTGGGCTGAAGCCGTAAACACTGCTTGTTATGTGCTTAATAGAGTAACTGTTCACTCTCATTTGAAGAAAACTCCATATGAAATACTACACTCTAAGAAACCTAGAGTTGACTACTTTCATACTTTTGGCTCAACATGCTACATTTTAAATACCAAAGATGATAGAGACAAGTTTGATTCTAAATCACACAAAGCATTCTTCTTGGGATATTCCACTTCTAGCAAAGCCTTTAGAATATATAACACTATATCTAGAAAAGTTGAGGAATCCATTCATATTTCTTTTCATGAAGAATCAAAATCTGAAAATCTAGATATCATTGATCTCACTAATCAATTTGAAAATACAACCATTTCTAATGATAGTGGGAAAATTCCTATATCCGAACCCCAAGTTGAAACACAACCTACACCTAGGCTTATCAAGGATCATCCCCAAGAACAAATGATTGGAGATCCAAATGATAAAGTCAAAACTCGGTCTTCCTTCAAATATGTTGCAAACATGGCTTTTGTTTCTATCATTGAACCTAAGAAAATATCCGAAGCTCTTAAGGATGATTACTGGATAATAGCCATGCAAGAAGAATTAAATCAATTCACTAAAAACGATGTATGGGATTTAGTTCCTAAACCACAAGACAAAACTATCATAGGAACTAAATGGGTGTTTAGGAATAAGCTCAATGAAGCAGGAGAAGTCATAAGGAATAAAGCTCGATTAGTAGCATAAGGATATAATCAACAAGAAGGAATAGATTTTGATGAAACATATGCACCCGTCGCTAGACTTGAAGCTATTAGGATGTTACTAGCTATTGCTGCCCATAAAAACATTAAGCTATATCAAATGGATGTCAAAAGTGCATTTCTAAATGGCATCATACAAGAAGAAGTTTATGTTGCTCAACCACCTGGTTTTGAAATACCTGAAAAGGATAACCATGTTTATAAACTTAAAAAGGCACTTTATGGTCTAAAACAAGCACCCAGGAATTGGTATGAACGGCTCAAGACATATCTTTTTGATAATGGTTTTTCTATTGGAAATTCAGACTCTACTTTATTCTTCAAAACATATGCATCTGATTTTCTAGTTGTGCAAATATATGTTGATGATATTATTTTTGGAGCCTCTAATGATTCATTATGCACACAATTCAGTGACATTATGCAAAAAGAATTTGAAATGAGCCTTATGGGTGAATTAACATTCTTTCTTGGTTTTCAAATTAAGCAAACGCCTGCAGGAATTTTCATAAGCCAAGAAAAATACACTAAAGAACTTTTAAAACGCTTTGGGATGGATCAATGCAAACATGCTACTACTCCTATGGCTACGTCTATCAAAATTGATAAGGATGAAAATGAGGAACCTATTGATGATTCCTTATATAGAGCCATGATTGGTAGTTTGCTATATTTAACCGCTTCTCGACCGGACATTATGTTTTCCGTTGGTCTTTGTGCTCGATTTCAATCCCAACCTATGCAATCTCATTTTCTTGCGGTTAAACGCATTCTTCGATATCTAGCCGGCACTACTTGTTTTGGTTTATGGTATCCAAAAGGACAATCCTTTGATTTTAAAGCATATACTGATGTGGATTATGCTGGTTGTTGACTTGATCACAAAAGTACTAGTGGTGGATGTTTCTTATTAGGAAGAGCCTTAGTATCTTGGTTTAGTAAGAAACAAAATACGGTTGCCCTATCTACAACTGAAGCTGAATATATGGCAGCCGGGTCTTGTTGTGCTCAAGTGATTTATATGCAACAGGTTTTAAGCGATTATTGTTTTAATCTTTCATCTACACCTATTTTTTGTGATAACACAAGCGCCATAAACTTAGCACACAATCCTATTTTACACAGCAGGGCAAAACACATTGAAATCCGTCATCATTTCTTAAGGGATCACATCTCAAAGAATCATGTTACTCTTCATCATGTTGATACGGAAAATCAATTGGCTGATATCTTTACAAAACCGCTTCCATTAGATCAATTCAACAACATTAGGAAGCAACTGCTTATTACTCCTTTGGAAGATGTTTTCTTTGATATCTGCGGTTCTTAACACAAATACTTGTTTACATTGTATCATTTTGGCTTATCAATGGACATCTTTTTTGGATTTGATAGGATATCTAATTAAGGGGGAGCTTTTATTAAAACGGTTATCTTTTTGAAATGACAAAGGGGGAGAGATATATACACCTATAACTTAGTATTTATGACAGATTCAATCAATGAGTTTCATACATATACTCTTGGCTTTACATTGAAAATTGCTATATTCCCATATGAACTGGATTTCTTGTTCCATAATTCATTGGGAATAATTAGCACACATTTTATAAACAAGAGGAAAAGTTACAAATGGCAATCTAAAGGTATGACATTTATATGTTTTATATTTCATTTATTTATATTTTGGAAATGTTTGTCATCTTCAAAAAGGGGGAGATTGTTGGCTAAATGGACATCTATAAAATCCCTTTGTTTTGATTATGACAAACATTTCATTCCTATTTATCTGACAAGCTACTTGAGTGTGCAGGATGACAAAACCATAAGGGAAATTCAACAAGAAGTATTTATATTTTCATGCAAATGTAATCATTGTAAAAACTTGTACAGAAATATAATGTACAAGTACTTAGAATCGCATGTAAATCAAGCATTGGATTTTCCCTAGCTAAACACCTTAGTCATCCATTCAATAGGATCACCTATGCACACTCACACATATAATTAATGCCTAACTTGAAATCTTAAAACAGGATCTATCTCGGTCGACCAACTCCTCGACCGAGACACTCTCGGTCGACAAACTCCTCGACCGAGAAAGATCCAATGTAGCCGTTAGACACAACTGACAAGTTAGTTGGCAGTTGCAAATGAACGTTAATCCAGAGAGCCTGTCGGTCGACAAAACTTCGACCGAGTAGGTGTCTCGGTCGACCATTCCTCGACCGAGACGATCTCTGACAGAAACTGCAGAGTAAAGTAATTAGCCGTTGTTAAAGCAACAACTTTGTACCTAACGGCTAGTTAAGCACTTAGAAACCCCTAGAAGTTGTCTAGAACGTCCTTAAGCATACTTAGGCCATTCCTATAAATAGGACAAGCCATAGGACACTAGAACACACTTCTTACACTTGATATACTTGAGAAAATACTTGAGCCCTCTTGTGCAATCTGTGTGAACTGAGCTTTGTGATCAATTGGCCATTCTTCCTTTAGCTCAAGCTCGTCCTATAGGCTAGATTTTCCTAACCCTAGCAATCACAAGTCCATCATATTGGCTAGGAAAATCCAAACGCTTGATCTAGGGAAATCAAGCCTTGAGCTACAAGGATAAGTTGTATTTTCTTTTATTCCTTTCTTGTTCCTTGTATTACTTGTACTCTCCTTGCTACTCCAGGTAGGAGGCTGCGGATTGGAGAGGGTGAAGCTCTTCGTGGTGAAGAGGAAGACTTTGGAGTACTTCAGAAGGCTGTCTTGACGGGAAGCTACTTCGGGAGGAAGGATACTTCAAGGGGGAGCTTGAAGTTACTTCAAGGAAGGCTGCTTTGAGGTTGGCAAGACTACTTCAAGGTGAAGGCTGTCCAAAGGGTGTTTAGAAAGTATTGTAAATTTTATGTAACATCCTTGAGAGGTAATAAAATTTAGTACTTTCAAAATCCCGGTTGGGTAAGCAACCGGGTAGTGGACTGACTCCTTAGTATTTGCTAAGGTGGAACCACTCTAAACACCTGTGTTCCTCTTCTTAATCTTTACTTTGGTTGTTTGAGTTTAAATTACTTTAAAATCATTATAAAACTCTATTCACCCCCCCTCTAGAGGGTTTTCAACTCCGAATCTCTGTCGGTGTCTTCGGTTGCTCCCATTGCAGGACAAATTCTACCTTTTTAGGGTCAACACGTATACCTGAAGCAGATATTACGTGTCCAAGAAAAGAAACTTCTAGTAACCAGAACTCACACTTGCTAAACTTAGCATATAACTTATGCTCTCTTAGCAAAGTTAGAGCCTGACGAAGATGGTGCTCAAGTTGCTGAGCATCTCTACTATAGATCAAGATGTCATCTATAAAGATGACAACACACTGATCGAGAAAAGTTCGTAAGATTCTATTCATGAGTTCCATAAATGCAGCTGGTGCATTAGTTAGTCCAAACGACATAACTGTGAACTCATAGTGACCATACCTTGTCCTGAAAGCAGACTTAGGTATGTCACCTTCCTTAATACGCAACTGATGATATCCCGACCTCAAATCTATCTTTGAGAAGACAGTTGCACCACGCAACTGGTCAAAGAGATCATCAATCCTCGGCAGAGGATACTTATTCTTTATGGTTACTTTATTTAACTGTCTATAATCAATGCACAACTGCATTGACCCGTCTTTCTTTTTAACAAAGACGACTGGTGTACCCCAGGGTGAAGTACTCAGTCAAATGAAACCCTTTCAAGCAACTCTTGTAGTTGTTTCTTGAGTTAAGCCATCTCAGCAGGCACCATCCTATACGGTGTTTGTGCTATCGGTTGCGTGTCCGGAACTAGATTAATCTCAAAATCTATTTCTCGGGGCAGAGGTACACCTAGAAGTTCTTCAGGAAATACATCTTCAAATTCCCTGACTATAGGAACTTTAGCAGGATTAGGACTCTCCATGGTGGTATCTACCACATGGGAGAATAATGCATAACATCCTTGCCTTATCAACTTCTCAACAACCATAGCCGACACAAGACAGGTTGGAAGAATCTTTCTATCTCCTTGAAAGATCCATGTGTCACTATCATCTGTGAACACAACTTGCTTGGACTCACAATCCAAGACAACCTTATACCTTTCTAAGGTATCCATCCCAAGGATTATATCAAACCCTTGCATCTCAAGTGGTATAAGATCCACTTGAATGCGATGTTCAGAAAAGAAGAGGAGGCAGGAAGAACATACCTCCCACAAAACAGCATATCCCATCAAAGGAGTTTCTAACTTCAAATTATCTGCGCTATGACTAACCGTCATATTGTAGTCTAGAATCACCCTTCGAGTGATAAAGGAGTGCGTAGCACTCAGATCAATCAAAACAGATACGACGCAAGGTGTAGACATATCTGAATAAAACAATTCCATCTGACCTGCCATAACCCGAGGGTTGATCACTGCATTAGGTGGATTCATCGCGTAGAATCTCGCTGTTGCATGTGGTTGATTCGGTGCTTTATGACTAGGTGTCGATGATCCAGCTTGGGACGCTTGTCCACGTACTCTAACATTACCTGGAAATTGTCTCTTTTGAGATCCTTGTTGACTCTGCCTTTGGGGTTGTGGCACACTCGCCTCTCGGGCTCTGCAATCCTTCATCAGATGCCCCACCTTTCCACAGATATAACAACTTATGATCCCTTGTTGTGGTCTAGTTGGTCCTGTGATCGACATAGATGTTGATCTACGAGCTCCTTCTGGTGGTAGACTTCGTCCTCTACCCCTATTTGACGTCCACTGCGTCTGGGTACTGAATCTAGGTGGTGTAGGCATAGAAAACCAAGGTTTCTTGAAACCTTTGGATGAGGATCCTTGGAACTGGGGGTACATCTTCTTGTTCTTGGTCTGTCTCTTCTCTGACACCGACTTCTCTATCCTCCTGACCGATTCCACAAAGGTAGCAAACCTTTCCCTGTTCTCCAGAGCAGACACGGGGGTGGTCAACTCAACATTTAATCCCTTCTCAAAATGTATAATCCTTTCTTCATCTGTAGCTACCATATGCAGATAGAACCGCAACAACTCCATGAACTTAGCTTCGTATTCACTAATGTTCATCAGTCCTTGTCTTATCCTCTCAAACTGAGAGATTTTCTCATCTAAGAACGTCTTAGGAAAGTATATGTTGACAAATTCCCGTCGAAAAACTTCCCATTCAATTTCCACACCTGGCCTTTTCTGTTCTTCCATTGTCCACCAATGACCAACACTCCCCTTGAGAAGATATACAGCATGTCTAACCTTCTCAACTTCTGGGATGTTCAGGATCCTAAAGGCCTTCTCTAGTTCTGTTAGCCACAAGTCAGCATATGCTGGGTCAGCTGTTCCAGCATACTCTGTGGCTCCAACCCGGCGTAGTCGTTCAAACATCTGGCCAAATCCCTGTCCTTCTGGATGGGTAGGTGCCCTAGGTACAGGTATATGCATCCTATCAGTCATGTGTGTCATGGCAGTCATGAACTGCCCGAACATGGCTTGGAAGGTTGGATTCCCCATGTTAGTTGGGTTGAACTAGGGTGGTTCAGGTACAGGTTATTCCCTTTCTTGGTCTCTTACACATTCTATAGGTGCAACGACATTACTCTCAGCAATCTGTTCCTCATGTGATCCAGACATATATAGTTTTCTCTTCTCCTCCTATATGAGCAGAAGACACTATTAGATATATTGGAAGACACTAGAACAAACTTTACAACCATAGTCATATGTCTCTGTAGACTCAGCGATCCTAGTGCTCTTATACCACTAATTTGTGACACACCGTTCGAACAAAACGTTATTAACTGTACGAAAGTGATTAATTAGCAACGGAAATACTGAAAATCACTAAAAATTAAAACTTTTTGTAAAGAGATCCTCAAACGGTAAAATTCTTTCATAAAGAAACAAGGTAAGTTATTTACAATTGATTCATCAGTATATCTCTGTATTATCTCATCTCGAGAGTCATAACACTAACTGTCTTGTTAAACTGTACATGAGCAGTATACAAAAATCTTGAGGCATTAAGCCAAAAATCTCAAATCTATATTAAACCATCTACTGACTCCTAAGACCTGAGAGTACAGAGATGACACATAGGACTTTCTATACATAAGACCTAACAGACAGTGACTCCACCTATGGATCACTGTTGTCCTTAATGTTGATGTTGTTGTTGTTGCTGCTCACCCACTGATGGGTTCCTCCTCCCTCAGGGTCTACCTAAAAATTTGAATCCCACGGGGGTGAGACAATTCAAAATTGTCCCAGTGAGAGTTATAACTCTTCGCCAGAAACATTATTATTGCAGATAAAAGAATAATACTGAGTAGTAGGATTATAAATATTCAACAGTAGGTAAATCACTGAATAACTAAATAAAGAAATATTCTTTATGCAATCATTTCAATTATATCTTGATTGAATAGCAAGTCATTCATTTAATAAGGAATATGAAGAACATGTATATTATTTCTCCAACTAGGACTTAATAAACAATGTATCATCAATCCTTGTTTCTCATAGTTCAGCCTAAGTAAATATGCTACATAGCTGATTACATTTTTTTCAAGCATACTTATGCCCTGAGGAGATGAGGTATACCGCTCATACTCCAACCGACCACTACGAAGTCGAAATCGGTACCATACATAGGTCATTAGAAGAGCCGGATTTCTATGACCTCATCTTCCTCAGTCGGTGTGAGGAGAAACTTGCAGGACATCTTGTGTCTCTGCTATAATAGCTTTCCAGGGTATTCTGGCAACTTCACTATTAGAGTTATAGTGGCATGTTGTACTCTCTTCGCAATTGAGGGATTTCTTGTATCTCACATCGATTCGGCATTAACAACATCTTCGGGAGATTAGTGATACATCATCCCGGCATATACATATAATGAAGGATTGAGAGATTAAATGTTTATCTCACATCAATTCCTTCATTAGGACGTAAGGATATTCGCATCCATAACCCCCACATACTCAAAAGTATGCTCTCCAGGAGTTCCCTTAGGAAATTCTATTTCACCATCACCTAACTTCTAACGATGATGGATCTATGGTCAGGGCTCTACATGATATAATTTTACTTGATTAATTAAGTGCATTACAACATTATTTTAGCATCAGGCATGAAATGACCATCTCGCAAAAACAGAATTAACTAATACGGAAGAGAATTACTTGCAGCGGATTACTGAAAATCACTGAAAATTTAAAACTTTTTGCAAAGAGATCCATTCACAGGAAAACTCTTTAACCATGAACCAAAGTATTCCAAATTCATCCTGGTTCACAAGTACACAACCTGTACCATTCCTTTTTAAGAATTACAACATTGACTGCCCTGTTAACAAATATACACAGGCAGTATAAAAACTTCGAGGCACTAAGCCAAAACTCAGATTGATACATTTAAAACTCCGAGGACCTGAGAGTACAGAGACGACACATAAGAATACTATCTATATGACTAGACAGACAATATTTCCACCTGAGATTTTATTGTTGTCCCTGCTGTTGCTGCTGCTCTTTCCCTGTTCTAGGGTTTTTGCTCTACCTTCCATGCATACCTAAAAATGTTTCCCATGGGGGTGAGACAATTGAAAATTGCGCCAGCGAGAGATAAAACTCTCCGCCAAAAACATTGTTATTGCAGTTTATCAAATTAAAACTGAGTAGGGGTTACTTTTACATTATCAGGCAGAATTATTCATCATAGAATAGAATAAGATAATCTCCATTCTCAAGGAGGTCGTTGCATCTACCCATGGTAGATAAGTAATAAATCTGTCTACTTTGTAGAGAATATAAAGAAACATAATTAACATTTATCTACTAAGGAATGCACAAAGAAATGCAACATCAGCCAATGAATCTCCGTATTCAATCCTTAAGCATACATGCTATACGGCTGATTACATTTTACAATCACACTTATGCTCTGAGGAGATGAGATATACCGCTCATACTCCAACTGACCATTACAAAATCGCCTCGGTACCATACATAGGTCATCAAAAGAGTCGGATTCTTATGACCTCATCTGTCTCGGTCAGTACGAGACCACATGCAGGACATCTCGTGTCTCTGCTAACTAGCTAGCCAGGGTATTCTGGCACCTTCGCTACAGAGTTACAGCATCAACTGCACTCTCATCGCCAATCGAGAGATTTCTTGTTTATCTCCTCGATCCGACATTAAGTATCATTGGGAGATTCATGATACATCCATCCCGACATATTCATGAAGAATTAAGAGGTTTCTTTTTTACCTTCCAACAATCTCTTCAATAGGACATAAGGATATTTTCGCCCATTTACCCTCACATATTCAAAATATGTGCTCTGAGTTTTGCCGCGGGCACCCGTTTCACCATCACCTATTCCTGACGATGATGGATCTATGGTCAGAGCACTACATGAATAGATTTCACTTGATTTATTAAGTACATTCTCATATTATTTTAGCATCAGCCAAGTTCTCAAACATAACTTATTACAACAATGCTATAAAGAGACATGTACTACTTTTATCAGATATTTATCAGTCTTTCAAAGACCCTGGGAACTCAGTCCCTCATTTCAATATTGGGAATTATCATCCCTTCACTTTCTCATCACCATAATCATATGGTTCTGGGTATTCAAACCCTTAACTCATCATTGAGCATTATTATACCTTTTTCAGGTAACTATCACCTTCAGGTCATCTGACCAAGGCATTCATGATACTTGTTACACAACCATCACACCTGGCTCACAAGGCCATGAAATATCTTGTCACCTCTCACTAGGTAACAACTTACTCATGTGACTCATAAAAGTCCATGCATATTGCTTCTTTTACTAAGCAACAACAACATTAAGGCACATAATGCCAATCAACATTTATTATATAAATGTCACAGCTCACACTAGCTATATACATCATCTCATAATATTTGTATGGTTATTAGGCATGATAACAGTCATACAAGATATTCATCACATCATGTGATGTGATAGTAACACCATTATTCCTCTACCAGGAATTAGGGTTTACTATCAAATAGGGCGTTTCATTCCCTTTACCCAAATTAGGGTTAGGGTTCCCCATTTCTCATTAATAAAGAGTTCATGATCTCATTATCTGTCCAACCCTTAATACATTATTCCATACCTCTGGGGCATTCAAGGATATCATATTTGATTATTCTAGAACATTAATTTCATCATATAGCATTAATGATCATCAATTCAAGGTATGAGTTCATTTCTCATCCTTATCATGGTATGATTATATCATACACATCATTTGGGCTTTCCCCATTCTCAAGGTACATTAATTAAAACTCATCAAGGTGTAACAAATCATTACATTTCATTGTAATAGTTGCATAACACACTTCATATGCTTCTTACCCAATTATATTGTATTTGAAGTACATCAAGGCATATAAACCCTGAAATGCTGAATGTGATAACTATCATATCTTGATGTATCACTTTCTCATCATTTCAAACTCTGTTGAGTTATCCATCTTATCTTGTATTAAGGTATTTCCCTCTTAATACATTCCATCACTAATCTCTTACCTTTATCATATAATGCAAAGGCCACAAATTAGAATTGTACAGCTATCTCACATGATATGGACTTATCTTAGTTTAAGGCATGACTTTATTATAAAGTTGCTTATAAACAATCACAATGATACACCCTAAACTAGGATTTCTCATCACATATCTTATGTATCCTTCATCCAATTATATTGGACTTATAATCATATCAAGGTATACGATCATATGAGGTCACTTTCAAATCACCTCTAAATCAAGCATAGAGCACCACGGCCGTGCAACCAAGAACGGCCGTGCGAGGGGAAGCTACCATGGCCGTGCTACCTTGCATGGTCATGCAAAGGGAGTTCACCTCATGAATCATATTCAAGTATGAATTCTATTCTCTCATTAGGGATTAGGGTTTCACATACCATCTCCCTTCTTTAGAATAGGGATTGCATATAGCATCACCCTTCATTAGGGTTTCATATCACATTGCCCATAATTAGGGTTTATGTTCATGATTAGGGTTTCATGATCTCTCTACTTAAGGATCATACCCTTAAACACCACATGAATCATATTCTTATAGGAATTCATGCTATCATCATCTCAACTTGATTAGGTCATATCAACCCCTCAATCGAGTTCATACAACTATGATTAACATAGTATATCAAGTCATTGATCCTATAAGCAATTAGGGTTCATCCCTTAATTGGCACTAACCACTTAGGTACTAATAGGGTTTCAACCTTTGTACCTTCATTGACTATCATTACTAATCAGCATTGGATCAATGGATCATTCACCATCTTGATTCTCAAGAGATTCAATCACATTGGACCTCCATTACATAAGTATCCAATTGAATTAGGGTTTCCAATGTTGATTCCTTCAATCATTGAATTCATGGAATCAATCATCAATTGGACCTATCCTCATACTTCAATTGAGTTTAATAGGTCAACCTTCAAATGATTTTACCCTAAATTAACCGTCAATTGGTCATCAATTAGGGTTTGGTTCAATTGTTTTAGGGTTTGGAATCGATGATTCATCAACACTAATCAATACAAGATTGGTTACATTGAAACTATTGAACCATCATTCAAATTGAACATGACCTGACCCCAAACGGTCTTGAGGTCGTTTGGATGACCACCAAACGGTCTTGAGACCGTTTGTCCATCATATCATCAATATCCAAGTCAACCAATTAAGGTTTGGATCATTGGATTGATCACCAAATCAACAATTGATTACACTTCAACTTAGTGACATTGGATCTTCAATTGCTTAACCATACTCAACCCTAGACCTCCAAACGATCTTGGGTGACCCCCAAACGGTCTTGAGACCGTTTGGATGAGTCCCAAACGGTCTTGAGACTGTTTGGCTCATCCAAACCTTGGATTCTAGTGAAAAATCATCAAGGTTTGGTCTATCGAGTTGATCAACAAATCAGCACTTAATTGCAATATGATTTGGTACCTTTAGACCTTCAATTAGTCAACTATACTTGACCACAGACCTCCAAACGGTCTTGGGGTGACCCCCAAACGGTCTTGAGACCGTTTGGGTGATTCCCAAACGGTCTTGAAACTGTTTGGGCTAATCAACCCAAAATCTCCAATTAACTCATTGGAATTTCAGCACTGTTTTCAATTAGGGTTTTCCCAATTGAATAGCCTTCAACTTCTGTTTCCTTGGGATTTAATCCCTCAAATTTGGTGATTCATTATACCACATCATTAGGAACAGTAATCCCAAACGGTAAACCCTTGGTCAACGCACTCAAACGGTCTTGAGACCGTTTGCCCAAAAAGTTCAATTAAATCAGATTGATAATCAGCACTTAATCCAATTAGGTTTCCCTAATTGATTAGCCTTCAACTCACGATTCCTTGGGAGTTAATCCCTCAAATTTGAATTGTCATCAACCAACATAATTATGAATAGGAATACCAAACGTTCAATGCATGGTCAACTCACTCAAACGGTCTTGAAACCGTTTTCCCAAACAGGTCAAGTTAATCAGGTTGAAAATCAGCATTTATTTCAATTAGATTTGCCTAATTGATTGGCCTTCAACCTACGATTCCTTTGGAGTTAACCACTCAAATTTGGTGGGTCATTATCCTACATAATTAGGAACCAAATTACCAAACGGTAAACGCTTGGTCAACCATCTAAAACGGTCTTGAAACCGTTTTCCCAAACAGGTCAAGTTAATCAGGTTGAAAATCAGCATTAAATTCAATTCGATTTGCCTAAGTGATTGGCCTTCAACCTACGATTCCTTTGGAGTTAACCCCTCAAATTTGGTGGGTCATTAGCCTACTTAATTAGGAACAATATTCCCAAACGGTCAACGCTTGGTCAACCATCTCAAACGGTCTTGAAACCGTTTGCTTCCAAACGGTTTCAGACTATTTGCCTTTAAATGGTTTGCTGAAACCGCATAGCCAATCAAATTAAAATGATTTCGAATAGCTATCAAAACCGTTTGGCTTGGTACTTTTCTTTGGATAAGCATCTATGATGATGTCATCATCCCCTTCCTTCGAACAACCAAGAGCAGCAACCGTTCTTGATGGAAATTGCAGCAAAGAAACAAAAGTGTATCAAATTGAAGAAAACAATCAACACATCATAGAGAATTGATGCAATAGCAATGATTATGGGTTTAAGTTATAAAACCCGCCTCCAAATGAGCTCCAAAGCTCCAATCTCACGACATCAATGGTGGATGAAGTTTTTGCAACTCCCCCTTAGGCTCGTCCTCAAGCTTTTGGTTGTAAAAGTTGGCTAGGGTTGAAGAGGAGATCGAAATAAGAAGGAATCCATAATTTATTTTCGATTTCCACCATGGAATCAAGATGAATGAGGGTTAATAAGATTACCAACAGGTTGGGGCTCGTCCTCCTGTTGCTCCTAAGTCCCCTTGAGCTCATCCAAAGAAAGGGAAGAAGAGAGGGCCGAAAAATCCTTTCAATTGATTTGGAATTGAAGTTTTTATAAAGGAAATTGAGGAGAGAGAAAGCATTTTTAATTTCCCTCAACTCTCAAATTGGTGCCACATAAACCCCCTCACTCCCTTGTG
This sequence comes from Alisma plantago-aquatica, assembly GCA_963693085.1. NCBI lineage: Eukaryota > Viridiplantae > Streptophyta > Magnoliopsida > Alismatales > Alismataceae > Alisma > Alisma plantago-aquatica. The sequence continues at coordinate 562,812,977 of OY856410.1, read as the reverse complement.
TACGAAGTCACATTCCTTTGCCTTTAATTCTCCTTCATTATCCTCAAATTAAAAGAAAAGCAAATTAAGCACCTTAATCATATAATAGTAATATCCATAATGTGAGTGGATATTACTTTCCTTTATAATAAGGTGAGTGGAGTTTCACCTCCTTTAGATATTTTCGTGCCTTATCTATGAAAAAGGAAGTATATACTTATTCAAACTCAACCAATAACATTTTGGTTGAAGGCCCTTTAATGAATATATTCATTTTTTCCCTAAATTGAATTAGGGTTTCAATTAGGATTAAATCTTGATTATTTTAATATCAAGATTCTCTCTCCTCCAACTTAATCCAAAAGAGGTTCCCCTCTCATTTTCTTTGCTCTACATGATGCCAAGAAACATTAGGGACCTTATTGAAGTGATAAATTACATATTGCACCCTAGGTTTTGGGTAAATTGCATATTACACCAAAACTAGGTGTTCATGCACGTATATTGCTTTATCAGCTCTTTCTTGGTATTCAGGCTTCCATAAGCCATACCTCAGCATAATTTTCACTATCATGATGATTCAAAACATGAGGAACATATTATCATGCACAATTTGCACTTAAACCCCTCAACTTGGGTAATTTTCACATTAGTCCAAAATAAGCAAACATTGCTTCAACATTGTCCAAACAGGACCAAAATTGAAACATAAGCTCCTCATGAGCCCTAATTACTTTTCACAAGATATTATTAAGCATATAATCATCTTTATTAATCAAAACACCTAGGGTTAGAGTATAACCCAGGTCAGGGATGTTACAAATTATAAACCCCTAACAAGGATTTCGTCCCCGAAATCTAGATAAAGGAAGACAAATGTATTTCATTCATCACACTATCTAATCTTCACATATCATCTCCTTATTATGGAGACACCAAAAAGCTTTGTTCAACAGAATGTGTTTCCTTACAGGATTCTTATAGAATCAACACACAAGACACATTCTCCACTGTCCCCTTATCATAGACTGTGGAGTCAACTTTGTGTCACATAACACTTTTCTTGTTCATAGAGACATCTTACATTCCTTATTAATATCATGTTTATGCAAAGCATAAACCCCTAACATATGATGTTCATATCATTTTATATAATCAGGCTGATTTCATAGTTGACCACTCTAGGTAGCCAACCTAAACCATCTGATAACTCTCAGATACCAGAATCTCTTACCTTGGTATCAGTCACATGTGTTGGGAACACATCACATTCTCATATTCCTTTCATTATGAGGCATTACTTGTTACATATGTCTTTTTCTTGGAGCCAAAGTCCAAGATAACTGATACTTTTCTAACTATCCCTCACATGAACATATTTATCTTATGCACATCAGGTGTCCTAAGACCCACTTGATTTCCATGTCCCTGAAAGGAAAGAAAACAAGGATTCATATTCCTCTTATTATTTCATGTATTTTTAGCTATTCATGAACCATTTACTCTTTATCTCATCTTAGGTTCCTTGCCTTTAGCATTGGAATTTGTAAGGATGATTACATGTCATTATCCCTTTCTTTATTATTATCTAGCATGTTTATGATCATCTCATGATCTCATCACATTTCCCATGTCCTCATTATGGAAAAGATCTTTATTATGCTGGCAACATTATTGAACAAGGTCCATCTCCCTCATTCTTATTCTTGTCTTATGAGGAGTACATTTTTAGTTCCTCATACAACATGCTCATCTGAGATTATCTCAAGCTTCTCTTTCTTACGCATGAGATATGACACATTTATTCATTCCAAATTTCTGATTTCATGATACTCATTAGATTGTCTCAGAATGACTACTTGATCAGAGCAATAAAAAAGACAACAATCTAAGAGTTTCCATACCCACTTTATCATCAATAGTTGTATACCTGGCCAGGGTTTACAAGTACTGTGATCAAGTAGTATGCACTTTGTCTAATATCATATTCCTTGATTTTATTATAAGCATAAAATTTAACATCCCTGGATTTTATCCAGGAATCTCTTCTATACCTCTTCCTCTTTCATAGAGGTAAGACCAATATAGAGCATTTAAAAGAATACTGAACAAAATTCAAATTCTATTTTTCATCATTTCGTCCCTATATAGCAACCAATAGGGAAAACAAAATCAACAATCCTCTTTTTTTTTCCTATAACAAAAAGGGTTTAGTGTACTCGACATGTACACATTAATAGCATACCTTTTCCTCATATCATGGTCTTATTAGTCTTATTACTGATGCAAAAACTAAGCCATGGGATCTTACAGGTGAAAGGTTAAGACCTTTGCACTTACTTAATGGCTACTGCCCTGGTACACTAGGCATTTGTTGCACTATTAGTACCAAAAACTTGGTTTTTCAAAACCATTAAGCAAATGTCTCTAGAATTATAGAGACCATTCCCTACTTCTCAGCTTATTGCCCTTCCTTGAGCACTGCCATCATAGATTTATTATCTGACTAAACTCATGGCAGAGTCTACTTTCTTGCCATAAGTTAATCTTTTCCATATTTTCCCTTGTTCCAACTTGACTAAGTCATTCAGGAGCTCTTTTAAAGCTCAAGCTTTGTGTATTAAGGACTGATAACCTAGATTGTAAGGCTAGTATCCAGTCCACTTATATGCAGTACTGTTGCCCCAATCTTCCCAACAAGAGCATGATCATAGGATTCTCTATCCTGATCAGGTCTTAATGGGGATTGACACTCATTCTATTCTTGCCTGATCCCTTGCACCTCTTCTTGGTGCAACAACATTGCTCCCAGCAATGTGTTCCTTGTGTTCTCCAGTCATTTTAACTTTTACCCTTTCTCTGCACAAGCATAAATCATTATAGGGTATACCGGAGGACACTATCACAGACTCGATACCTTAGTCCTATGTCTCTGTAGACTCAGCGAACCTAGAGCTCTGATACCACTAATTGAAACGACCGTCTCACGAAAACAGGATTAACTAATGCGGAAGTGAATTATTTGCAGCGGATTACTGAAAATCACTGAAAATTTAAAACTGTTTGCAAAGAGATCCATTCACAGGAAAACTCTTTAACCATGAACCAAAGTATTCCAAATTCATCCTGGTTTACAAGTACACAACCTGTACCATTCCTTTTCAAGGATTACAACATTGACTGCCCTGTTAACAAATATACACAGGCAGTATAAAAACTTTGAGGCACTAAGCCAAAACTCAGATTGATACATTTAAAACTCCGAGGACCTGAGAGTACAGATACGACACATAAGACTACTATCTATATGAATAGACAAACAATATTTCCACCTGAGATTTTATTGCTGTCCCTGCTGTTGCTGCTGCTCTTTCCCTGTTCTAGGGTTTCTGCTCTACCTTCCATGCATACCTAAAAATGTTTCCCACGGGGGTGAGACAATTGAAAATTGCCCCAGCGAGAGATATAACTCTCCGCCAAAAACATTGTTATTGCAGTTTATCAAATTAAAACTGAGTAGGGGTTACTTTTACATTATCAGGCAGAATTATTCATCATAGAACAGAATAAGATAATCTCCATTCTCAAGGAGGTCATTGCATCTACCCATGGTAGATAAGTAATTCATCTATCTACTTTGCAGAGAATATAAAGAAACATAATTAACATTTATCTACTAAGGAATGCACAAAGAAATGAAACATCAGCCAATGAATCTCCGTATTCAATCCTTAAGCAAACATGCTATACGGCTGATTACATTTTACAATCACACTTATGCTCTGAGGAGATGAGATATACCGCTCATACTCCAACCGAACATTACGAAATCGCCTCGGTACCATACATAGGTCATCAAAAGAGCCGTATTCTTATGACCTCATCTGTCTCGGTCAGTACGAGACCACATGCAAGACATCTCGTGTCTCTGCTAACTAGCTAGCCAGGGCATTCTGGCACCTTCGCTACAGAGTTACAACATCTACTGCACTCTCATCGCCAATCGAGAGATTTCTTGTTTATCTCCTCGATCCGACATTAAGTATCATTGGGAGATTCATGATACATCCATCCCGACATATTCATGAAGGATTGAGAGGTTTCTTGTTTACCTTCCAACAATCTCTTCAAGAGGACGTAAGGATATTTTCGCCCATTTACCCCCACATATTCAAAATATGTGCTCCGAGTTTTGCCGCGGGCACCCGTTTCACCATCACCTATTCCTGACGATGATGGATCTATGGTCAGAGCACTACATGAATAGATTTCACTTGATTTATTAAGTACATTCTCATATTCTTTTAGCATCAGCCAAGTTCTCAAACATAACTTATTACAACAATGCTATAAAGAGACATGTACTACTTTTATCAGATATTTATCAGTCTTTCAAAGACCCTGGGAACTCAGTCCCTCATTTCAATACTGGGAATTATCATCCCTTCACTTTCTCATCACCATAATCATATGGTTCTGGGTATTCAAACCCTTAACTCATCATTGAGCATTATTATACCTTTTTCATGTAACTATCACCTTCAGGTCATCTGACCAAGGCATTCATGATACTTGTTACACAAGCATCACACCTGGCTCACAAGGCCATGAAATATCTTGTCACCTCTCACTAGGTAATAACTTACTCATGTGACTCATAAAAGTCCATGCATATTGCTTCTTTTACTAAGCAACAACAACATTAAGGCACATAATGCCAATCAACATTTATTATATAAATGTCACAGCTCACACTAGCTATATACATCATCTCATAATATTTGTATGGTTATTAGGCATGATAATAGTCATACAAGATATTCATCACATCATGTGATGTGATAGTAACACCATTATTCCTCTACCAGGAATTAGGGTTTACTATCAAATAGGGCTTTTCATTCCCTTTACCCAAATTAGGGTTAGGGTTCCCCATTTCTCATTAATAAAGAGTTCATGATCTCATTATCTGTCTAACCCTTTATACATTATTCCATACCTCTGGGGCATTCAAGGATATCATATTTGATTATTCTAGAACATTACTTTCATCATATAGCATTAATGATCATCAATTCAAGGTATGAGTTCATTTCTCATCCTTATCATGGTATGATTATATCATACACATCATTTGGGCTTAACCCCATTCTCAAGGTACATTAATTAAAACTCATCAAGGTGTAACAACTCATTACATTTCATTGTAATAGTTGCATAACACACTTCATATGTTTCTTACCCAATTATATTGTATTTGAAGTACATCAAGGCATATAAACCCTAAAATGCTGAATGTGATAACTATCATATCTTGATGTATCACTTTCTCATCATTTCAAACTCGGTTGAGTTATCCATCTTATCTTGTATTAAGGTATTTCCCTCTTAATACATTCCATCACTAATCTCTTACCTTTAGCATATAATGCAAAGGCCACACATTAGAATTGTACAACTATCTCACATGATATGGACTTATCTTAGTTTAAGGCATGACTTTATTATAAAGTTGCTTATAAACAATCACAATGATACACCCTCAACTAGGGTTTCTCATCACATATCTTATGTATCCTTCATCCAATTATATTGGACTTATAATCATATCAAGGTATACGATCATATGAGGTCACTTTCAAATCACCTCTAAATCAAGCATAGAGCACCACGACCGTGCAACCAAGAACGGCCGTGCGAGGGGAAGCTACCAAGGCCGTGCTACCTTGCATGGTCGTGCAAAGGGAGTTCACCTCATGAATCATATTCAAGTATGAATTCTATTCTCTCATTAGTATTAGGGTTTCACATACCATCTCCCTTCTTTAGAATAGGGATTGCATATAGCATCACCCTTCATTAGGGTTTCATATCACATTGCCCATAATTAGGGTTTATGTTCATGATTAGGGTTTCATGATCTCTCTACTTAAGATCATACCCTTAAACACCACATGAATCATATTCTTATAGGAATTCATGCTATCATCATCTCAACTTGATTAGGTCATATCAACCCCTCAATCGAGTTCATACAACTATGATTAACATAGTATATAAAGTCATTGATCCTATAAGCAATTAGGGTTCATCCCTTAATTGACACTAACCACTTAGGTACTAATAGGGTTTCAACCTTTGTACTTTCATTGAATATCATTACTAATCAACATTGGATCAATGGATCATTCACCATCTTGATTATCAAGAGATTCAATCACATTGGACCTCCATTACATAAGTATCCAATTGAATTAGGGTTTCCAATGTTGATTCCTTCAATCATTGAATTCATGGAATCAATCATCAATTGGACCTATCCTCATACTTCAATTGAGTTTAATAGGTCAAACTTCAAATGATTTGACCCTAAATTGACCCTCAATTGGTCATCAATTAGGGTTTGGTTCAATTGAATTAGGGTTTGGAATCAATGATTCATCAACACTAATCAATACAAGATTGGTTACATTGAATCTATTGAACCATCATTCAAATTGATCATGACCTGACCCCAAACGGTCTTGAGGTCGTTTGGATGACCACCAAACGGTCTTGAGACCGTTTGTCCATCATATCATCAATATCCAAGTCAACTAATTAAGGTTTGGATCATTGGATTGATCACCAAATCAGCAATTGATTACACTTCAACTTAGTGACATTGGATCTTCAATTGCTTAACCATACTCAACCCTAGACCTCCAAACGGTCTCGGGTGACCCCCAAACGGTCTTGAGACCATTTGGATGAGTCCCAAACGGTCTTGAGACCGTTTGGCTAATCCAAACCTTGGATTCTAGTGAAAAATCATCAAGGTTTGGGCTATCGAGTTGATCAACAAATCAACACTTAATTGCAATATGATTTGGTACCTTTAGACCTTCAATTAGTCAACTATACTTGACCCCAGACCTCCAAACGGTCTTGGGGTGACCCCCAAACGGTCTTGAGACCGTTTGGGTGATTCCCAAACGGTCTTGAAACCGTTTGGGCTAATCAACCCAAAATCTCCAATTAACTCATTGGAATTTCAGCACTATTTTCAATTAGGGTTTTCCCAATTGAATAGCCTTCAACTCAGGATTCCTTGGGAGTTAATCCCTCAAATTTAGTGAGTAATTAGAACACATCATTAGTAACAGTAATCCCAAACGGTAAACCCTTGGTCAACGCACTCAAACGGTCTTGAGACCGTTTGCACAAAAGGTTCAATTAAATCAGATTGATAATCAGCACTTAATCCAATTAGGTTTCCCTAATTGATTAGCCTTCAACTCAGGATTCCTTGGGAGTTAATCCCTCCAATTTGAATTGTCATCAACCAACATCATTATGAATAGGAATCCCAAACGGTCAACTCTTGGTCAACTCACTCAAATGGTCTTGAAACTGTTTTCCCAAACAGGTCAAGTTAATCAGGTTGAAAATCAGCATTTAATTCAATTTGATTTGCCTAATTGATTGGCCTTCAAACTACGATTACTTTGGAGTTAACCCCTCAAATTTTGTGGGTCATTATCCTACATAATTAGGAACAAAATTCCCAAACGGTCAACGCTTGGTCAACCATCTCAAACGGTCTTGAAACCGTTTTCCCAAACAGGTAAAGTTAATCAGGTTGAAAATCAGCATTTAATTCAATTCGATTTTCCTAAGTGATTGGCCTTCAACCTACGATTCCTTTGGAGGTAACCCCTAAAATTTGGTGGGTCATTAGCCTACATAATTAGGAACAAAATTCCCAAGCGGTCAATGCTTGGTCAACCATCTCAAACGGTCTTGAAACCGTTTTCTTCCAAACGGTTTCAAACCGTTTGCCTTTAAACGATTTGCTGAAACCGCATAGCCAATCAAATTAAAATGATTTGGAATAGCTATCAAAACCGTTTGGCTTGGTACTTTTCTTTGGATAAGCATCTAGGATGATGTCATCATCCCCTGCCTTCGAACAACCAAGAGAATCAACCGTTCTTGATGGAAATTGCAGTAAAGAAACAAAAGTGTATCAAATTGAAGAAAACAATCAACAAAGCATAGAGAATTGATGCAATAGCAATGATTATGGGTTTAAGTTATAAAACCCGCCTCCAAATGAGCTCCAAAGCACCATGCTCACGCAATAAATGGTGGATGAAGTTTTTGCAACTCCCCCTTAGGCTCGTCCTCAAGCTTTTAGTTATAAAAGTTGGCTAGGGTTGAAGAGGAGATCGAAATAAGAAGGAATCCATAATTTATTTTCGATTTCCACCATGGAATCAAGATGAATGAGGGTTAATAAGCTTACCAACAGGTTGGGTATCGTCCTCCTGTTGCTCCTAAGTCCCCTTGAGCTCATCCAAAGCAAGGGAAGAAGAGAGGGCCGAAAAATCCTTTCAATTGATTTGGAAATGAAGTTTTATAAAGGAAATTGAGGAGAGAGAAGGCATTTTTAATTTCCCTCAACTCTCAAATTGGTGCCACATAAACCCCCTCACTCCCTTGTGTACGAAGGCACCTTCCTTTGCCTTTAATTCTCCTTCATTATCCTCAAATTAAAAGAAAAGCAAATTAAGCACCTTAATCATATAATAGTAATATCCATAATGTGAGTGGATATTACTTTCCTTTATAATAAGGTGAGTGGAGTTTCACCTCCTTTAGATATTTTCGTGCCTTATCTATGAAAAAGGACGTCTATCCTTATTCAAACTCAACCAATAACATTTTGGTTGAAGGCCCTTTAATTAATATATTCATTTTTGCCTTAAATTGAATTAGGGTTTCAATTAGGATTAAATCTTGATTATTTTAATATCAAGATTCTCTCTCCTCCAACTTAATCCAAAAGAGGTGCCCCTCTGATTTTATTTTCTCTACATGATGCCAATAAACATTAGGGACCTTATTGAAGTGATAAATTACATATTGCACCCTAGGTTTTGGGTAAATTGCATATTACACCAAAACTAGGTTTTCATGCACGTATATTGCTTTATTAGCTCTTTCTTGGTATTCAGGCTTCCATAAGCCATACCTCAGCATAATTTTCACTCTCATGATGATTTAAAACATGAGGAACATATTATCATGCACAATTTGCACTTAAACCCCTCAACTTGGGTAATTTGCACATTAGTCCAAAATAAGCAAACATTGCTTCAACATTGTCCAAACAGGACCAAAATTGAAACATAAGCTCCTCATGAGCCCTAATTACTTTTCACAAGATATTATTAAGCATATAATCATCTTTATTAATCAAAACACCTAGGGTTAGAGTATAACCCAGGTCAGGGATGTTACAAGGCATGTTTCCAAACATAAACCATTAAGACCATTGCTATAAAGAAAGAGTATTATTTGAATCAAGTTCTTTCACAACTTTATCAATATTGGGATCTTAATCCCCTATTAATTCATCATCATGATCCAAGAATATGGGTTTTCAACCCTTAGATCATCAAATCACTTGTTACAACTTTAATAGGTAACTCAATGCCATTAAGTCATTTAACAGTGTAAACATAATAATAGCATTGTAGGTATTTCATATGACTCATACAACCTGCCAATTTCATTTGTTACCTTTCAATAGGCAACATTGCATATTATTGCTTACAAATCTCATTAAATACTTTTTAATGAACAAAGCATCATAGCCCTTACCTGACTATATTCAATATTTCATAAAACCTATAGATTAGCACAGATGACAATAGGTACATAAATTTTACATCAGCATTTACAAAACAAAGATAACTTCACTATTCACATTGAATCACCCTTCATTAGGGTTATCAAAATATCCTGCCATTAGAGTTTACTATTCACCCCAAGTAGGAGTGATTAACAAAGTACCTTTAATTAAGGTTACCATGTCATCATTATGAACTAAGTTCACATCATCATCATATATTAGGGACACTTCCATTATTACCCTCAATTTAGGGTTAAGATTCATTAACCATCATAATTAGGGTTTTCATGATCTCACTACCATGGATCATACCCTAATTAGGCATTCATACAGGAAGTCCTTTACTTGAATAACATTCATATAAGAAGTCTTTTCTCTCTCATCCCTTATATAAGTTGATGCTTTCATCACCCTTGATTAGGCTAAGTCAACTCAACATTGACATCATGAGCTATGTCATTACTATTGTGATCATTAAAGATTACTTATTCAAAGAGTACTAATCACTCTATCCTATCAAGGATACCTTTATTATAATCACCATTGATTATAACATGCACTAATCAACTAATCACTTGGTCCTTTAATCACTTTAAGTATTCATGAGGTTTAGGTTAATCAACCACCAAACCATATTGACCACTAAGAGGTCAAACGATCTTGACCTACTTAGACCTCAAACGATCTTGCACACTAAATCCCCAAATGGTCTAAGACTGTTTGGACCTTCATGCGGTCCTGGTCTGCCCTTGAAACCGTTTGGTAAAGTAAACCTCCAAGACCGTTTGCTAAAGTTGCTTTTGAAAATGCATAGACTCAAACGGTTTGGGATCGTTTCGTCCCAAACGGTCTTGAGACCGTTTGGTCCCAAACAATATTGAGACCATTTGGACTCAAATGGTCTTGAGACCGATTGGTCCAAACCACCTCAAAACCGCATGGACCAAGTATGGTCCATACACCTCCAATTGAGTTAGGGTTTCCATTGTTGGATCCTTCAACAGTTGTATATATGTATTCAATCATCAGTTGGACCTATCACCATTATTCAATTGAGTTAATTAGGTCAACCTACAACTGATTTGACCCTTAATTGAACCTCAATCAATCATCATTTAGGGCTTGATTCAATTGGATTAGGGTTTGGAATCAATAACCCTTCAACATAATTCAATGTGGGTCTAATTGATTTGAAACTATTGACCCATCATCTAATTAATCATGACCTGACCCCAAATAGTCTTGGGATCATTTGGATGACCTCCAAACGGTCTTGAGACCATTTTCCCATTACTTCATCAAAAACCATGTCGTTTGTTTAGTGTTTGGATCCTAGGATTGGTCACCAAATCAGCAATTAATTACACATCACCTTGATACCTTTGGTGCTTCAATTGGTCAACCATGCTTAACCCTAGACCTCCAAACGGTCTTGGGTGATCACCAAATGATCTTGAGACTGTTTGGGTGATCCTCAAACGGTTTTGAAACCATTTGGGTCACTCAACCCAAACTTCAACATATTGAAATATCAAAAATAACAATTAACCCAATTAGGGTTTAGAGGGTTGATGGACCTTTAATTGGTGAACCACTTGGAATTAATTGATGATTATTGGTAGGTGATTAGTCTACAGTATTCTCAATAGACCTCCAAATGGTCAACGCCTGGTCAACACTTCCAAACGGTTTGAAACCGTTACGCTCCATGCGGTTTGATGAAACCGTTTGCAATCAAATGGTTTAAAACCGTTTGCTCCCAAACAGTTTGGGAAACCATTTGAGAAAGGATTGGAGACCGTTTGCTAAAGTAAATTTCTTGGATAAACATCAAAATTAATGCCACCTTCGTCTACCTCTGTCCAACCAAGAACAGGGGCTGTTCTTCACGGAATTGATAGCAAGATCTTAAGAGAGTATCTAAAGAAGAAGAATAACCAATGATTTTAGGAGAGAATGATGCATTAACAAAGCTTAAGGGTTAGAGTTATAAAACCCACCTCTAGGACTGATCAAGAGCTCCAAGCTCCGAAGCTTTAATGGTGGTTTGAGCTCCTAGAAGTTGTCCAAGGTTCCTTCTTCACTTTTTAGATGAACAAGATGGCTAGAAAGGAAAATTGTGTGAAGAAACACTACTACAGAAATAGCATTCAATGTCACTTTTCTGGGCGTCGGTTATTAAGGAAAACCGACGCCTTATATGTTAGGCATCGGTTTTTTAAGCAAACCGACGTCTATATTCAAAGACCAGCCAGACACGGGTACCGCTTTGTATTCAGCGTCGGTGGTTTATAACAAACTGACGCTGAAAGTCGGCCGCGAAATCCAAATTTAGATAAAAAAAAAAATAGTGTCATTGTCAGCGTCGGTCATGTAGGTATACACCGACGCCTATGTGCGATGAAAATTTGCGCAAAAAGTGTCACTTTCAGCGTCGGTTATCCTGTTATAACCGACGCGGAAGGTTGTTCCCGCCAAACAATTTCATGAAAATATCGTCCAATTGGACGTCGGTTGTTGCAAACAACCGACGCTAAAGATGTTTAGGCGTCGGTGGATGCAAACAACCGACGCTATATGGGAACTTATACTCCGCGATCGCCCGACTCTTCCCCTTTCTTCTGTTTCATTGCGAGCAATTACCCTATTTCTCTGCTGCCGGCGATTTCTCTCCGGCGATTTCTTCTCCAGTGCCATTTCTCCGGCTATTTCTTCTCCGGCGCCCCCTTCTCCACCACCACTCCTCCTTCTCCGCGCCCCCTTCTCCGCCGCCCCTACTGCCCGCCCCTGCTGCCTGCCCCTGCTGCTCCAAGCGCCTGAGGCCGCCGCCACGCCTGACTCTTCGGCGCCGCCTGGTGCTTTTCCACGGTCGTCGCGCCGCCGCAACCACCGCCAGAGCCACCGGAGCTGCTAGCTGCTCCTCCACCGCCGTCGCTGCTAGCTACTTCTCCAGCCAGAGCCACCGGAGCGTCTGCCTTCTTCCCTCTGACAAGGTTGGTCTTCCCGCTGCTAGCTGCTCTGCTTTTTTATGCATCGATCAAATTGTTGTGATAAAAATGCATGTAATGTATTTGATTAGAGTTAATCTAATCTGGATGTTCATAATAATGGTATGTTAAATATGATGATTAGGGATAAATATAATGTCTAGTACACAAATATTAGATGATATTCAAGAAAACCCTAGTTTGATGAGCATGTTGTTAATCATGTTAATTATGATTCTTCTATATATTCTGATGTCATTATATAATTATGTGATCCCAACATATTAAATTGAATTAGAATGATTTCATGAATTATAGGGTTTTAAAGTTGATAAACATGTACATGCAGAAATAGGGTTATTAAACCAATGGTTATAACATAGTATGATCTTAATCTGATCTGGATGTTCATAATAATGTAGTATGTTAAATATGATGATTAGGGATACATATAATGTCTAGTAAAGATTCCTAGACCTTTTGTTTGAAACTATTGATTTCTTGATTTATTATTTAATAATGCTCTATTGATTAGGATTAACCATGTTGCCTGTACTTTATAGACATTTATTATATATAAGAATGACAACACATGTATTTGTTGGCCTAGAAACCCGTCCAAGATTGGCTCATTAGGAGTAAATCTTGGATAGTCCCCGGTTTGGGACTGTTCTTGAACACCTAATCTCACTTAGGATGTAAGTGTATAATGTGTATTGGGTTTTCGAGAAAATTTCAGTAGCATTTCCCCGTTTGTTCTCTAAGTACATATGTACTTAGAGAACAGCGGGGAAATGCTGCCGAAATTTTCTTGAAAACCCAATACACATTATACACTTACTAGTGAGATTAGGTGTTCAAGGATGGGATAGGTGGTACACATTTATTATATATAAGAATGACATGAAATGTGTTTGTTGGCCTAGAATGTGAACAATCATTGTTTTTTATATTACTTGTACATTGATATAAATTAGAATGAACAATCACTAAATTATATACTGTTTGTATGGAGTCCGGCTTCATTGTAGATATCTATTATTGTGTTTGTTGGCCTAGAAACCCGTCCAAAATTTACTCATTAGGAGTAAATCTTGGATAGTCCCCGGTTTGGGACTGTTCTTGAACACCTAATCTCACTTAGGATGTAAGTGTATAATGTGTATTGGGTTTTCGAGAAAATTTTGGTAGCATTTCCCCGTTTGTTCTCTAAGTACATATGTACTTAGAGAACAGCGGGGAAATGCTGCCGAAATTTTCTTGAAAACCCAATACACATTATACACTTACTAGTGAGATTAGGTGTTCAAGGATGGGATAGGTGGTACACATTTATTATATATAAGAATGACATGAAATGTGTTTGTTGGCCTAGAATGTGAATGTTTATTATATATAAGAATGTGAATTTATTATATATAAGAATGTGTATGTTTATACAAATGCTAAATGTTTTCCTTATTCTAGTTGATACAAATGCTAAATGTTTTCCTTTTTAATGAAATTTTCAGATGGCTCACCATGATGAGAATGATGTCCATGATGAGCATGAAGTCCATGATGAGCATGCTGTCCATGACGAGCATGACGAGGATACCAACGTAAGTTCTAAAAACATATCCCGTATTTCTATAAAATTCATTATCTTCTAGTTATGTCATATATCCTGTATTTCTATATTGGCTTAATTCGGTGTGTTTATTTTTGTCAAATTTTAGGTTGATGATGCACAGCTACCCACTGAAGCAATTGAGCAACTTGATGCGCAGCAACAAAAACTTAACAAGAAAAGGGGTATCACTCTGTTGAAAAAGTTACTTGCGCTGAGTGGCAGTGGATCCAAATTGGTTGTGGAGTTTGATAATGGAGGGAATGCAATTGGAGTGAACCGCAATAATTTTATAAACTATCTTGGGGTTGTCACTCGAAGCCATTGTGGTGTTAAATATGATAATTGGCATAAAGTTCCTCAGGCGAAGAAAGACTTGATATGGAAAGATTTATGCGTGAGTTATTATTATTTGCAATTCTATTTTGTAGATTACAAATTCTATTATTTGCAATTATATTTTTGGTACTAGTTAATAACATTTCTATTTTACAGAATCTGTTTGCATTGGATGAGATGTTGCATCGTAAAAGTGTGATGCAACGCGCTGGAAAGATGCTTAGGAATTACAGGACAAATCTGAACAGAGAATACATAAGACAGGGTGATAAGAAGAAGAAGTCAGCCCTTGAACAATGGAACTTCTTGGACAAAGAAGATTGGGACAATTTTGTTGCTTCAAGAAAATCTGAAGAATTCAAGGTATTAGGCGTCACTCCCATTTTAATTAATATACATTGTATTCACCTATTCAAGATTAAGATTTAGTGCTACTAACGTAATTATAAATGTGCATACTAACTAGGCCCTCAGTGACGCACAAAAAGCAAGGCGTGCACTGAATGTACATGACCATACTATGGGTCCAAAAGGCTATGCAAGCGTTCGCCAAAGACTACAGGCGGAGTCTGCGGCTACTCAGGAGTCTGCGACTACTCAGGAGTCTGCAGCCACACCCTTCCCTCGCCATGATATCTGGATAGCTGGCAGGAAAAACAAGAAGGGTGAAATAAAGAAGCCCGAAACTGCTGAGGCGGCTGCAAAAATGGTAAAATACAACTCTTAGAGCAATCATTTGAATATTGATTATTTGTGGTGTTAACTTACCAATTTTTGTTTATGGTGATTAGCGGGAGCTGCACGAGCAGAGAAAACAAGGCACGTTCATCCCTCAGGGCACAAGGGATGAATTGACAGTTGCTCTGGGTAACCCAGAGCATCCTGGACGTGTTAGAGGTGCCGGCGCTGGTGTGGGCATCAAAGCATTCTTTGGGCCATCCCAGCGCAAACCCAGAGCGGGACTTTCTCAAGAAGAGGTAACATATATATTCTATTTTTATAATGTTACTGCAAAAGGAAATTCATTAATAAAAAGCTAATATTTGTTTTATCCATGTATAGGAGAATAAGAGAGTCGAGGATATAGTTGCTAAGAAGCTCAACGATGTGGTTGCTGAGAAGGTCAAGGAAGAATTGCTGCGGTGGCAGACATCTCAGGCTTCCAATCAGCCTATGCCGACCCACTCTTCTCCTGGTGCACAGACTGCAAGTAATCCTGGAGACCCATCGCCTAACACGTCTGCTGTAAGTATTGTTTATGACATTGTAGCTAGTCTTTTCAAGATGATATGTTTTCAAGATGATATGTATATATGTATAACATTCTTTACGTAAATTTGTAGGCATTGAAGCCATGCCGCTTAAGAATGGAAAACTATGTTGTTGCAGAGGCGCAAGCTTACCAGTCCCTTCCTGGGGCAACGTTTCATGGGAGTCCAATGCCGCAGGGCTACATTCGTGTGAGCCCGATACATGTATTACCCGATTGGAGGGAAGTTGCGTTGCCATATGCCCACCCAGATATTGATACACTTGGTGACGCAGAAAGCGGGGTCATATTGTGGCCCAAAGCAGATGTCCTCTACACGACTGAAATTGTAAGATAAATTTACATTGATTTAGACTGTTAATGTGTATATATGATGTCAACTGATCTGAAATTATATATACATGTTAAAAAGAAGACACCAGGAGCACCTAGGCCTCCACCTCCAATTCCCGCATTACCAACTTGGGTTCCAACTGACCTACAATACCCGTTAGGTCCTGCTTGTAGGGGAATGGCATGTTGGCTACGGGCACATAATATACTTTGCCCTATAATTGTTTCTTTAGATGCAGATTATGCAGGTCAATCATACGACAGCTCTTTATTTATACAAGATATTATTGAGTTGTTTATGTATGAATGGTTGAATACATCAATGATAGAGACATGGATAAGGTGAGATCTTGTTTATACATCCATATACCTTGTGTAAGATCCGGTGATCTAGTTTCTTATATATTAATGCATACGTCTATATGTTTTGCAGCTACTTAATCAAAGATCATTGCAAACAATTTGCATATGATCATGTGGGATTTTTGATTCCATCATTGATTAGTATGGTAGCTAAAGACCCTGATAGTGTTCAACAATACTGTATAGATGCTTTTACAATTTTTAGTCATCAAATGAAGACGATAATAATAGCTCCATTCAATGTCAAGTAAGTTTGCTTTATTTATAATTTGGACTTAAGAAAATTCCATTATTATTTTGCATTTTGAGTTATTAATTGTTAACTTTTTACCTCTAGTGGTAGACATTGGGAGTTACTAGTTATTGTCCCCGGGACGTTCACTGTTTATTATCTAGATCCCGCAGGAAGTACATTAAACACTAAAATTGGACACGTAATGAGAATGGCATTATTCTGGTGAGAAATATTTCATTTTTTATATCCGTTAACATCTTTTATTACATTACTATTTACTTATGCAACTTAGTGTGTTATATTAACATGTAGGGGTTTAGATGCATTCAAAAATGCTGGAGGAAAGGTCCCAAGGAAAAAGAACCAGCCATTGTCTTGGGAGAACGTAAAAGTAAGTTCCCGACTCCCCGACTCCAATGTATATATTATTGATGTGAATTGTGCTTAGTTGTATTAATTTGTATGTTTCAATTAATAGTGCGCTACACAAGACAATGGCTGGGCATGCGCATACTATGTGATGCGATTTATGCAGATGATTATCAAACATGCCGCATTGGACATCGATACCATACATGAGGTATTATATATAGTCTCATTAGTTAGTATGAAATATATCAATCTTATTTTTATATTATTACTTATATATATACATCATTCTCTTTGCAGGTGTTTAAAACTGACCACACTATAGGCAAACGCTTAAAAAATGTACATTCTCCATATACGAGGGAATCATTAAATGAAGTAAGAGAAGAATGGGCAATAGCTGTACAAACAGTGGCAACTGTAAGATATAATTGGGATGTTGATAGTGATGATGAATGATACTTTGTAAATGAATGTTTCTGAATGTTAAAACATGTATTTGAATGATTCTATATGTGTGAACGTGACAATTGAATTGATGTCTGAATGTATCTACTTGTGTGAATCTTTTTATGTTAATTTTGCAGGTTTGTGGCCTGTTTGTAGGCTGATATCAATGGATGTCGTAAACCTGCAGTTCAGAAAACTGAACTGCAGGTTCTCATCCTGCTGACCAGCCACAGCAGGCCTGCAAACAGATTTATAAAAAAAAATAGATATAGGCGTCGGTTATTTACCGATAACCGTCAGCACAGACTTACAGCGTCGGTGTTTTATAAAACACCGACGCCAAAAGTGTTCGCGCTACAGGAAATGGGAGTCATCTAGGACACTTTTCTACGTCGGTTGTTTAGTATATAACCGACGCAGAAAGCGTCCTAGATGACGCCGTTTTCTGTGGCAGGAACCCTTTTGGCGTCGGTGTTTTATAAAACACCGACGCCTTTATATTAAATAGGCGTCGGTTTTTTAACCGACGCTGAAGTGTCCACCCTTTTAGCGGCGCCCACATAGGCGTCGTTCCGAAACCGACGCCAAAGGGGGTTAAACAACCGACACTAAAAGGCACTTCTGTAGTAGTGAAAACCAATAATCCAACCTTGTTTTATGGTTTCCACCATGAATTCGAGGTAGGAGATGATCCAAACTTACCAATAGGTTTGATCGTCCTCCCTCTGATCCAAAGCTCCTCCTTGGTCGGTCAAAGCAAGGTGAAGAAGAAAATAACTAAGGGAAACGATCCTTTGTGTTGTTGGAAAAGATACCTATATATATATTTATTTATGGGTTTTTTTTTCAAGGAAAAAGAAAAAAGAGGATTATTTCCTTTTATCTCCCAATTATATCCATAAAGTATTCCTCCACTTCTTGGCTACGTGGACACCTTATAATACCTTGCAAAACTTCTCCATTACCCAAGGTTTAAAGGAAAAGGACCAATCATCTTAAAGAGTTATGTGTTAATATCCATCCTTTAATGAATATTGTTTTATATAATATTAATGTGAATGGCTTCCACTCAAACAAGATATTTTTTTGGTGCCCAAGCATGGCACAAGTTCATACAAACTATTACAAACACATCCTCCATCTTTTGATTGAAAGGATTCATAATTACTTTATTTCTTTTTACATTAAGTTGTATAAAAGAGCCATTTGTGCTTAAATCTTGCTTATTTCAATATCAAAATTCTCTCTCTTCTATGATAATTCACATGAGGCACCCTTCTCATTTTCTTTGCTCTACTTGATGCCAAAAAACATGAGAGATCCTCTAGAAGGGATATTTTTACATATTGAACCCTAGGTTTTTGGGTAAATTGCACATTACACCAAAACTAAGTTTTAAAGCACAAGGATTGCTCTACAAGCTATATCTTGGTGCTCAAACTTGTGAAAACTGTACCACTTCATCATATTCATTCTTAGGATGTCTCAACATCAGAGGAACATCTTATCATGTGTAATTTGCAAGTTAACCCCTCAACTTGGGTAATTTGCACTTTAGTCCAAAAGTAACAAAACAATGTTTCAACAATATTCAGAAAGGACAGAAATTGAAATATTAGTTCCTCAAAAGCCTTAATTACTTTTCAAAAGATAAGAGAAAGCATCTAATCATCTTTATTAAACAAAACACCTAGGGTTAGTACATAACCCAGGTCAGGGATGTTACAACCACCGTCCTAGGCAACTAGTAGACAGTTGCATTGAAGTGAGTTGTTGTCGTTGGACTTTCTCTAGATTCAGATATAACTCGTTAAACTATCCTTCTCATTTCATAGTAGTTGACACATTCTTGCTATTATGGGAACACAGATAGATAATTTTTTGTTTCCATTGTTATACTCTCTGCCCGTATTTTCTAACAATACATGTATCTTCTTAGCCTACATAACAAATAACATTTTTTAAATATTTTCCCATAACCATGTAAATGTTACCAAACAATAACTTTTAAGGCTTTTTACTTCTCCTTCCCTATCGACATCCCCATTACCGTCATCGTCACCGTCACCGTCACATTCACCATATATTTTATCACCACGTACCAAAAACAACCAAAAGTATAAATGTACATTAAATTAGAGATATATGTGATTTTGGGTTAATATGACAGAGATGGGAGGAGCACTTAAGTGTTAAATTAATAAATACATATATTTTGAAAAGGAAACTCAAAGAATAGTGAAAAATAAATGAAAACCATAGTTTTAGAGTTTGTTTACGATCTTTAGGGGTGTTTGTGATTTTGTTTTTTTGAATTTTTGGACTTAGGTTATCATAGGATATATAGTTTTGCTTTCTTAATCCTAGGGTACAATGATCAAGTCATAATCAAATTAAAAAATCATCAAGGCACACGATTTCCGAACTCACGCTTAATATTTCATTGTGCCCACTCTCTCCAGTCAAACGCCTTAATCGCTCGATTCCCGTCCGCCTCTTGGTGTAACTCCCCCGACACCTTACCCAATCCCCCGTCAACACCACCCCACGACTCCTTGCTCTCCGCCCCCTCTCCTCTTCCTTCTCCAATCCCCTTCGTCCTTTCCTTCTCCATCTCCACTCCCTCTCTTTCCCCATACTCATTGCCCGTTGAGTGTGATAACAGAAGGTAATGGAGGGAGGCTTTGCCGAGCTGGGCATCGGCCCATGGTGAGAAGCGAGAAAGGACTCTTGGCAGTCCAGATCGTCACCTTGGTGAAGGAAGGCTAGGCCGTTAGATATATTCAGGTAATCAAAACACCATATTTCCGTTGGGATGGCTGAATCGTATATACATGGAACCCTAGGTAATTAGGGCGACGATACAAAAAAAAATTGGGTAACACCACGACACACTCATGCAGGTACATCATGGAGGACGACAATGAAGCAGTTATTTCAAAAAGCATGTCAAGGAATGTCTGCCTCCATAGTTCGATCACGGGTTCAAAACTGTTGATTATATAAAACTTCCCCGGTTGACTCTTCCCATTCTGGGCTCTAGTGCTTTGGTAAATATAATATTCCTCTCTGTCTTATCCCCCACCCTCTTGAATACAAATTCATCTCCTGTAGCCAAATCATTTGCATGTGTCTGTCATTTCCTGATCCTTAGATTTTTCTTTCTGATTGTGCAGTTCTATGTACATCGCTAGAATGAGAAGTTGTTCTGTTTGCGGTGCATGACAGAACTTGTGGAGATATTAAATCAATAATAGTTCTAGTTTCCTTTGACCAAGTAAATATATAATACATGTTTGTAACTTATGTCTGGTATATTGGTTCTTTCCTTTGCCTACTTCACGTTATCTAGCTTACATCCTGCAGTTTCTTTACGGCAAGGTAACTTGGAAAGTTTTTTCTCTTTTAAGTTGATTAACTAAAATTTTTTATTCTTTAGTTCCTTGGTTATCTCTGTTTCTTTAAGCAAAGATAATCCGCTACTTCAAAATAATTTTGAATTCTATGCTTGTAAGTTTTTTTTTGCTTGATGTAGGTATAGATGCAATGAGCCTTTTCACAAAGTCACGAAGAACTCCAATTTCTAGTAGTTGTTCGTTGTTGGGGTGGTACCAAGAGATCAACTATGTGACGATCTGAATAGATGCAACTTCAGGCAATTACCACAACACTGGATTCCAACTTCAATGAGAGCTCCCACTTAAAAGTTTTATCATTATGGAAATGTTTGAGAAAAGGATTATTACATTTAATATTAATAACTTGCCTACCTCCTAATTGTCAAGGGGCCAGCTTACAGTCTCTCTAACATTTGTGAGCACGATGCTGCAAATAAATGTGTTCTTGAGCTACTTTCTATTAGTTCAATATAAATCTTTGTACTTTAAGGGGCAAGGTAAAAACGTCCTCCCAATGTAATTCTTGTTATAAATAAAATACTACTTGACATTTAAGTGATCTATAATTCAAATGATGTATATTTTTCTCATGATTCCACTGGTGATGTGTGTCGCCATGTTGAAAATGAGTTGTGATTCATACCATAAAATTAATCTTCAGATCTAAATCTTGATTTTGGTCATGACAAAGGGTATAGTTCTTGATTTATCATTGAACAATTCGCTTACGAGTGGTTGTTGTTGTTTGTTATCTATCTCATCTATATGTTATATACAAATATGTCATCTTATATGAATTAGGTGACATTGTTTCGTATTAGCTTTTATGTAAAAGGTGACATGCATGAACGCAATCTTTAATAAGCATATGTGACGTGCTTTCCAAAGCTTACATAGTGTATATATTACATTCAAAAGATGACACTCATTTGACAGATGACTGCTAACCATGTCACTTTTTTAAGCTAAAGGTGACATATTTAAATGTCATGTATGAAGTAATTTTTAGTAGTTAAGGGCCGCTGGCCCAAACACAAATGATCCATCGAGCAAAGTATAGCCTCGCCTGGAGTACCCATTAGACATTCTTGTATAAAGCTCACTGCCGTGCTCCTCTCCCAGTCACTCTTTGCATAGGGACACAAAAAGATAGTTGCGTGATGGTCTCCTTCTCCGTATGGCAAATCGGGCATACCCCTATCAAGTATCCATCCCATGGTAGCTAGCCCCCCATGTAAAGTTTCCGTGGAAAGTGAGCGAGTTTTAGAGGCCAACCGGAGCGCCAAACTTTAGTCCACAGAACATCATTTAGTGCAGTTCTACTATCCACAAAACATCCCTACCCAAGAGCCCCAACCAGTAAGCGGACATGGAGGAGAAGTTCCCACGGGTATCCAGCCACTAGAAGGGATAGTTGGGCTAATAGGTTTACTATATATATCACGGCATTCATCACTAGGAAAAAAGAGCTTCCAGCTTTACCATGTCTCGTTTAATATATTTTTTAACACAAACAAGTTTTCCTTCTCCCTCTTCTCAAAAATATTCTTTAGAGTTCCGTCTCTTCCTAAGGCCGGAGGATTTGCTGTTCCTTATTTAATAGGGAGCAGGCTACTCCTAACTCCTACAATTGCCGTGTGTCAACCGGATTTAATCAAGACCGTTAATGTCTATCAACTATTACACATGTA
This sequence comes from Alisma plantago-aquatica, assembly GCA_963693085.1. Classification (NCBI taxonomy): domain Eukaryota; kingdom Viridiplantae; phylum Streptophyta; class Magnoliopsida; order Alismatales; family Alismataceae; genus Alisma; species Alisma plantago-aquatica. The sequence continues at coordinate 562,790,275 of OY856410.1, read as the reverse complement.
AACAGATTAAACAAAGAGCAGTGTACACCCTCTTAAACTAGGTGAAGCAAATCTTTGCTCCTTCCTAAGACTCAGTTGTGTTTCCATATATTAATGTACCTCAGCTTTCCACCGTCTATTTCAGCCATCCGAAAATATTATTTTGCAACCCATTAACTTCTCCACGTGAAACTCGAATTATAACCCCGCTTAACTTTTATAAATAATTTCAATTAAATATGTATATATAATATATAGAAATAAAAAGAGTGAGTCTTATACTAGAATCCTAATAAAACAAGCCTTATAACAAACACATTCTGATTGTGTGCTCACGTGTGCGGTTACATGTGTGATTATTAGTATATGAAGTAAATGCAAAACACATCCCTTGGGTAATGTTTTTCAGAATATATATATATATATATATATATATATATATATATATATATATATATATATATATATATATATATATATATGGCTAAAAGAATTGTGTACCCGAGTACATGTAGCTTATATGTACCCATCTTCATTTATGATTATTATAAAAATACGAAAAGCAATCCAACCTTATGGATGTGATGCACACCCTATAGATAACATGTGTATCAAAAATCACTTCAAACTGACATTCACAGATCACTAAATGAAAGAAAATACATATTTTCTAATCAACGGTAAGTTGCAGGAACTGCAGAAACCGTTGAATGATATATTGTTATATCTTATGATATACATGAGGTATGGTTGTAATTTTTTGAACACATCTAATCTATTTAGTTTTGATTCAATCTATACGGTTGGATTGAACTAATATATTCGACATATGTCATTTTCATGGCCAGTACACATAAGTTGCATGTACCGGCCGGTACACACTTCCTAGCCTCTCTCTCTCTCTCTCTCTCTATATATATATATATATATATATATATATATATATATATATATACACACACACACACACCTTATATGGGTATATCTTCGCTGTCTGTGCGGGTAACTAAGATTCACTACCCGTGCATCAGTTTTGTAATGGGAAGGTATGCATTTGTAATGAGACAATCCAAATTTATAATGAGACGACTGAAATTGTAATACAAAGACTCGTTTTGTATTACAGCGCTGTTACAATAATAAATATATATTTATTACTGTAACAGTGTTGTAATACAAAACGAGTTTTTGTATTACAATTTTGGTTGTCTCATTACAAATTTGGTTGTCTCATTACATATATGTGTCATCCCATTATAAAATTGATGCACGGGTAGCGAATCTTAGTTACCCGCACAGGTAGCGAAGATATACCATATATATATATATATATATATATATATATATATATATACAATATTTAAACATGGTAACCGTTGAACCTTTAATTTTATTCTTTGAATGGCCTTGGTGTGATCTATGGTCCAACTTAGTGGAATCTTTTTTAATCTATCTGTAAGGAGTTTTCTATCTAGTGCCAGATTTTCATAGAAATCGGATATATAGTTTAAGCATCTTAAAAATCTTTGGAGTTGTTTCTTCTCTAGGATTTCATTTGGGAATTTGTTAGCAAAGTCTATGGATCTTACTATAGGTGATACCATTTGCTTTTCTATTTTGTCACCTAGAAATTGAATACTTGTTTGAAATAATTTCATCTTTTTAGCGGAGACTACTAGTCCATTATGTTTTACTATTTGAAGGAATGTGTTTAGGTGTTTCCAATGTTGGTCACAATCTTTAGAGAAAATAAGTACATCATCAATATAGACTATACTGAAAGAAGTATATAGATTAAATATCCCATTCATTATTTTTTGGAATTCTAATGGAGTATTTTTTAGCCCAAAAGGCATAACATTCCATTCATAGTGACCAAAAGGTACTGTGAAGGCAGTTTTATATCTATCTTCTTCACTTATTTGTATTTGACAGAATCCAGATTTCATATCAAATTTTGAGAAGATATTAGCACCATGTATTCTCTTTATTAAGTCATGTTTATTAGGAATTGGATATTTGATCCATTGGAGTACTTTATTTAGAAGTTTGTAATTAATTACAAGCCTAGGAGCCCCTCTTTCTATTTCAGATGCATTTTCTACATAGAAAGCAGCGCAACTCTATGGAGAGGAGCTAGGTCTAATTAATTTCTTTGTCTCAAGTTCTTTTATTTCATTTTTACATATTTCTAAAAGTCTTTGATTCATTTGGATGGGTCTGGCTTTTGTTGGAATTTTAGTTTCATCAAAATTGTTAATGTATGGTAAAGTAACTTCATGTTTCTTTCTATGCCAGAATGCTGAGGGTAGTGTGGAGAAGATTTCTTTTTCAACCTTTTCTTGAAATTCTATTATTAGTTTTTGAAAATTACTACTTTTGATATTATTAATATTCTCAGTTATATTTTGAGGAAGGATAAAAGATGCTTTAATATTATTATTGTTGATGCATATGTGTGCTTCAGAAATTTTATGTTTTACTTTGAGTTTATCTTTTGTAGCAGAATTAACATGATAATTAGTTGTTTCATAATATTTTGTTGGTATAAGGTTTTCTCTTATATAATTAACATCAGCTCCAGAATCAAATAAAGCTATCCCTTCTAGGATGAAGTCATTAATTTTTATAGTCACTTCACCTTTCCATTTTCTTTTAACAAATTCTTGAAGATTATTAACAAAGGAATCTTCATTATCTTCCCTTGTTTCATCGACTTGGTTTTTATTTTAGCATTCTCCGAGCATTGTATTAAATATATGTTCATCCTCATCATCATCATTATACCTTTCATATATATATTTTTGAAGATTTTCAACCTTATCTTTTAGTTCAATGATTTCTATTCTGATTTTGTTTTGTTCTTTTCTCAAATCTTATATAGAAATATGTTCATCATTAGTCTTTTCATGTTCAATTCTTTTCATTACATGATCAAATGAGTAGAACTCATTTTTTGATTCTATTTTATTGTCTGATTTTTTGTCCATAATCATATTGAGATATTTTGCAAGTTTAGTGCTTCTTTCTTGTTTATCTTGAATGGAATCTATGGTTTCAAGTATAAATTGTTGTTCACTAGTTAAGACATGAATTTCATCTGACGATGTTTCATTGCTATAGTAATTACAATGACATCCTTCTTCATTTTCTAATCCCAAGAATTCATTTAGATTTAATTTACTAACAAAAGTATCAAGTTCTTCTGGCGTAATACTTTTTGATTCTAGTAACAGTTCGTTAACTTTTTTCTTAAAATCTCGTTTAAAACATTTGTTTGCATAGTGCCCCTTTTCGTTACAATTGTAACATGTTATGTTTTTCTTATTATCTGCTTTTCTGATTTGTTTTCTTTTTGTATAATTCTTCTTTGATTTGTTACTATCTTCACTAAACCTTTTGTAGATTTTGTGTCATTTCTTTTCTTTTGGTAAATCCATGTCCCATCCAAATTGATAAAAAAATTCTCCTAGTTCCTTTTTATCTACTGTTTGTTGTCTTTTTAATTGATTTTTTAATTTATAGTCATTACAAAGAGATAGTCCTATTTGGTTTATTCTTTGTATTATTTCTCCATAGGATATATGTTCTAGAGGGACAACATTATTATATGCTTGTCTAATATGTTCTCTTACCTTTTCAGCGAATAAAACAGGTAATCCAGATAAAAACTTTTCTTTCCAAACAACAGAATTACAATCTGTGAATTGGAAAACTTTAGAAAGAAAAACATTTTTATACCATCGAAAATCACTCAGACTCTTACATCTTAAGTTCATTAGTTGTTCCCTAAGTTTTTCTAATATAGTGCCATTATGGCCTATAAAATGTTGAATTATGTTTACTATTAGAGTATATACTGCGTCTGATTGGGGTTGACCATTTTCTAACTTAATTTGAGCACCATGCTCATTTCTTTTTGTAGCTTGAAGTATTTCTTGTCTGTGTGTTTCACTAAGATAATTAATCCACCATCCTCTTAACTGACCCGTGAATGATGAAGTTATCATTTGGGCAATTGTGGTTTCAAGACTACCATGAGCTCGACAAGCATTGGCATACATCAGCATTTGATGGCAAATTTGTAATATTTGGTATTCTGAAAATCCATCTAAGTTCCATTCTATAAGAGATTGGCCATCAAATTGACATAAAGTAAGATCAGGAGTATCTTCAAATTGTAGGTCAACCGGTGTTGGTCTAGAGTAATATTTTTTTGTTTTTGAAAATCGAGCAGTTTTACCAAAACTGACTGTATTTAGTTTAGGTATCTCTTCTTCATCTGAATATGATGAGTCTCCATATATTGTATTAACAATTGGTTTTTGAAGATTTAATTGGTCTAGACGACTTGTGATTTCATGTGTTAATTCATCGAGTTGTTTATCGAACTTAATGGGTGCCTTTTTTCCTAATATAATATTTCCATTTATAGTTTGAGGAACAATTAGTGGAAAATTTTTTGTTTCTACTTTCTTTTGATATATTGGTACTTTGCTAATATCAATAAGCATTGTCTCTATCCTTTCAGTTTGTTTGCTAAGGGTTTGAAGGTTTATATTTGTATAGTTATTTAGTTCAATTATATGAGCTATATGGTGTGTTTTAGCTAGTTCTTGACTATATTCCATCAGTTTTAATGGACTGGCCTTGATGTCATTTTCTCCAAATTTTATAGCTTGAAAGGGTGGATGAATTGATTCAACTTCTTCATCTTTTGAAGCATGTTTCCATGTTAAGGATAGTTTTTCTATTACCATAGTACGATCCTCACATGGGAGAGTAGGTAACATTTCTTTAAGTGTATTAAGATAATTAGATTCATACCAATCAAAGAAATATATATTCTCATTTAACTGTTTCATTTGAGAATACCATAGATCTCTTATAGCCGACCTTTCATATTTATCAAAATGTGCAAAAAACCATTTTACTTTTGGTTTATTATTATCAGATAAAAAGTCTTTCTTTAATAATTATTTATTAATTTCAAAGTTGTTATAGTCGTCTTCAAGTAGACATGCGACTTTGAAATCAGATTCAGAGGGTTCATATTCATTGTGTTCATATACTGGATAGGATATTACTGTAGGCCTTCTATTCATAGTGTTGGATTGTTTAGGTTTATTGTGATCTATATGTATATATGAAGAAGAACCAACTTCTAAGGTGTTTTCCCTAGAATGAGATGAAGTAGAATTTCATCTTTCCGAAGGACAAAAACTTATTTCTACATCACCATTAATGTGCTCGATAATGTTTTGTATTCTAGTATTTTCTCTAGGTACATGTGCATTTGCTTTTGGCATGGTCCAATTTTCTGGAAGCTTAACTTCCTCCCATCGCAAGGCCTTAGGAATAATGGCTTTGTTTTTTATATTGGTTAGAAAAAGAGTTGTAAGCCCCATTTCTGAGCAAATCAAGGATTGAGGAGTTACTGTGTTCATGGCCTTGAAGAAAACTCTATAACATAGTACAATATTTTCAGAATTTGGATCCATGTCAAATCCTGATGTTTGCACATTCAAGGTTAAGACCTTCAAAAGGCCTGGGTCGGTAAGGGAAACTGAGAAATTAGGAAATGCATTAAAGTAAACAGGTCCATCGTCTAATGTGGATTCAACAAGTCCAAGAAGGGAATCTGAAAATTTTAGATGCCTACAATCTCTAAGGCACAAGAGTACATAATAATTTATACCTTTTCTTGTTAAGGATTTGGCAGATACTTGGACTAATCCTAAATGAATGAAGTCTTATTTTGAGTTATTTTTTATCATGTTTATATCTCTTTTAGATAGAAGTTGTATGCATTCCTGTGAAGATGTAACTGATATAGTTTTTTCAATAGTTTTGATGTAATAGTTGGACATCAATCGAAAGCCACCTTTAGAGTAAATGTCTTTTATAGGAACTTTAGGAATTTCCCAATTTTGAATGGATTGTTCTATATTTTCAAAATTAATTTGTTCGCAATTTTTTATTGACATTGTTCAAACTATGGAAGGATTTGTATGGGAATTGGTAGAAATTCTGGAGAGTATTCTTTCCATTGGTCTTTAGGGATGAATTCTAATATAGAAGAGTTGGGATGTTGATTTCCTTGGAGATAATAGGTGGCCTGTCAATAGCTAAACCTAGCCCTACAAAACCCTAAATGCCTATCATGGCTAAAGCGGGTGCAACGGGCTACCATTACGACAAGGAGGCCTCGGACCCTAGAACCCCAAGAAGGAAGACCCCAAACTCTCACCCCTTCAGATAATAGGTATTTTCTTTTAAATCTTTTATTTCCTTTTTGATAATTTTTTGTTCTCTTTTGAAGTCTTTTAGAGTTGGTTGTTTTTCAGTTGCCTTTTTAGTATCATATGAAATATTTTGGTTTGGACTACCTTTAGAGTTGATTTCTTTTTTATTCATTTTCATATATTTTGAAAATAATTTTAATTTTTCTTGATCACTTTTAACATTATTAATAGTTTCAAGAATGAAGTATTGTTCTTAGGGGTGTAAACGGTGCGGGTACGGTGCGGGTATGACCATACCCAGAACCGTACCCAATTGTTTTTGCGGGTACGGGTATGGGTCCAGACCCGCATTTTTCAGTAACCAGACCTGCACCATACCCGGAACCGCATATAATGCGGGTACACGGTGCGGTTCCAAGGGTATACGGTTCTGTGCAATTTTTTTTAAGCATTAAAATTGATGGTTGCACCTGTTTTTAAGCCCAAATTAATGTATACATTTACTGAAGTTCGAAATTTTCAGCATATAAGCTGCTAGAGTAACACAAAGCTGATGTTTTGGGGGGCTTTGTGGACTTAAAATCATTCAAGTACCCACTTTTGGGCCAAAATCTTTATTAAAAAAACCATATCATACACGTATATGGTTTAATCACTAGAACGACGTTTGAAATTTCCAACATGTGAGCTGCTAGAGTAACACAAAGCTGCTGTTTGGGATGCTTTGTGCACTTAAAAACTATTCAAGTACCTAATTTTTGGCCCAAAATCTTTATTAAAAAATCATATCATACACATATATGGTTTAAGCACTAGAAAAACCCAATAATAGAACACAAAGAAACCGTTCAATGTATGAGTTGTGTGCTATAAACAGCCGAGCAATTTTCAGCAATCAAATGCACATCGCCAACATTCATAACAATAAGGCTGTTACATCAATATTACCACTCAATAATCAACTAGAAACTTCAGAAAATTAAATACCATCAAATATGAAAGTTAAACATTAAGAAATTCACCAACAGCAAAATACATCATGGCCAATTGTTAAATGATCAACGAGATTGTTAAAGATAGCTCAACACAGAAAAATACATCATGGCCAATTGTCTATTGCCAACATTCATAACAATAAGGTTGTTACATCAATATTCAGCAATCAAATGCACATCGCCAAATGTAGAAAATGAATGGTTGTTCATCAAGATGATGCGATAAGGAAGAGTACAAAGCACCTACAAACAAAATGTAAACAATTTATCAATATAAATAAACAAGTATAAAGATTATTGTGGGCATAACATGTCAAATTCTTAAACTTAAAATTAACATACCAATCATTCCATCTCTATGATGACAACATCCCCAAGCTCTTGCTCATCTTCCAAATCATTTCTTACAGAACCTAGCATTGCACCTCCACAATCTTGTCCTACAAAAGAATTATAATGTAAGAATTGCTTCAATAGTCTTTGCAATAAGTTAAAATAGTTTTAATCTACATACCACACATATTACTTCTCATCCAATCTTGGGCACATATGAGAGCTTCCACTGTGTTTGGCTTTAGAGAACTCCTATATTGATCAAGAACTCTTCCACCTGTGCTAAATGCAGCCTCATATGCAATAGTGGAGACATGAATAGCCAAAATATCTCGTGCCATTCTTGCAACAACTGGATACTTTGCACAATTGAGCTTCCACCATTGTAAAATATCAAAAGTATCAATCAAACTATCTCCACCTATTTGTTTGGGGTGAATAGCCTCTTCAAGATACAAGTCTAAATAAGTCCTAGTTGGTTGTGTGGCTTGTACCTTTTGTAGATGGTTATCAAATCTCCCTAAAATCTTCAACAAGCCCCTACTACTCGGCTTTTGATGCCCCGATGTATCATTTAAGCATCCAGACCTATCACATGTGCTATCAATGTATTCGAAGTTTGTTTCACCCATTTGCAACCTATACTCATTGTAAAGATCCACTAAACAACCTTTGATTTCATCAATTTTCTTTTGAGCAACATTGTCACCAGTACTAGCATCATCGTCATCACTATCATCACTGTCATCACTGTCATTGCCATAGATCTCTCTTAGATTATATTCCACACTTTTCATCTTAAGACGTGGATCAACAATAGAAGCTAAAGACAATATCAAACAACTCACACCCCAATACTTCTTGAATTTAGACATCATTTCTTTCCCCATCTTGGCAACAAATGATATGTCACTACTACTCAACTCTTTTAGATGAACATGGACAACACATATATTGTTGAAATAATAGTTGGCAGATGGATATAAAGTTGAAGAAAAGATATTTGTGACATCATAAAATATTTCTAGACAATCACAAGTCAACTTAGCATTATCCCATTCAACCTCACTTGGCAAATACTTATATGAATCATCCCTATCAGCAAATCTAATAAATGCATCTTTGAATTCCAAAGCATGTTTTAGCATTAAAAAAGTGGAATTCCATCTAGTAGACACATCAAGAATTAATGCCTTTTGAGGAGCTCTCACTTGAGAAGCCACTTCTTTAAACAATTGTGAGCGCAAAACATATCCTTTAACATACTTTACACTTTCACAAATCTTTGAAGTTATTGACTTTATGACATCAACCCCCTCTTGTGCTATTAGATTAAGAATGTGTGCACAACAACGTACATGAACTAGTTTCCCTTGTGCTATCAAACATCCCCTACTTGTAAGTTTTTTACTCAACTCCCTAACCATAGCATCATTCGTGGTACAATTGTCAACAACAAGGCACATAAACTTTTTATCTAAGTTCCATTGAAAAAGTTTTTCAAGAATTGCTTTAGTAAGATTATCAGTAGTGTGAGGAGCATCTATTTCAGAAAAATTCAAAATCTTTTTATGCAACCTCCATTCATCATCAATGTAGTGCCCAGTAAGAGAAAAATACCCTTTATTTTGAATAGATGTCCACATGTCAGTTGTCATGGTTACACGTGAAGTTAAATTATCTAACACTTTATAAAGTTTCTCTTTCTCTTTTTCATAAATCATCACACAATCCTTCTTAATGGTGTTCCGTGACACAAATTGAAACTGTGGTTGAAGGTTTCTAACAAATTCTCTAAAAGCAACATGCTCAACCATGGAAAATGGATACTCATGCAAGATTATCATATTAGCAAGGTTATTCCTACTGATATTCTGATCAAACACAAAAATTTTCAAGTGCATTGTCCCGTCTTTCTTCTTTTCCCCAACATTTATCCAACAGTTCCTACACATTTTGATGGATTTTGCCTTTTAATATGCTTATCTAAAGAGCTAGTACCATCTGAGGGCCTATTCATTAAAAGGGAGTCACAATATTTACATTTTGCCTTAGGTACTCCATTAACTGACACTTTATCAAAATGCTTCCACACATCAGATGTAGTTTGTCTACCCTTTTTTTTAATTGGATGGCAATCATCAATTTTAGGTTCTGATTCAGTAGGATCAATATCAATATCAATTCTATCAGCACTCATTTGAGTACTAGAAGTCACGTTGTGTGTGGAATCAGTACCACGGGTGCCTCCTAGTGGTGCTGCTTGAACATTTGACATTATACCTAACAAAAAAGCATCATCTCAGTATATTATATGATAACACATGCATAGGCATAGCACACAGACCGTAACAAAAATTTTGAGATACAGATCACAGATGTGAAAAAGGATAGAAGCAGAAACAAAGATATACAAATCACGCATAGGCATTTAACAGATCAATCAAACAAATACAGAGATAGACAGATAGTACAGAAGTAGAAACAAAGATATATAGATCACGCATAGGCATTTAACAGATCAATCAAACAAATACAGAGATAGACAGATAGTTGATAACGATAGGAGGATGTATGTAGATATAAAAACAATAGAATAGGTTGAAGATAGGAGGATGTATGTTGGAAACCCACACACTAACTACAACGAGGAAGGGGGTACAACCCAGGTCATCCCCTATAGAATCATTACACAGTAAACAAATGTAATATCAGATTCCCAGACTAAGTCTTTTGAAAGAACTACCCATAGAGGATATCCAACAAATGCATTTGAAACTCACAAGATCAGGACGAGAAAAGCAAATGAAATGAGCAGTAAACATAATTAGCTGGCAATAGCAACAGGGCAAAAAAGGCTGAGAAACAGATGTAATCAGACATGAGGGAAACGAAAAAGGAGCAAGGGTGGGGGATGTTGCGATCAGGCGATGAGAAGTTGAGAACCTAGTGAAGCTGGCGTACCTGGTGAAGCTGGCGTTGGAGCACCACGGAGTGGGGATGTTGCAATCAGACTCGGACCGCTTCCTCAGTTCCTCGATGAGGTTAACGATCCTTACACGGATGCGTATTCTGACGGGGTGGCGAGTGGTGGGTCCGGATACTTCTCCTCGATGAGGTTAACGATGACGTCTGAGTCCGGTATCCAATCGGCACCCTCACCTGCCTTGAATACGGGGACCTTGCCCTCCGGGCTGATGTCGAGGAACCTGAGAGAGTGAGAGAGAAGGGTCGACGGATCACCGATTAGTAGTGACGCTCAGTGAGGGGGGGGGTGAGCGGATAGCGGGGTGAAGGAGAAGAAGGAGTAGAAGACGCAACTACTAACCATTGAGGCTTGTTGTTGAGGTCGACTAGCTTCAGGCCATAGGGTACCTTCTTCTCCTTCAAGGTGAGGAGCACTCTCTGGCAGAAAGGACATGCGATGAAGTTCCTTGACCGAGGGACGACGCGGCGTCGGGGGGGGGGGGGGGGGCGGCGGTGGCTTGCGCTGAGAGGATCAGAGGCTTGCGTGGATAGGATCGGCGTCGGGGGCGGAGTGCTCACTACTGGATCTGGGTGGAGGCTGGAGCGGCGGAGCGTGCTGGCGGCTGCCCTTAGCCCTAGCGGTCCGCTCGCTTTATGGAATGAGGGGAGCCGAGACTCGAGAGGCGAGAGGGGGAGCGGGGAGCCGAGTGTAGTAAGTAATACTAATAGCCCTAAACCCTAACAAATAAATTATATACATGTATTTTTTTTGTGGGTACACGGGTTAGCGGGTATGGGTACAACTATACCCATTATGGGAACCGTGACAATATGGGTATGCGGGTACGTGGGAACGCGGGTCTAGAAAATTGGATCCATGACGAGTTTTGGCGGGTACGGTTTTGCGGGTACACGGGTATACCCGTACCCATTTACAACCCTAATTGTTCTGTGCTTAATACCTTTACAGAGTACTCTTTGCTTTCTTTACTTTTAGTTTTAGATAGATTATTTACTTTATCAATCATATGTTTATTGGAGGAATGAGAACTTTCTTCTTTTAATTGTAGATTACTCTTGTTTGTTATATTTTGGACTGACAGGTTTTCATGATGCAATGGTCTGGGATTACTGTCATACTTGTTAGGCTCATACCACGGTGGAACAAGCCTATAGAGTTTTTCTTTAAGTTCTTTGATATAATAATTTTTATACCATTCAAAGAAATGTATATTTTTTCTATGGTATTGCATTTGTGAATACCATTTTTCTCTAATGTAATCTCTTTCTTTTTTATCAAAGTTTTCATAAAATTGTTTTGTCTTGAACTGGTTTCTATGAGATAAAAATTCTTCTCTTAGTTTTTCTTTATTGATGATGAAATTATTTTTATTTTCCATTGAATATTTTTCATTTATTGTTTTAAGGGTATTTACAATTTCATTGACACATGATAGTGAGTTAAGCATTTTATTCAACATTTTTTTAGCTGAAGATACAGTTGTCAAAAATAAAGAGATATGAGGCTTAAATCTTAAAAATTTTAAAACCAAAGGAGCTTGATATAAATATTGATTTTGTTGAGCAATCTTATTCTCTTCTCAATAAGTTGATTCCTAGTGGCATGTCATGGTGGAGTAGGAAGGGCTGATTTGCGTTTGGATAAATGATAGAAGTGAGTGATTAGAGGTGTATTAGGGTTTGTGATTAAGGTGACTAGATGTGTATTAGAGTTTGTGATTAAAGGATAATAGGTATTTAATTTGTTTACGAATATGGGGGAATGCATGCATAAAATTAATTAAATAACATCAGGGAACTTACAGTTGGCATTGAGTACGTTGTTGATCTCACCGAGTGACCGTCAGAAACATCACTGGAGCTTTGGGAACCTCCTTGACCTTGATTTTAATCAAAGAAAGGATCTTTGATTATGATTCAAAGAGCCAAGAACATGCACACACAATTTGAACTTAACAAAACACAGATGGGAATTTTATTGGCAACTGGAGGGTTTACACTCGAAAAATATATGGAAACTAAGGACACATGACTATATAGAAGAAATTACAATATAACTGAAGTGGAGGAAGGATTACAAGACTTAGAAATTGTCTAGGGAGGAGAATTTCAAGCTAAGGCACTTCCTACTACAAAAACTAGGCTCAATAAGCAACGGGAGCTCTTTGGGTGGAAGAGTGTTGTATCTCTTACAACTCTTGCTCTCTTCTTCAACTTCTTTGCCTTTTATAGGCACTTTGGATGGAGTGGACGAAATTCTTTATCTTGCCACTTGCTCTCTTTCATTTGTCTCTTTGACAAGTGTTGTAGTAGCTAAGTTTGATGTGTTTTCCACTTGTTTATTCATCCATTTGCCCTAGACAAGTGTTTGATGCCTTTCATGCAATAAAATATTCTTGTCTTCTTCTCCATTTGTTTTTTATGGAGATGTCACTTCCATGTTTGAGTGACTTCGTTTTTTATAGATGGAATCTTAAGAAAAATATTTAAAATATTTTGCTTTTACATTACCACATCATTGTTTTTATTCACCTTTACCTTTTACCAGACTGTTGCTTTTTTATTTACTTTTGACTTTTATCCATTACTTTTTTACCCAAACTTTTTTACTGTCCGGTAACTATTTTTTCACTTTCTTCCTTTTTTCCATCAAAGTTACAAAGTTATTGTTAACTCGAGTATGAACCTCCTTTTCACTAACTAATATAGGGAGAATTTTATTAAGAAAGGGTGTCCCAATGATAATATCCTCAGTTATATTTTGAGGAAGGATAAAAGTTGTTTTAATATTATTATTGTTGATGCATATGTGTGCTTTAGAAATTTTATGTTTTACTTTGAGTTTATCTTTTGTAGCAGAATCAACATGATGATTAGTTGTTTCATAATATTTTGTTGGTATAAGGTTTTCTCTTATACAATTAACATCAGCTCCAGAATCAAATAAAGCTATCCCTTCTAGGGTGAAGTCATTAATTTTTATAGTCACTTCACCTTTCCATTTTCTTTTAACAAATTCTTGAAGATTATTAACAAAGGAATCTTCATTATCTTCCCTTGTTCCATCAACTTGGTTTTTATTTGAGCATTCTCCGAGCATTGTATTAAATATATGTTCATCCTCATCATCATCATTATACCTTTCATATATATATATATATATATATATTTGAAGATTTTCAACCTTATCTTTTAGTTCAATGATTTCTATTCTGATTTTGTTTTGTTCTTTTCTCAAATCTTCTATAGAAATATGTTTATCATTAGTCTTTTCATGTTCAATTCTTTTCATTACATGATCAAATGAGTAGAACTCATTTTTTGATTCTATTTTATTGTCTGATTTTTTGTCCATAATCATATTGAGATATTTTGCAAGTTTAGTGCTTCTTTCTTGTTTATCTTGAATGGAATCTATGGTTTCAAGTATAAATTGTTGTTCACTAGTTAAGACATGAATTTCATCTGATGATGTTTCATTGCTATAGTAATTACAATGACATCCTTCTTCATTTTCTGATCCCGAGGATTCATTTAGATTTAATTTACTAAATTAGGTAAAAAATTATTTTCTCCTTTTATGAATTCTATATCAAAATCAAATATGGCTAATATTGCTTGCCATCTAGCAAATATTTGTTTTGAGGAAAGATTTTTAACATCCTTTTCTAAAAAAATTTTGCTGATTTACAATCTACTCTTAAAAAAAACTTATTATTTAAAAGATCACCTTGAAATTTTGTAATAGAGAGAACTATGGCTAATATTTCTTTTTTTTATAGTTGAATATTTTTTTCTAGTTTCATTCCACACTCCTGAGGTGCATCGAACCAAATGTTCTTTATTATCAATTTTTTGTTTAAGAATTCCTCCGTATCCTATATCTGATGCATCTATTTCTACTATTTTATAGGCTTCTGGGTCAACAATATTTAAACATGGTAACCGTTGAACCTTTAATTTTATTCTTTGAATGGCCTTGGTGTGATCTATGGTCCAACGTGGTGGAATATTTTTTAATCTATCTGTAAGGAGTTTTCTATCTAGTGCCAGATTTTCATAGAAATCAGATATATAGTTTAAGCATCCTAAAAATATTTGGAGTTGTTTTTTCTCTAGGATTTCATTTGGGAATTTGTTAGCAAAGTCTATGGCTCTTACTATAGGTGATACCATTCTGAACCTAGTTTTTGTAGTAGGAAGGGGACAAGGAGGCCTCGGACCTAGGTATTTCTTAAAGAAAATTGAATATGAAAATATATGGAAACGCAAATCAGCCCTTCCTACTTTTGAGTTTATCTTTTGTAGCAGAATTAACATGATGATTAGTTGTTTCATAATATTCTGTTGGTATAAGGTTTTCTCTTATACAATTAATATAAACTCCAGAATCAAATAAAGATATCCCTTCTAGGGTGAAGTCATTGCTAAGGGTTTGAAGGTTTATATTTGTATAGTTGTTTTGTTCAATTAGGTGGTAATTTGATTGTTTCTTTTTCCCACTTCCATTGTATAATCCATGGTATACCATGAGATGATATATATTTGGTGGAGTAGGAAGGGTTGATTTATTTCCATTTATAGTTTGAGGAACAATTACTAGCAAATTTTTTGTTTCTACTTTCTTTTGATATATTGGTACTTTACTAATATCAGTAAGCATTGTCTCTATCCTTTCAGTTTGTTTGGGGTTGACAGAATGTTTTGAATCTTCTTGGAATATTAGGGTTTCCTTCTTTATTCCATTCAGATAATGTGATTATTTTTTGAATTTTTAGTTGAGAGAACTGTAAGTTTCTTTTTGTGGATTTATCTCTATAATTATGAAAAACTTTTACACTTCCTGTTTCTAAAAGTATTTTTTCATAGTATATTTGGGTTTTCCCAGGTAGGGTGGGAATATGATTGTATCCTTCAGGAAAATATTTGTTTATTATATATTCAATTTCTTTTGAGAGGTCATCATTCTCAAGAATAAGTACCTATTTAGATGATTTCAGAATAAATTCAGAGGATGTTTTAGTTGACGAATCAACTTCCATGTTTTGTATATTTTCTTTCTCCCTCATTGTCTGTGTCATTGTGGGAGGACTTTGTTTAGTAGCCAGAATTGATGTCATTATGCTAGTCTTTTTTAAGACAATTTCCCTGCAAAAATTCTCTCGATAAGAAATCAGGTAAAAAAATATTTTCTCCTTTTATGAATTCTATATCAAAATCAAATATGGCTAATATTGCTTGCCATCTAGCAAATATTTATTTTGAGGCAAGATTTTTAACATCCTTTTCTAAAACAAATTTTGCTGATTTACAATCTACTCTTAATAAAAACTTATTATTTAAAAGATCAATTACAAACCTCTAAATAAAGTACTCCAATGGATCAGATATCCAATTCCTAATAAACATGACTTAATAAAGAGAATACATGGTGCTAATATCTTCTCAAAATTTGATATGAAATCTAGATTCTGGCAAATACAAATGAGTGAAAAAGATAGATATTAAACTGCCTTCATAGTACCTTTTGGTCACTATGAATGGAATGTTATGCCTTTCGGGCTAAAAAATGCTCCATCAGAATTCCAAAAAATAATGAATGAGATATTTAATCCATATACTTCTTTTAGTATAGTCTATATTGATGATGTACTTATTTTCTCTAAAGATTGTGACCAACATTGAAAACACGTAAACACATTCCTTCAAATAGTAAAACACTATATATATATATATATATATATATATATATATATATATATATATATATGGCCCATCTTTATTGCCCGCGTGGGTAGCTACCCGCCCACCCTTCCGACCACTTTTTTTGATTTTTTTTTCACAATTGTAGAGAAGCATTTTATCTAGCTCCCCAAAAAATTTCATCCAAAAATAATATCATTTGCCCCACCAAAATAAAAAAAACCCGTCATTATATATATCTGCTGTATATTTTGTACATAGTTACTTTTTTAGTCGTGTAGTTACTTTCTTATCACCATAGTTACTTTTTTGACAGCAGAGATACTTTTGTGGCCAGAAGAGATATTATATATATATATATATATATATATATATATATATATATATATATATATATATATATAAAGTCAGGCTAGAATACACTCAAGTAGTTTTTCATGATGCAATATTTTTTTTTTAAATCTAATCTGTTGATCTTCTTAAACATGTTGTGAATAGCTCATACGCAAAATCTGAGCACATTTGGCCATTTATAGGTCATGTTATAAAGACCGCAAAAATTATACATTTTAAATTAGTTTCGCGTTTCGATTTTGTTGCCCTCGGATGAGTGACTTACACTCATCCAAATGAGCTCAAAATTTGTATGTAGCCTAGCTAAAGTATGACAGTGAAGGTCAATGGTTTACATTTTGCAAAAAATAGTCTTGATTTGCAAACACACTTGAGTGTATCTGTGTGATATGTACACTCGAGTGTGTATTGTAGCCTGACACACACACACTCTCTCTCTCTCTATATATATATATATATGTCATGAATTAATTATACATATAAAATCATATAAATTCATTGATCTTCTTACTCATCTTGTGAATAACTCATAAAAAATTTGAGCACATTTAGATATTTATAGGTCATTTATAAAGACCGCAAAAAATATGTATTTCAAATTAGTTTCGTGCGTCGTTTTTGTTGCCCTCGGATGAGTGACTTACACTCATCCAAATGGGCGCAAATTTGTATGTGGCCTAATTATGGTATGACAATGAAGATCAATGTGTTACATCTTGCAAAAAACAGTCTTGATTTACAAACACACTTGAGTGTATCCGTGCGATCTGTACACTCGAGTGTGTATTGTAGTCTGACTCTCTCTCTCTCTCTCTCTCTCTCTCTCTATATATATATATATATATATATATATATATATATATATATATATATATATATATATATATATATATATATATATATATATATATATATATATATATAACGAATTAAGTATACATATAAAATCACCCTACAAACTATGGTTGGTATCTTTTTACTAATGAAACGACCATCCTAGCTTTCTCCGATGACAACAATCATCGAACTCGGTGAACTGGCTCTGGCAGAGGGCAGTTCCAACCCCATCCTAGAGTCCTGCTCCCACCAGCACCCTTAGCCACAACCTTTCTAGCTCCTCCGTGCACCCGCTGAACTCAAAGGCCTCTGCGTCCTCGTTCTCCTCCAACCAGTCGCTGGTCTTCTGGATCTCTCTCACCAGCCGGTCTTTAGTAGCTTGATCGAGCCGCCGCATAGCAGAATCGTAACTCGTCACCCTCCTCTTCAGATGGCGAATCACATTCTCTAGGTTGCCTCTGGCTATCGCCTTCCACCGGGATTCCTTGTCCTCGGATTTCAGTATCTCGGCCTCCGCCATCATTTTCTCGATTTCCTCCTTGGTCATTCTATTCCTATCGTTCATGATAATAACCTGGTTCCTGCGATGGGAACCATGCTCTGCCGAGACAGTCAAGATGCCATTAGCATCAATTTCAAAACACACAACGATCCTGGTGTCTCTGGCAGGCCGAGATGGTAATCCTGTAAGTTCAAACTCCCCAAGAAGGTTGTTGTCCTTCACCAATGCTCTTTCACCTTCATAGACAACAATTAGCACAGAGGTCTGGTCATCGGAGGTTAAGACGTAAGCACGTTCCTTCTTTGTTGGGATGGGAGTGTTCCTCGGGATCAGAACGCACATTACGCCGCCGGCTTGCGAAATCCCTATAGATAGAGGTGTAACGTCCACAAGGACCTGATCTTCCAACGTTGAGTACATCCCACTACCTGCCAGCTTGGCCGCAAGTAAAGTGGCACCCAAAGCAACAGCCTCATCAGGGTTAATCATGTTATTTAACTTCTTCCCTTGGAAGTACTCCTCCAGTAGCGTCTTGATTCGAGAAATCCTTGTTGACCCTCCAACGAGCACCACCTCATGAATATCACCCTTGGCTACGCAGGCGTCTTTTAGGCACTGGTCGACAATGTCGATGCACTTCTTGAAGAGGTCCATATTCATCTCCTCGAACTTGGCTCTGGTGATGTTTGCCTCGAAGTCGATGCCCCCATCCAGGTATTCAACATCTATGCTGGTGGCAGTCACATATGAAAGTAACCGTTTAGCTCTCTCACAGGCCTTCTTCAGTTTCATCAAAACCTTCATGTTGCCACCTAGCACCTTCTTATGCTTCTCCTGGAACAGCTGAACACAATGTTCGAGCAACCTGTTATCAAAATCATCACCTCCCAGGTACGTGTCACCGGCTGTTGCCTTCACCTCCAGCTCGCCGTTTTCACCCATGACTAGGAAGGAGACGTCGAATGTCCCACCTCCAAGATCAAACACAAGCACATTTTGCTTCTCTTTTCCCCCGACGCCGAGCCGCGAGACCAACCCCAAAGCATGCTTTGCTTCTCCATCCAAGCTGTAGGCGATGGCGGCAGCGGTAGGCTCGTTGATGATGCGCATCACTTTTAGGCCGGCAATGGTGCACGCATCTTGGGTTGCCCTCCGCTGCGAGTCGTTGAAGTATGCTGGTACGGCGACGACGACGTTCTTTATCTCTGTCATTAGGTACTCTTGTGCGATGTCTCGCATGTATGACAGTATCATGGCTGAGATCTCCTCGGGGGCCAAATACTTCTCTGCGCCTTTGTGGCTAACCACTATCTGGGGCCTGTCTCGGGTGTCAGGTACGACTTTAAAGCTGCAATGCTTCAAAAAACTCTGCACGGGCTCGTCACTGAACTTCCTGCCGATCAATCGCTTGACACCTAAACAGAATACCAATCATCGTATAAACTATGCACGGGCAGTCAGTTGATAACACCAAATCAAACGAAATGAGTTTTACCAGATATGGTGTTGCTCGGATTCATGTGGCTCTGGTTGATGGCTGCTTCGCCTATCAGGTGGCTGTCCTTGTTGTTGGCAAACGCAACGCAGGAAGGGGTGACCCTACCTCCTTGACGGTTGACTATGATCTCGGCACGATCGTGGACCTGCTTCCATACGCCGACAGTGGAATAGGTGGTACCAAGGTCAATGCCAATCGCCAGTTCTTTCTGTGTATTATGTTCCATTGAGCTTAGAAACGGTAGCTTGAGGAGAGCAAGAAACTGAACCACAGGTGCGGCCGGGGAGTCCTACCACAGGTGCTACTTTCGCAATGGGGCTATCCGCGTACACAGTTTGAGGGTGATGCTCGATGAGGGTTGCTTGTCACGTTTTGAAGTCGTCCATCGTGCAATCAACTCGTTTTGGCGCCGGAGCTCTCTTTCATTTGACTTTTTCCCCGAATGTCCTCTCATTTTTCTCAAAATTCCACGAAAACCCATGCTCTTTATTTAATTTCAGTCAGACCTATTGTTATATGTGGCTTATTTGATTTTTTTTGTATATTATTACATATTGATTAAAATATGTTAATAGCAGGTGGGAAATTGTGTAGGTGGTTAAGTCGGATATCCCTTAACTTGAGACCCGAGTTCAATTTCTTGTCAAAATGCTCCTAGAGGCGGACACGCAAGGCTGTGTCAATAATATGCGGTCAATAATATGCTCCAGCCCGTGATCCCTTCACATTCCCAAGCCGAGCCAAAATTCTTTATCAGAATCAGCAAAACCTGGATTAGTGGATCTCACTCAGAATAAAAATTGTTATGGTAGTTGTTTTATATTTTATATCCAAGTCAGTTTGGGTCTACACAAACTAACCAAAATTACTTCTAGTTGATTCTGAGTTCTAATTTTTACAATCCGAGTCTTCTTAGAAAAAATCTTGGTTGTGTCGATTATAGATCAAAAATATTAGGTTATGCAAAACTTAAAATTCAACACACTAAGCCTACATGTTCTTGATAAGTTTGGGGCGATTATAGGTTGAGCATACTCTGGGTCTGACTCACTCTCGTGTTTTAGATTTAACTGCCTTCTTTGGATCCAAGTTTAGATAGATTAATTAAATCCCAGGTCTGGGTCGGTTCTGGATCTGAATTCAAAAAATTTGGTTAGCATTTACTTACCCGGAACAGACTCTAACCTAAGATCTTTATGGAACTACATACACAACAACTGGTGACTTGCCACCACACAAGCTTACTCTACCAGTTATTCAAATTAACTCTTGTAGTATCTCACACTTTGGAAACCTTTCTCAAAGATCATTTGACATGATCCACACCCTAGGGATATTAAATTTTGATTTCACCACATTAGTCCAGAAATCAAATCCAAAGCTCAAGATAAGCTCCGCAAGGCCACACAGACTCACCCGCAAGCTATGCACTTTCAATTACAAAAATAACAACGACCTTCATGCCATACCTCCGTGTGCAATATCTGTCATCCATACATACTTGCACACTTAGCTCTGTCAAGCCTATCCTCTTGAAAGACTGGGCAGTTCAACTTGATCCCCTTTAAGCACAAGGCATCCTAGTTCCATCGCAAGGCTACTCACCAGTCAAACAAGAACATGACATCCAAATCAAGGATAACTGCCAACTCATGCTTCGAACAAACTAGCTCTATCTGATCAAAAGGATCCTCCAACTCAACTAAGATGTTGTCGATAGAAGGATGGTCCACCCATCATATCCTACCCAAAAAATGGTCTCAGACCATGACTTAAAACTAGACCATCACCACTTTCATTGATAATCTAAATGGTCCTCGACCATGACCTGATATTGGACTACTTTCTATCAAGTATGGTCCTTGTCCATGATGTAAAATTGGGCTTCCTACCAAGTTGATAACCACGGTCCCAGACCATGACCTAAAATTGGGCCACCATGACACTTTCACTTCCATATACGATCTCATAGCATGACCTAAATCTGGGCCACCATTGCTCTTTCACTTACATACATGATCCTAGACCATGACCTAAAACTGGACCACCATTCTCCACATCTACCTTTCCTTGTCCTGGGTACAAATCAGTGTGAAAGTTACATCCATATTTAATAAGGGTTAGGGTGATGCCACATTGTTGAGACCATGAGAACAAGGACAAACTCCCTCTAAGAGCTTGGCATCACCCTAGGGGAAAATAGGTTAAATATGAATAATCTGTAGCCTTATCTAGGGTACCTTGAACCTTAATACCACACCCTTATCACTTCTTTGAACAATAATATCATCAACTCATTATTTAAGGAAAAGATCTCTCCTAAACTATCAACCCCATGGTGCTACTTGGGACATCCCATGAGATGTTGGAATTTCTACCATTGTATCTGAGCTAGTGGTAGGTATCCTTCCATATAACCTATATACCAAATGCCTAGAGAAAGATCCCTACTGGGAGAACCTCATGAAGAACTATGGAAGATCAAGTGTATCCTTCAGATACCTCTCACGGAAGTGGAAGCAATATATTTTCATGCCATAACTACAAGTTGAGGGTCTAACCTGAACACACTATATTCTTACACTTTAGGCTAAACCTTGTGTTCTAGACATGTTTACCAAAATTTGAAGGTCATTATAGAGTCCTCTGGAAGTCCATACTTCACCAGAAAGATGTAAATATTACAAGTTCCATTCATCCTTTAAATAAGACCCATAGTAATCAGTGCCAACACACAAACATTATTGATACTAATCAAGAATAGAGGTACATGATTCCTCAAGATATTGAAAGACCAATCATTAAACCAGGGTCATGACCTCATTCTAATGATTGACATGTCAAGATACCTAAGCCAACACCAACACTAGTTGATGCTACACCAATCATCATACCATGACCACTTGAGTCCAAGAAATCTACACCATTCACGATATGAAAAAATCAAGGAGTATGCAAGGAACTAGAGATCAACAATCCTTCATTTACACCGACCGTGTCCCAATCCACCATAGTCAAAGTTTCTTCACCCCTATACAAGGGAAAAATTGAATATTACCATCTACGATGGGATTCGTAGTGACATTCTCAAGGCTCCAACAAAATAAAAGACCAGAGGGGTCTTTATCTCCATAGTCAACCTAAAGCAAGTACTTCCTACTCCTGGACATTGTACATAGAAAAATCCTAAAGAGAGAAGAGGTCATTCAATTCCTAAGTGAATTGGAAGGAGAGGTCTCACTAAAAGAGATGATATAGAAAGCTACAAAAACATAGGGAGGCTGTAATGAATACCCTTGAAGGAGCCTATGTATCAAAAGAGGTTCATCCAAAAATACTCAATGCCACCATTGAGCTTATTAAAAATATTCTTTTAATTTTATTCTTTAAGGAGAAAAGATCAAAAGGAGAGGACAACGACAAGCCCCTGCTCATCACTATTATACATTGATATAAGGCTCCTGACCTAGCTTAGTGCTTAATTGAGTTTTTCTATACTTAATAAGATGCTTGAACCTTAATATAATCTCTTGAGATGCTTCAATAACATGTTACAAGCTTATGGTTTAGTTTGGTCTTGTTTGGTTGATGTTTGAGCTAGTTATGCTTGTTTTGGACCTAGTTGCAATTTAACCATGTAAGGGGTTATCTTGAAATTTGTCACATGTTGGATGTTCCTCACATGTTTTAGAATCATGTGAGAGAGAATGGTGATTTGGGGCACCTTTTTATGCTTTGGTGTGATGAGGAGAGAAGTGGTGACATGTGGAGTGTTGTTTCTAGGGTTTTCTTAGATGCCCTAGGTTGATGTTGACCTAATGTTGACTGTTTGAGTCATTGACCTTTCAACAACCATCCTTGATGTTTCTCTATGTTTTCTCTATGGTGAA
This sequence comes from Alisma plantago-aquatica, assembly GCA_963693085.1. Taxonomy (NCBI): domain Eukaryota; kingdom Viridiplantae; phylum Streptophyta; class Magnoliopsida; order Alismatales; family Alismataceae; genus Alisma; species Alisma plantago-aquatica. The sequence continues at coordinate 562,766,951 of OY856410.1, read as the reverse complement.
GGTGTTTGGAGTGTGTCAAGGAGTTCCCTTCGGTCGAAGAAGGACAAAATTCCTTTTTAGGTAAAAGATGACCTAAGGTTTGGTTTGGTCACTTGAGTGTCTTCGACCATGAGCCTTTGTGGCCATGTTTTCTCTTTGACTGATGGTCCTCTAGGACCAAGTGTGTGATGTCCCCATATTTTCTTAATCTTAATCTAATGTGTGACGCCCAAATTGATACCCTCACCCCAACGAGAATCCCAATTTCAACACCACACACTAGGCTAAGAAGAAGAAAATTAGAGAAAGTCGACAAGAAATAATAGTAGCACATGAACATGAACAAAAATAAAACCAAAAAATATATGTTCACCACTCAACATATAATTACAAAATGACCAATTACAAATTGATATTACACATTGAATGATAAACCTTTACATGTACTCATACTACATTCTAAAATAGGATCTTAAGAGAATATATCCACATGTACATTAGCTAGCCACACAACTCTCAACTATCCTAGATCTTCAAGATCATATGTCCACATTACCTAAACAAAGGATCATATGTGGTACACGTCAGCACAATATTCTAAAAGACTTGGCAAATAAGATAAAACTGATACTTGGTAGTAATGAACAAGATAAGAACATGCATACTTGAAGAGAGAAGTTTATTAGCAAAAGAGAACATATATTTTAAGCATATTTTCCATTATATATTCATGCATTGATGCTAAAGGTTTTGATGCATTCTCCTGACTCTCAAAAAGCTCAATATTAAGGCCTTTATGATCGAATACTAAAGACTTAGATCATATGTATAATGTGGCCGACTACAAAAGAGTTAAGTCACTTGCAAGCACTATACTACCAAATATTTTGGTGCTTTCATATAATGGAACATATATAATATGTTTCATGTGTTCATAACTGTATGTATGGAAGATCAAGAAATATAGCATATCATCCAATATCGTATGCCAAGTATTTTGTACACATATAATACAAACATACTAAATGTAGGCCAAGTAAGAGGTAAAGCGTACCTTGAAATGAGATCATATATACCACATTATTGATGTCAACTCTAACCTTGGTCAAACCCCTAGTTAAGACAAGATGATACATATCACCATCATGTTCTCATCATTGTAACCCTAGTTATATCTATTTTAGGTTTACATTCATTATTATATATATTCTTATCCTTACTTGTATCTTTGTCTTGGAATGATATTACTAATGTCTGTAAAGAGTGAGACCCGATAGGGGATCCACTCTTCACTGAATTGAAGAAATAGCCCATCCAATCCCTAACATACCAAAAGGTAATAAGGAAAGGAGGAATTTCAATCATTTCTCAAATGGCACATATTACAGAGCATGATAATGAATAAGCAGCGGAAACAAAACTATTACAAAGTTACAATGGGTATCATTATACAATTGCTCATCACCATTAAAGGTGATGTTACAAAAACTTGAACTAACTACAAATGAGCCCAGTAGCAGAGAGTAACCTAGCCATTCCAAGCTATCCTTAGGTACAATTCTCTTTACATGATCTTCGAGCAACCTTGATCTTTAATGCACCTAAACCTAGGTGGAAAGGAATATCACCCAGAACATAGGAAACAATAAAGAGGTCATCAAAGGCTGAGTATGTACATATATAAAACATTCTGGGCATTATATAGGGTTAAAAGTACAAAAAGAGATGTTCCTACAAGAAAAGGGGGCTATTTACAAGTAGGTATGTTCAAGAGAAAAGTAACAAAAGAAATGAGGCATATAAAATTTTAGATTACAACATGATAATAAAAGAGTGTCTTGCCATAACAATCATCCACATAATCATATTAAAACAACGAATATTTGCATGCATAACAATGTAGACTAAATATACCTAAAACAGGGCCATAACACCATAGGATCATGGCCTAAAAGAAATAAGGATGGAAACGCACACCCCGGGAGGAAATGCATGCCCTATATAAGTATGGTTGTACATAACTACTACTATTCTAGATATTCTAGTCAAACATGTAGCATGCATAAAATAGAGAGGCAAGACTAGTATTTCGGTAAATTTTCATAAAAAGGCATTCATAGCAAGTGGGGTACAAGCACCCTTATGAACAAGGTAGTCCAAAAACCAGAATCATATAATGAGTCAACATCAAGAAATGTAAATGTTCAAGAATTGAGATTTCATAAGGAATAACAGTTCAAAAGATGCCTCATTGAAAGAAAGTAGGTTTTAGTCAAATAATGCCCAAAATAAAATAGAGGATGTACATACCTGATTTCGTGACTAACTCTTTATTTTCTAGAGGTCAATCAAACAATTCATCCATCTCATCCTATAAATGGTTTATATACCTATTAGTCCACATTCACCAAGAAAAACATAAACGAGAGTATATTTAAACCCATTATTACTTACCTGATGTGGATTTCATATTTTAATTATTAGTGTGAAAATCGTGATCGACTATTATTGGTGATAATAGCCTTAGTAGGTCTGTCTAGGGTTTAATAGGTCATGCCTTTATATATTTATATTGTTCATACACTCATACTCAGATCATGTTATGTATATAAATACACATATATTCCACATAGTAATATGAGATATAGTAGAGTCATATATAGTTCAACTAACAAGTCATATAGGGTTTTAAAATCTCAAAACAAACACATTGATATATTTAGAAATGCTCATTAATGATTATTGAAGCTTAGAATATGCTAATCATATAATCAATATCTAAGGTGATTGATAGAATGATTTCGATTATCGGTTTTTGAATGTTGTCTACATAAAATCTTCTAGTTATTATCTTTATGGATTGGTATTATGTAGCCAAAGATTACATATTCATTAACTACTACTTAAATGCATATATCATAAGATATATATGCTTACATGATCACTTGTCTAGGTTATGGTCGTATTAAGTTACTACAATACATACATCAACTTATATACATATTGTAAAGATATATGACTAAATAACATACATAACCAATTCAGATTATCTAAACTAATGCTGACCTTAATCATGTTATATGTATTTGTGTGATTAATTAAAATGTTAAATAAATCCAAATACATGTAATGATAGGCTGACATACCACTCGTTCATCTATTTGATCTCTACTCAACCAGTTCTGGTTGCTCCATAGTAGCATTGCATGATAGAAAGTGGACTTCTCATGGACAAATCTGACCCCATTGCAGGTGAAGTAGGTGGGTGCTTCATCTCCAAACTCCTTTAGTCTAATCGACAATGACCCTAGTTGGTGACTTTCAGCATTGAGACATGGCATTAGGTCACCCTCTTCATGACAGATTTGGTTGTAGCAACCATTCATGACTAACAGGCGGTAGGGATGAGGATGATCTTCATGGGATTGAGGTGGCAGATGTCAGCAGTGTGTTGAGAGAGAGAGCAGCTGGTGGGGTTCGGGCTTCATCTCTGATGATGAAGAAGGAGTAGGGATATTTGGGTGTGAAGGAAATCTTGAGACATGTGATTGTTGGTTGCATGTATGGATGAAGAGAGGATGACCATGAAGGGAATATGATGTCTACAATTCTAGGGTGTGTAGATGTCCTGTCCTCGTGTCTCGTTGGTAGCCATGGAGATGGCGATGGCATGTGCACCTGGCAGTTTTCATCATGAGGGAGGAGCATGGAATAGAGTGAGAAGGCGATATGTGACTATCTAGCATCACTGTGACAAATAAGGTAGGGATGAAGTGTAGGTTTTCAGGTGTCTACCACTTCTAGCGGCATTCAAGGTAGCAGGATGAGTCGGCCTCCAGATTTCCTGATGATTGTGGAAATATGATGAGAGGTTATCAAGAGGAGTCGGCGTCCTTCTTTCTTGTATGGTCGTCGATGGTCATGATGGAGAGGTCTTGTGGCCATAGGTGGTAGCACAAGGAGGGAGAAGGAGACTGGGCTAGGCATGGATGGGAGAGAAAGGTCACCGATCTGGGACTTGCAGGTCCACCACCAATAGCTGACGGCGGCCATGATTTCCTCTGTTAGGCGGTTAGCTGTAGGAACAGAGAAGAAGATGGAGGTTGGGGCAAAGAAGGAGGAAGGAAGGAAAAAGATGGCCCCAATGGTGGCGGTCGGCGGCGTCGGGTTTGTACCCAGTGGTGATCTTCCATGGTGGAGATGATGAGGCACCGATGGGTGGAAGGCGGCAGTGCCTGGAGGCGTTCTGTGCTGCATGGCTCTTTTCGATGCTGTCGGGCCCAGGTGGAGAAGCAACCCGAGGAGAGGCGAGGGAGAAGAGGGACAGGTCAGGCGGCAGATTGCTGAAGTTGTGGTGAGGCCAGATGTTGATGGCGGTAGATGTGCCTGCCACAGTGGCTGGCTACAGGTGCTAGCCAAAGGAATCAGATTTCCAAAGGTCCGAAGTGAAGATGGGTATGCGGAGAGTGCTTGCAGCTCTCAAGGCGAATCTGGTGGTTGTCGGCCACTGCAGTAGATGGCCGCCGGGGTGCTAGGAGAGAAAGAATAGCGACGACTAGGGTTAGCTTGAAGAAAGGAAGAAGGGAGGAATAGTGAGGAGGAATAGTAGAGATGAGGAGAGAGTGGAATAGAAGAGGAAGGGAAGAGAGGTAGTGGAGAGGAGAAATGGCCCTTCCAGCTACCTGCGATCCGCAGAGAATGCGTTAATCGCATAAGAGGAGGGAGCGGGTCTCCCGGACAAAGAGAACCGGTGGCATGGAATGTAAATAGCATGAATACAAGGGTGTATACTAATTTAAGAATTCAAATTAGTAAATGGTTGTGCAATTGATGTTCAATTTATACCAAAATTGATAACTCGATCAATTAATATGTGAGAAATCTAATGGTGCCATCAATTTCACATTTTAAAGATGTTTAATGGTAGATTTCATTATTTGTATATCATACATACATTTAATGTACTCACTAATTTTAATACTTATTACACATTAATTTGATTCATTTCATCTTATACTCCTAAGAATATGTTAGGGTGTCAAATTAGAGTCAAGCATGATATTTGGTGTATTTGTTCCTTAAGTCTTGTTATTGAGTGTATTATGGTTATTTTATCATATATAAAGGGTATTAATGAATTTATGATAATGAATGGCTCTGATTATTTCTAATGCATTGCGAACTAGGTAGATCAGGTATTCATTGTAAATATAATCGATTAGGGCCTAGAAAAAGGGAGGCTACAACTATGTGTCTAGATTTGAGTATGTTACAAGACTCCACCCCTTAAAAGGGATTTTGTCCTCGAAATCCATCCACTTTAGGTATGGTAAACTAAGTTATAAACTTAACCAAGTTATTCATTTCTAGTATACTTAATGTAGGGGGTCATATCATACTATGCATGTCACACTTATGATCTACTCTTAAGGTGAAGCCATATGTCTCCATATATCATGCATCCATTAATCTAATTATTTTAGATGTTGGGCTAGAAAAGTTACACCAAGTCCTTGGATTATGTTAACCACTTTGTATCAATTAGTGCTACTCGCAATGTTATCATAGTTTTGTCATTCTTTAATCATGGTCCACATCATTTTCCTTATCATCATTATCATCAACATCTCATCATCATCATCAACAACAACAATATCATCATCTACTCATCATCATCGTCGTCATCACCATCATCAGCATCATCAACATCAACAACAGTAGCATCACCATCTACTCATCATCAATATCATCAACATTATCACATAGAGGGGCAAAAAGGGTGAACTGATGTCTTAAGTATCCAAGGCTTCTTCGTACTCTCTACACAACACTTAGTCCTAGGGTTTCATGTCCATCATTCCATTTAAGTACTTCTTCATTCAAAGGGTTCCTCTACAAATCAAACTTCCTTGTGGCAATGACTTGGTTCTAAAACCTTCGATAAAATATGAAAACTTTTCCTTTGTACATATAAATCAATAATGAAAATAAGTTTGACGGAAAGAAAAAGAAAAAAAAATCTTACGATGAAAAATCCAAAATTGGCGCCAAAAATCAATTCGAGAACCAAGTCAACCACTTATCCACCAGATGATACCTATAGTATTATTCTATCATCATTTCATTCTACAAAATGGGTCTACTCCTTCTATCACCTAAAGGGGAATATGTCTACATCTCTAATTCGAAGGCATACGAGGGTAACAACTTCTTATTACACACAATCAACTTCTATAAAATCCTAATAATGCATGACATACACCATTACCCATGACACTCTTAATCATAATTCAAAATGCCTCATCTGAGGACCTAATGAGGTCACAAGATTACCTAATGTTATAGGATGAATTTATTCTCATCACTAGTTGGTTTACAACCATTGTTCTTCCCATGATAAGGTAACCTATATAGTCAACCTACTCATATCAATCACTAGGTAAACTAAGTGCACTATTTGGGTTTGAGAGGTGAACACTTAAGGATATCTACCAAAAGTTATAACTTTCACCAAACAATTCTCATGTATGAGGCATAACAAGCTCAATGAGATCGGTACCCTTCCATTAGATAAATGGCCATGGGGAATATCTACTATGAGGTACTCCATGTTGAGCGAAAGTCATGCCTAACCATAAAGGAACTAATCCTAATTATCACATAGTGTCAAGGAACTAATCTCAACTCTAGAAATTACATCAGGGTTTTATGTTGTTTTCCACACATGCTCAACCCAAAATGGATGTATGTGAGTCGTACTAGGTAACAACAAAGAAAGGGAGTTAAGGTGAGAACTAGGATAATCCCTATCTATGTCTATTTAATCAACCCACAATTCATAGCTCTTAGGCTAATATCCTAGAAAATTATGAGATGTAAACTAAACACTAAAAGAATCAATTTGATGTAGCTTCATCCTACCTCCACAAAGAAGGGGTGGGTGTTAAGGGTTACTAAAGACTAACTCACGTTCACATAGGCGGGTCGAGGAGTCCAAGTGACCAAATTAGTCAGGGGTTGAAAACCCTAATTGGTATTGACTACTGGGAAATAGGTTTATCAAGAACCTCTAAGGGTCACCTATCTAATTAAGGGTCAACCAAGGATAACTTGAAATAGTCAAGTTACCGACTGCTTAGGCTCTGATACCATTTTGTAAAGAGTGAGACCTGATAGGGGATCCACTCTTCACTGAATTGAAGAAATAGCCCATCCAATCCCTAACGTACCAAAAGGTAATAAGGAAAGGAGGAATTTCATTCATTTCTCAAATGGCACATATTACAGAGCATGATAATGAATAAGCAGTGAAAACAAAACTATTACAAAGTTACAATGGGTATCATTATACAATTTCTCATCACCATAAAAGGTGATGTTACAAAAACTTGAACTAACTACAAATGAGCCCAGTAGCAGAGAGTAACCTAGCCATTCCAAGCTATCCTTAGGTATAATTCTCTTTACATGATCTTCGAGCAACCTTGATCTTTAATGCACCTAAACCTGGGTGGAAAGGAACATCACCCAGAACATAGGAAACAATAAAGAGGTCAGCAAAGGTTGAGTATGTACATATATAAAACATTCTGGGCATTATATAGGGTTACAAGTGCAAAAAGAGATGTTCCCACAAGAAAAGGGGGCTATTTACAAGTAGGTATGTTCAAGAGAAAAGTAACAAAAGAAATGAGGCATATAAAATTTCAGATTACACACTCTTTACAAAATTGAAGAAATAGCCCATCCAATCCCTAACGTGCCAAAAGGTAATAAGGAAAGGAGGAATTTCATTCATTTCTCAAATGGCACATATTACAGAGCATGATAATGAATAAGCAGCGGAAACAAAACTATTACAAAGTTATAATGGGTATCATTATACAACTGCTCATCACTATAAAAGGTGATGTTACAAAAACTTGAACTAACTACAAATGATCCCAGTAGCAGAGAGTAACCTAGCCATTCCAAGCTATCCTTAGGTACAATTCTCTTTACATGATCTTCGAGAAACCTTGATCTTTAATGCACCTAAACCTGGGTGGAAAGGAACATCACCCAAAACATAGGAAACAATAAAGAGGTCAACAAAGGCTGAGTATGTACATATATAAAACATTCTGGGCATTATATAGGGTTAAAAGTGCAAAAAGAGATGTTCCCACAAGAAAAGGGGGCTATTTACAAGTAGGTATTTTCAAGAGAAAAGTAACAAAAGAAATGAGGCATATAAAATTTCAGATTACAACATGATAATAAAAGAGTATCTTGCCATAACAATCATCCACATAATCATATTAAAACAACAAATATTTGCATGCATAACAATGTAGACTAAATATACCTAAAACAGGGCCATAACACCATAGGATCATGGCCTAAAAGAAATAAGGGTGGAAACGCACACCCCGGGCAGATATGCACGCCCTATACAAGTATGGTTGTACATAAGTACCACTATTCTAGATATTCTAGTCAAACATGTAGCATGCATAAAATAGAGAGGCAAGACTAGTATTTCGGTAAATGTTCATAAAAAGGCATTCATAGCAAGTGGGGTACAAGCACCCTTATGAACAAGGTAGTCCAAAAACCAGAATGATATAATGAGTCAACATCAAGAAATGTAAATGTTCAAGAATTTAGATTTCATAAGGAATAATAGTTCAAAAGATGCCTCATTGAAAGAAAGTAGGTTTTAGTCAAATAATGCCCAAAATAAAATAGAGGATGTACATACCTGATTTCGTGACTAACTCTTTATTTTCTAGAGGTCAATCAAACAATTCATCCTTCTCATCCTATAAATTATTTATATACCTATTAGTCCACATTCACCAAGAAAACATAAATGAGAGTATATTTAAACCCATTATTACTTACCTGATGCGGATTTCATATTTTAATTATTAGTGTGAAAGTCGTCATCGACTATTATTGGTGATAATAGCCTTAGTAGGTCCGTCTAGGGTTTAATAGGTCATGCCTTTATATATTTATATTTGTCATACACTCATACTCAGATCATGTTATGTATATGAATACACATATATTCCACATAGTAATATGAGATACAGTAGAGTCGTATATAGCTCAACTAACAAGTCATCTAGGGTTTTAAAATCTCAAAACAAACACATTGATATATTTAGAAATGCTCATTAATGATTATTGAAGCTTAGAATATGCTAATCATATAATCAATATCTAAGGTGATTGATAGAATGATTTTGATTATCGGTTTTCGAATGTTGTCTACATAAAATGTTCTAGTTATTATCTTTATGGATTGGTATTATGTAGCCAAAGATTACATATTCATTAACTACTACTTAAATGCATATATCATAAGATATATATGTTTACATGATCACTTGTCTAGGTTATGGTCGTATTAAGTTACTACAATACATACATCAACTTATATACATATTATAAAGATATATGACTAAATAAAATACATAACCAATTCAGATTATCTAAACCAATGCTGACCTTAATCATGTTATATGTATTTGTGTGATTAATTAAAATGTTAAATAAATCCAAATACATGTAATGATAGGCTGACATACCACTCATTCATCTATTTGATCTCTACTGAACCAGTTCTAGTTACTCCATAGTAGCATTGCATGATAGAAAGTGGACTTCTCATGGACAAATCTGACCCCGTTGCAGGTGAAGTAGGTGGGTGCTTCATCTCCAAGATCCTTTAGTCTAATCGACAATGACCCTAGTTGGTGACTTTCAGCATTGAGACATGTCATTAGGTCACCCTCTTCACGACAGATTTGGTTGTAGCAACCATTCATGACTAACAGGAGGTAGGGATGAGGATGATCTTCATGGGATTGAGGTGGCAGATGTCAACAGTGTGTTGAGAGAGAGAGAGAGAGCAGCTAGTGGGGTTCGGGCTTCATCTCCGATGATGAAGAAGGAGTAGGGAGATTTGGGTGTGAAGGAAATCTTGACACATGTGATTGTTGGTTGCATGTATGGATGAAGAGAGGATGACCATGAAGGGAATATGATGTCTATAGTTCTAGGGTGTGTAGATGTCCTGTCCTCGTGTCTCGTTGGTAGCCATGGAGTCGGCGATGGCCTGTACACCTGGCAGTTTTCATCATGAGGGAGGAGCATGGAATAGAGTGAGAAGGCGACATGTGGCTATCTAGCATCACTGTGACAAACAAGGTGGGGATGAAGTGTAGGTTGTCGGGTGTCTACCACTGCTAGAGGTAGTCAAGGTAGTAGGAGGAGTCGGCTTCTAGATTTCCTGATGATTGTGGAAATATGATGAGAGGTTATCAAGAGGAGTCAGTGTCCTTCTTTCTTGTATGGTCGTCGATGGTCATGATGGAGAGGTCTTGTGGCCATAGGTGGCAGCGCGAGGAGGGAGAAGGAGACTGGGCTAGGCATGGAGGGGAGAGAAAGGTCACTGATCTGGGACTTGCGGGTCCACCGCCAACAGCGGACGGAGGCCATGATTTCCTCTGTTAGGCGGTCAGCTGTAGGAACAGAGAAGAAGATGGAGGTTGGGGCAAAGAAGGAGGAAGGAAGGAAGAAAATGGCCCCAATGGTGGCGGTCGGCTGCGTTGGGTCTTTACCTAGTGGTGTTCTTCCATGGTGGAGATGATGAGGCACTGATGGGTGGAAGGTGGCAGTGCCTGGAGGCATTCTGTGCTACATGGCTCTTTTTGATGCTGTCGGGCACAGGTGGAGAAGCAACCTGAGGAGAGGCGAGGGAGAAGAGGGGCAGGTCAGGCGGCAGATTGCTGAAGTGGTGGTGAGGCTAGATGTTGATGGAGGCAGATGTGCCTGCCACAGTGGCTGGCTACAGGTGCTAGCCAAAGGAATCAGATTTCCAAAGGTCTGAAGTGAAGATGGGTATGCGGATAGTGCTTACAGCTCTCAAGGAGGATCTGGTGGTTGTCGGCCACTGTAGTAGATGGCCGTCGGGACACTAGGAGAGAAAGAATAGCAGCTGCTAGGGTTAGCTTGAAGAAAGGAATAGTGAGGAGGAATAGAAGAGATGAGGAGAGAGTGGAATAGAAGAGGAAGGGAATAGAGGTAGTGGAGAGGAGAAATGGCCCTGCCGGCTGCCTGCGATCCGCAGAGAACGCGTTGATCATGTAAGAGGAGGGAGAGGGTCTCCCGGACAAAGAGAACCGGTGGCATGGAATGTAAATAGCATGAATACAAGGGTGTATACTAAGTTAAGAATTCAAATTAGTAAATGGTTGTGTAATTGATGTTCAATTAATACCAAAATTGATAAATCGATCAATTAACATGTGAGAAATCTAATGGTGCCATCAATTTCACATTTTGAAGATGTTTAATGGTAGATTTCATTATTTGTATATGATACATACATTTAATGTACTCACTAATTTTAATACTTATTACACATTAATTTGATTCATTTCATCTTATACTCCTAAGAATATGTTAGGGTGTCAAATTAGAGTCAAGCATGATATTTGGTGTATTTGTTCCTTATGTCTTATTATTGAGTGTATTATGGTTATTTTATCATATATAAAGGGTATTAATGAATTTATGATAATGAATGGCTCTGATTATTTCTAATGCATTGCGAACTAGGTAGATCAGGTATTCGTTGTAAATATAATTGATTAGGGCCTAGAAAAAGGGAAGCTACAACTATGTGTCTAGATTTGAGTATGTTACAATGTCACTTTCCTATTATGTTCCAGATTACTATACATATATCTGAATATTATGTTGCATATAATTATATCAACATATTAATCTTTTATTACATGTACTAATCCAAATAGGTTTTCAAACCATATATTATGAGATTGTTGGTATGTATTCCCAGAGAGAAAATCATGTGATGATTGGAGTGAGACATTAGATACTTTATTTTATAAATTACAAAGGTAATTCCATCTATTATGTTTGTCTCAGTCATGAGATGATGACACAAATGTAAGTAGATGTCTAGAGAATGGTGATACTCGATGTCATATGTCTTCAAGTACGTGACTTGGAGGATGGGATCATACAAAAGTCAAGAGTTCATACATTGTTGTTATGTCCCTAGTCAGTAATTACTATGGAAGCAAAATAGACAACAATAATACATAAGACTAGAGTGTGTGTTGACTAATGACAAAGTCTCATTAGTCATGATATGTGATATCAAGTCAAGCACATAGATACATTTTAGTGAACAATGTATGAGACAGACCCACCATGAGAGTGATACATGGAAACTATGGAATGGTAGTCAAAATCATCCCTCATAGTGATGGTGGTGATTGTGGTTCTTAGACCTGAAGTCACTGCACTCATCACATATCATTGGGTACACTTTGACATCATCAAACATAGTCTTGAAACATGGGTTGTTATAATGGTGATGGTTGGATGACTTTGACACATGGGGATAGACTGAGTAATAGAGATAAGAGTTATCCCTCCTACCGGAGATTGATATACAAGGCCCCTTGAAAAGCGAGACTGAGAGTGTACAACCGTACCAATGTGGTTCAATATATGATATGTGAACTCACATGCATCTCAGACCGTCTGCTCTAGTTCAAGGAACATGGATTGAATGATGATAGGATGACGATTCCATGCCTCAAGTTCAATCCAGATATCAGAGACAAAGGAACTATATGATCATGGTAACACTATTCACGAATTATAGGCTGAAGTTGTTTTCCAACTTTCTGAATTACTTGGGTAGCAATGATGTGTGCTAGGCACCACTCTTTGCTTGTGATGTCATAAATTTCTATGGACATTCATTGCCAATGTAATTTTGGGCCTATAGGGTCACACACATTGGATACACTTGGATTAAAGGAGTATATTTATGAACGATGTTTATGTTGAATGCTAAAGGTGTTTAGGTGTTCAATTAACCAATAGATCAATTGGATGGACTCAGAATCATCAAGTTCAAGTGTTGGAGTGACTGATTGGAGTGTCAAGTTGATTGGAATTGATTACTAAAGTGTTTAGTTATTCAATTCACGCACCAACAACTGACTGCCCAATCAAACATCAATCTCAAGTGTTGAGACGGGCGTCTGGGGTGCCAAACAGCTGTTTCAAGTGTTGAGATGAGCATCTGGTTTGTAAGGCTGGTTGGAGCAAAGTTGGCTCCTCAAACTGAGGTGAACCGACCAGCTCAGCTCAGCTCACCTGATGACCATCTAGGTAAGCGAGATAACAACCGTATCGCATGTGTGAGATCCTTCGGTTAGGTCAGGGAAGGTTTTAGATACTTTCCCAAATTCGTTTGAATTGCACTATACTTGTTGTGCAAGAAAAAAATTGATGTTTAACATTGATTAGAAGTGAATTGCCAATTCTGTGTGCAAATAGGAAACCACAGAAGCACAATACGATCATTTCACACTACAAAATGACCATCTCGCACACAAGATGAACGTTTCACAGTGCGAGACAACCATCTCACGGTCCGCAGATTCCAGAATAGTCATGTACCTGGACCCTTCTACTCACACATCAACTGGGAACCCTGACCCTGCCCTTTACAATAAATAGAGGGGTACTGGGGGCTTCCCAACACACACAATTGGGATAAATGGCCTTGACAATAGTTTTCATCTCTATTTGTGGTAACCATGAGAGCCCAAGCAAGTCCTACCCGACAAGGGGGGATAGCGAGGGAGGAGCAACTAAGATCAGTTGTTGTGGGAGAGTATGTCAATGACTAGTATGCTGACAGAAGGGACAACTCTTTTCTGTTGGCTCTGGAAACGCAACATGGAGTTGTCGGTGGTCCGCGTGGACTACTCTTGAGGTAGGAGTCCTTTGGCTACTGCTAGGAGGACGACGTCATCTTGTAGTTCATGGCGAGTCCACAGGAGGTGTTGTAGGAGCAATTTGAGTCAGCCATCCATGGGGAAGACTAGGAGCTGCATAGACACCGTCCAAGTTAGTAATTTTAGGGTGATGTCACTGGACTTTCTCTAAGAATAAGTATAAACTTGAAACCTTCCTTCCTAGATTCATTGTTGTTGATGAGATTCTGCTGGTTTTTGGGAAACATGCAAATAAATTTTTGTTTCTACTAACTATTTATGTGCCTGATTTCCCAATAGTGGTATCAGAGCCCCGTCAATCTACATTGTATTTGGGATCTAAATCAATGTGATCGGATTTAGTTTTTTTATTCATTATTGCATGTGATGTGAATATTAAAATGATTAATGTGCATATCTAATTAAATACCACATACAATGACAACTAATATATATATATATATATGATATGATATACAATCCATATGTGTCGCTGTAAAAATATTTTGATCGTGGATGTTAGCGTAGTTATGGACAAAACCCTAGATCTGTGTGTGCATTGTTGTGGTTTATTCTTGTCGTTAATCAGTCTGCGTACCGATCCCCTCTCTCCATTATTAATGTAATTAATGCTCTTGTTTCTATTTCCCCTCGAATGTAACCCAAGGTTTCCCTTTTACAATGTAAAAAATAGGATAGTTTTAATTTATGCATCGTTGTGAGAATTTGTTCTGCACTGGACAAACTGACCATTTGGAGGACCGAGGAGACCAGATGACCGTTTCAAGATCCCAACTGAGAAACCAAGAGGCAAGTCGACTGGTTCAAGTGTTGAACTGATCAACCTGGATTGGAGAAAGCACATATCTTCATCAACAACAGGTTGCATGTGATGTGGACCTTAGATGGTGGGAATTCCTTATTGCTCCAAGGAATTGCATCAGACTAGCCATAATCATCACGCGTATATTTCTGATTGCATGTTCATGTTGTGGTTATAGGATGTATATGATACATACTATAGTATGTGGTTATTGGATATGTATATGTATTTATATACAAACTCCCTCAATGAAAATATCAAGGTCTTAGATGCTTTCCAAAAGTGGCACACATGAAAAGCTTGATCGACCAAGCATAGGTGACACCTAAGCATGGTACACCGTCTATCTTGTGGAAATGTGATGGTAATAATGTTGGTGCCGCTAAAGCTGGGTACATTGTTATCGTGTCGGCTTTTGGGTCAGGCTTGATTGGTGATTCTCAGAGCATCTGGGCCTAGAAGCATGCAAATGATTATGGCAAGGAGTTGCGCATATCATCTATCCAAGTGTTGCATGTGATGCAAACTGTATGATTTCCTACCTTGATAATTGACTGTGGATACTAGTGTAGGCCGGGTAACCGTTAACTTGTTTTGGATCTTAGCCCACTAGAATATTATATGCTGCAATATTCCAAATTGATATTGAGGGCTATCAATTTGAGAAAAATAGTGCGAGTGATAATTAATTAAAAACCTAATTAATATCGTCCAATTTATCAAATCAAATTAGATAAAAAATGTTTTGAAAAGTTGCAATATTCTTTTTGTAGACAAACACAAATACGATATAGTTGTGATTAGTTCTCAAATAGGACAAACCAAATAGGATTAACTTTCAAATCTAGTTTAGGAATTTGAGAAATGTTCTCAATGAACTAAAAGCTCTATGTCCTTGAGAGACCAAAGCCAGAGGAACCCACTCCAAATGCGCCTAAGGACTAAATTTAATGCTTATTTGAAGCATGCCAATGAGTCATATACATTAAGCACCTTATGCTATGCTTCATAAACTATGAGTTGCATGAACAACATGATAACATGGACATTCTTGAAGATGGTAACACATCTTAAGAATCATGTAAAGCAATAAGGAATAATGTTTACAAAGCATTATTTGAGTAAAAATTAATAAAGGGACTTCTAGTAGAACCCCATATGCTCAATATGATTGGACATATGGAATGATTGGTATTATTTTAGGTCAAGAGTTGACCATGAATATGATTATGCAACCATTGCATGAATCATATAGTCAATTTATCTAATGCTTGTCATGTTGATGCCAAAGCAAGGAAGAAAATGGACAAATCCATTACGACGATCAGCAGAAGTGAGTCCTAGGGCAAAGGCAATGCCAAGAAGTGTTCTGAGGCTGAGCTAAAGTCCAATTCTTCTTCACTCAATATATGGAGAAGGGTAAGTGTAAAAGGAATCTGTCCTTTTCACTTAAAGGATAAAGTGCTACCATTGTCACTTGTCTGGACATTGGAAAGGAATTATCGTCTTCTTAGAGGATCTCAGGAAGAAGACAGAGATAGAGATTTATACTTCATAACCTAAGAATAAATAAGCTAGAAGTGTGTGGAGCAAGGGTCGCTTCCACTATAGTTGAGAGATGGCATTCAAGGGAAAATGTGATAGAATTAGTGAATGTCTATTATGTACTTGCCATTAATGAAAAACATCATATGTCTTATATGATAAGAACATTATCTTTCAATTTAAAAGATATGATCTTCTATGGCAATGCACTGTGTCTCATAAACTATACTTGATAGTTATAGAGACAAATATGTATTACACATATAATGAATGATTTGATGACTCGAGCAATGTATACCTATAGAATTTTCATCTAATACACATAATGAGAAATGCACTTCCAGATTCCAACATGGTGTTGGTCTATAATCTTTTGGTTATTGGACCAATAAAGACATGCATGTCTTATTTATTGAGCAATTTGACAAAAGTATATTCACTATATGTAGTGGGAAAGTGACTATTCTATTAGGCCTATTACATATTGTGCACTAAAGTCATAGATCCAAATGATTTTGATGCATTGAAATATACAATAGCTGTGACACTTTGTGAGATGGAGAAGATATTCCCTCCATGTTTTTTGACATAATGGTGCATATATCAATCCATCTCGCTTATGAAGCTAAGATAGCTTGTGTGATAACCCATATTTTTTTTTTATTTTCATACCAAACATAGTATCTTAAGACCACGAGTCTCCCATGGATGAATGATACCAAAATGAGGAATTAGTTGTTCAATTAATGACTCTTTTCACTTAGAAAGTGTAAACAAATATGCAATTGATGATTAGGACACGAATTGAGTTCAATTATGATGAATATATTTGTATATTAATTGATTTGGGTACTTATGAGTCCAAGGGACCCATTTAACAATCTCAATGAATTCAAGTGCCAAGTTAATGAAAATTGAGGTATGTTAGGATGATAAAAGGTATTTTCTTTTGGACTTATTTAATCAAGAGTTGAGGATCAAATGACTTGTAATTAAGGTCTATACAATTATTTATGACTCTTTTTGAGAGTCAAGTCTAATGACGAATAATTAGAAATTTGGGTTCAAACTTGATAATGTGAGGATTTAAGTGATGAAATACCCATGGTTCAAATTTCATGGAATTCCAATTAGAAATTTGAGAGATATTGAAGCTTCAATTTTTGATTCAATGATACAAGTATAATTGGAGGATATGTAAAATGAGGATATGATTTCAGCTAGTTTCGGGTTTATTACCCTATCACACTATCATTTTCTTTGGAGGGATGTGTGGCACCTTGCTAGCGACTAGTAATGTTACCTGGTCATCCATTACCTCCAAAAATGGAGGAACAAAACCAGCTGAGGTACTTCGTTTAGATCCGATGAAAGGGGGGAATCAAAGGGGATTTTGTTGGAAACACTATGATCTAGGCATCAATCTGAACCCAGTGATCCTTCAGTCACACTTGAGAACCATAGTATTGAGAGACCGTACCCTTCTCCATAACCCCTTCTCCATCGTCTATCACAACTGAAAAGGAAATGTAGAAGAGATGGCCAAGAGGTGGTTCCAAAGGGGTGAGAAGCACCGACCAGGCATGGTGTGAAGTTCACAGCAAGGCTTCTTGTCTTCTAAAAGGTCTTCCCTATAGCCCCTGAATCTAAACTCGCAGAGCATGGAGGCAAGGTTGGGCAAGAACTTCTGGTGCTTTTCACCACGATATGAGCTTTCCAACGAGATCGATAACTATCTTCGGACCTCCTCAAAGTAGCATGGATCGAGTTGGGGCACCAACAACAAAACTCCCCTTCTTCTTTGCCTGTGCTCCATCACCAACCAGGCCAGGTGCGACAGTGTGTGTCCTTAGGCGCCAGGTCATGAAACCCAAACGTGGATCTCCTCTTCCAAACCAGGGTTCATGCTCACCGGAGCCCATATTAATGACACCGGAAGGGGTGACAGCCTCACTGTCCGAGCAACCCAGACTAAACACAGGAGAAGGAGAACTTGAAGTGACTCCAATGGACGAGACGAACCCCTTGGAATTGTTTCTAATATTTGATGGGGTGCGGAAGTTCTGGCACCATCCTCCAGGCCAGCCGCTCATGGCGGTGCATAGCCGAACGAGGAGCAGACAAATAAGAAAGCGATCTGGGATCCCGAAGAGAGAGAAACGATAGGAGGTGCACCCATGTCTAGGGAGGAGTCCACAACCTGGAAACCTACCTTTGAGCGAGATCAATTGAAGATATTGCCAGCTTTTTCTTTGTGTGAGGAGGTTCCAGCCGTCATGGTTTCCCTATCACTTCCGTCCCCGCGGTAGTGCATTCATCGCTAACAGAGAAAGAGCCCCGACTTTGTGAGGGCGAGAGACACATGGACCGGCTCAGTAAGAAGATCCCAAATAGACCGGTTCAAGAAATATAGCAACAAGGTGGCGGCCATCTGGGATGCCTAGAGAGATGATCCAGCGGCCCTGCCTTTTTCCCAGTGAGGTATTTACTCTAAAACTCCATATTACATAATGACCTTGTATAAATTAATATGAAATAGCTCCCTTGGTCAATAAATTCCCAAAAAAAATACCCCTAGACTCATAAAAATGTCTACTTCCTTATAGGACCCCTAAGTCAGACCTTTGAAGTAGTATTATTGTTGAGTTTCTATTTACAAGATGATGCTTCATTTTAGGTTGTTTGAGACACAATAAATGATATTTGTTCTAAATAAATTCTTAGAAAATTCTTATAGACACTTAATGATTATTGGAACCTGATTTAGACCCTGATCTAACTTTTATTGCTCATTATTGGGTCTTTCCTCATTAATGACCAATTAGATGTTTATAAACTCATTTTAATTTCAAAAAATAGACCAATCATCATAAAAATATGAAATCTAAACCAGACCCTTAGAATGACATTTGGATCACTATAAAAATACCAGAGGCACATTTTAGATCAGTAACACCTAGATTTGACCTAAATCCTAAACTGGACCAAAATGCCATTAATAATGGTAAACCTTGTATTAATGATGATTAATTTCTTTAAATCAGGTGCTGACCAGATTATCTAGATGATCATGGATATGTGAGGAATATCTGAACTCAGGTATGTGGATATAAGTATATGACTAGTTTTTGTTGGATGATAATTATGAGTAATTGCTTCCATGTATTTGAATATCTTGTTGGATGTACATCTATATGTATTGTTGTTTCCGCCTTGTACACTAAGATCACTAAGAAAAGAAAATGGAATGTAGTTACAAATGGTTTATTAATCTCCCTATTAAAGAGGGAAAGTATTAATGTTGACTAGCACCTCCCTAATAGTACAAGGTACGCAGGGAGATCCCTAATGGTACAAGGTACGCGGGGATAGGGCCCAATAATATATGTTTGTGCTAAGTCCACCATAGTAATACATGTCCATTGAAATATGATTAATAACTTGGGTTTACCTGATTTTCTGCCTTAAATAATGCTTTCATTTTTCTTTCTTCTTCTTCAAGTATTTTAAATATGCCAGCATAGTATAATATCTTTCAACCACATACTAACTTTATGTTGATTTGTTGTTTTACGTATGTTTTAGGTTCAGAGATAGCATGGGATAAAATGATGGGATGTGAGCAGTTGTACAGGTTTACCTATTGTGTTAAGATCTTGATTAGCATACATGTTCATACACTTATGTAAAATTTTCTATTCAATGTGTAAATGTAATCTGTAATAGTTCATGTTATAATTAATAGTCATGTTGAATGTTGAGTATGTTATGGTTGTATGTTCATGTATGCGAATTATGCTTCCGCATCGCTCTCTGAAACGATTGTCTAACGTTTTCGGATTTTGTCTTCTCATCTCCATGGGGTTTTGAGAAGGTGAAAATCCGGGGACGTTACAGTTGGTATCAGAGCATGAACAATAGCTACACCTGACAATTGCTCACCATGAAACATAAAAAACTAAATTTCACCTTTCACATTAAATCCTAGAAACTTAGTAAGTTGTTCTATAGGAATAAGGTTTGTCTTCGCCTCTAAGTTAGAACCTAGATGTTTGAGAACTAAGTTTAGACAAGTGTCTGAAACCCTTTGCATATAGAGCTCATATGTATTGGGTAGCTACACTACTCTACATCTCGTTCTCACCATTTCACTAGGTGGCATAACACTAGAATATCTACTGTGTGTGGGACACTCGATTTTGCTGATTTGGTTTTGTTTTCCAATTGGTTCAAGCCTCGATAGTTTTCTCTGACGTCTTCTTTCTCGGAGAAAAGAATTATATAATATTTTATTATATATATGTAAATATAAAAATGTGTCCCTCACACTGGAGAGTAGTTAGTGTTCATGCAGCCTAAGTGAAAGGGAGTGACATCAGTCTAGAAGAGAGAGTAGTCTAGATTAGATGTCTAGAGCCTTATCAAGATATGTTATAAATAGAGTAGATGATAGAATGATAGTTAGTATAAGCATGGATGATCTTATCTAAGTTATACCTCTAATGACATAAGTTGTTTTATATGGATCTAAGTTGTATACGAGATGAATCTAATTTTGAAGATTCTAAGCTAAGTCTTGATGATGAAAATATATTCCCTTTTCTTACTTAAGATTATCTAAGCTTAAGATAAAGTTGAATATGCATGAGCCTCAAGCTCTTTTACAAAGGAGAACCTCAGTGTTAGGAAAAGATATGTGGTGAACACCAGAGAGAGTGAGACCCACAAGGAGAGGGCCATAGGACCTACCCTACAATATATGAAAATATGTGAAATGATGTGTCCTAAGCTAGGTTACTCCTGAGCAGATGAGTTGAGTCCTTATGCATGATTCCAATCTATATGTGAGAGTTGGGCTATAAAAAAAATGATGGGTAGGCGACTCATAATGAGGAAGTCAATCCTTTTGATTAAACTAGGTCTTAGCTTGAGTGACATATGTTTGTGAATTTCATCAATAGCTGCAAGTGAGGTGATATATGAACTCTGGTTCTAAGACTAAAATGCTTCGTGCATAAGATACTCATAAATGTTGTTCCTTCCACTTTTCTGTCTCTATATATGATGCTAGAAACCTCACTTGAGCTATTTGGATGATTATGTATGAAGGGTCACTTAGATAAGCTTGACCTATTCTATATTCCCTTCCTATATCATACATGAAATATCTAAGTTGAAATCATGGTAAAATTGGCTTAGTATATCCTCCTTCCCTCTTTGTCATGCATGAAATATATAAGTTGAAATCACGAACTAGAAATAAATATATCTTTGGATCATGGGTTACATGATCACAACATATAGTTCTTAACTTCAAATCTTTTGACTCTAAGCTTCTAGTTTGGTAACAACTCTTACATAATAGGGTGAAACCCTGATATACAAAGATGAATATTAGTTCCCTCTAATGATGCGATCTTAGTATGATGTCGAGCATAAACAACAATAATGATTTCAAGTATGATAAATTTCAATAGCTAATGAATTGAAATCTTGATATCACCTTATTTAGATGAGAAGATGAAATCTAAAAATTTGAGTATAATCTTCTAAACATCATATGTATGATAAACCCTATTTCCTGTAGGGAGGTAGAGGATGTAAATCTGATATTTAAATAATGTCCTGCTATGATTGAGTTGATTGATGATGCTTTGACTGATATAAGGCAGAGTGTGCACCCCTATTTGCTCAAAAACCTAAGATGACAACTTAGAGTTCATTAAAGACTATAACAACATTGGAACCTACAAGTAGTGACTATTATGAAGTTGAACTTTTTAATATCACCATGATTGTGAAACTAGTTGAATTTCAAGGACGAAATTCCATATACGGTGGGGTGAATGTGATAACCCAGATTTTTTTTGGATTTTCATACCAAACATAGTATCTTAAGACCACAAGTCTCCCATGGATGAATGATACCAAACTGAGGAATTAGTTGTTCAATTAGTGACTCTTTTCACTTAGAAAGTGTAAACAAATATGCAATTGATGATTAGGACACGAATTGAGTTCAATTATGATGAATATATTTGTATATTAATTGATTTGGGTACCTATGAGTCCAAGGGACCCATTTAACAATCTCAATGAATTCAAGTGCCAAGTTAATGAAAATTGAGGTATGTTAGGATGATAAAAGGTATTTTCTTTTGGACTTATTTAATCAAGAGTTGAGGATCAAATGACTTGTAATTAAGGTCTATACAATTATTTATGACTCTTTTTGAGAGTCAAGTCAGATGATCAATAGTTAGAAATTAGGGTTCAAACTTGATAATGTGAGGATTTACGTGATGAAATACCCTTGGTTCAAATTTCATGGAATTCCAATTAGAAATTTGAGAGATATTGAAGCTTCAATTTTTGATTCAATGATACAAGTATAATTGGAGGATATGTAAAATGAGGATATGATTTCAGCTAGTTTCAGGTTTATTACCCTACCAAACTGTCATTTTCTTTGGAGGGTTGTGTGGCACCTTGCTAGCAACTAGTAATGTTACCTGGTCGTCCATTACCTCCAAAAATGGAGGAACAAAACCAACTGAGGTACTTCCTTTAGATCTGATGAAAGGGGGGAATAAAAGGGGATTTTTTTGGAAACACTATGATCTAGGCATCAATCTGAACCCAATTATCCTTCAGTCACACTTGAGAACCATAGTATTGAGAGACCATACCCTTCTCCACAACCCCTTCTCCATCGTCTATCACAACTGAAAAGGAAATGAAGAAGAGATGGCCAAGAGGTGGTTCCAAAGGGGTGAGAAGCACCGACCAGACATGGTGTGAAGTTCACATCAAGGATTCTTGTCTTCTGAAAGGTCTTCCCTATAGCCCCTGAATCCAAACTCGCAGAGCATGGAGGCAAGGTTGGGCAAGAACTTCTGGTGCTTTTCACCACGATATGAGCTTTCCAATGAGATCGATAGCTGTCTTCGGACCTCCTCAAAGAAGCATGGATCGAGTTGGGGCACCAACGACAAAACTCCCCTTCTTCTCTGCCTGTGCTCCATCGCCAAACAGGCCAGGTGCGACGGTGTGTGTCCTTAGGCCCCAGGTCATGAAACCCAACCGTGGATCTCCTCTTCCAAACTAGGGTTCATGCTCGCCGAAGCCCATATTCATGACACCAGAAGGGGTGACGGCCTCACTGTCCGAGCAACCCAGACTGAACGCAGGAGAAGGAGAACTTGAAGTGACTGCAATGGATGAGACGAACCCCTTGGAATTGTTTCTAATATTTGATGGGGTGCTAAAGTTGTAGCACCATCCTCCAGGCCAGCCTCTTATAGCGGCGCATAGACGGACGGGGACAAGACGAATAAGAAAGTGATCTGGGATCCTGAAGAGAGAGAAACGAGAGGAGGTGCACCCATGTCTAGGGAGGAGTCCACAACCTGACAACCTACCTTTGAGCGAGATCAATTGAAGATATTTACCACTTTTTCTTTGGGTGAGGAGGTTCCAGCCGCCGTGGTTTCCCTACCACTTCCGTCCATGCGACAGTGCATTCATCGCTAACAGAGAAAGAGCCCCGACTCTGCGAGGGCGAGAGACCAGGTGGCGACCATCTGGGATGCCTAGAGAGATGATCCAGCGGCCCTGCCTTTTTCCCAGTGAGGTATTTACTCTAAAAATCCATATTACATAATGACCTTGTATAAATTAATATGAAATAGCTCCCTTGGTCAATAAATTCCCAAAAAAAAACCCCTAGACTCATAAAAATGTCTACTTCCTTATAGGACCCCTAAGTCAGACCTTTGAAGTAGTATTATTGTTGAGTTTCTATTTACAAGATGATGCTTCATTTTAGGTTGTTTGAGACACAATAAATGATATTTGTTCTAAATAAATTCTTAGAAAATTCTTATAGACACTTAATGATTATTGGAACCGGATTTAGACCCTGATCTAACTTTTATTTCTCATTATTGGGTCTTTCCTCATTAATGACCAATTACATGTTTATAAACTCATTTTAATTTCAGAAAATAGACAAATCATCATAAAAATATGAAATTTGAACCAGACGCTTAGAATGACATCTGGATCACTATAAAAATACCAGAGACACATTTAGATCAGTAACACCTAGATTTGACCTAAATCCTAAACTAGACCAAAATACCATTAATAATGGTAAACCTTGTATTAATGATGATTAATTTCTTTAAATCAGGTGTTGACCAGATTATCTAGATGATCATAGATATGTGAGGAATATCTGAACTCAGGTACGTGGATATAAGTATTTTAAATATGCCAGCATAATATAGTATCTTTCAACCATGTACCAACTTTATGTTGATTCGTTGTTTCACATATGTTTTAGGTTCAGAGATAGCATGGGATAAAATGATGGGATGTGAGCAGTTGTACAGGTTTACCTATTGTGTTAAGATCTTGATTAGCATACATGTTCATACATTTATGTAAAATTTTCTATTCAATGTGTAAATGTAATCTGTAATTGTTCATGTTATAATTAATATTCATGTTGAATGTTGAGTATGTTATGGTTGTATGTTCATGTATGCGAATTATGCTTCATGTATGCGAATTATGCTCATTTTGAGTATGTTATGGTTGTATGTTCATGTATGCGAATTATGATTGTCTAACATTTTCAGATTTTGTCTTCTCATCTCCATGGGGTTTTGAGATGGTGAAAATCTGGGGACGTTACAGCTGGCTGTTTTCAGTATCGTTGGATGTATCCAAATGAAAGGTAACTTTTCATACGTCGTTATGATTATACCTATTGTAATGTAATTTTTGATAATATTTTCATCAACTTTGTTATGAGGTATCTGATGACTCTAAAAAGATATGTTCGTAATAAAAGATATCTAGAAGGATCAATAAAATAGGGATATATAGTGAAAGAGTGCCTAACTTTTTGTTCAAGATACTTGGATGGAGTTGAAACAAAATTAAATCGGCCAAATAGAAATGATACTAATGAAGTAGATTGGAAAATGAGCCAACACCTGGCAATGATGATTGGTCTATTTTCTTGACAGTAGGTCGTGGTGCTGGTAAAATGGTGACATGTGTCTTGGACAAACATACAATGCAACAAGCCCACAAGAATGTTTTGTTCAATTGTGAAGCAATTGAACCCTACATTAAGTAAGTTAGTGACAATTATCTTCTATTATTAAAATTCTATAACATATTCCAATTGCAAATATTTTGTATTCAGGAAGCACTATGATATCATTAGGCAAACACATACTCAGAAGTCCTTAAAGGAGGTTTAGAGAATACATAGTAACTCATTTGATGGATGGTTTAAAGAACATGTAAATTTATATGAGCTAATTTAATTTGTAATGCTTCATGAATAAAATCTAACAACATTTTTTTTGTTAGATTACGCTCACAAGAACAGAGATGGTGGATGATAAAATCAAGTTTCTTTCTCAAGGTCCACATCAAGTGGCCATTAAGTACAAGGGCTATGTTTTCAACAGTCACATATTTCATACCAAGGCAAAAGATGTGAACTGAACAACATAGAATAGTGGACTCTTTATGGTAGCTAAGACTGATTGTTATTCTAAAACGACTGACCGCAACCCAATTACTAGAGATGTTACATACTATGGTGTTTTGAAGGATGTTATTGTGCTCAATTATTATGAACACTTTAAGGTGACATTATATTAGTGTGATTGGGTGGACATATACGCAAAGAGGGGAATCAAGCATGATGAACATGGGTTGACCCTTGTTAATTTGAGACGAATTCAAACTACTAGAGTACCATTTGTAGAGGCATCTCAAGTTGGACAAGTATTTTATGTAGAAGATCTCACTGTAAAAGGTTGGCATTTTACAGTGAAGATTGCCCCTTGAGATATGTTCAACATGTAAGAACAATCATGTATTGAGAATGTCGAAGCTTATTTGCAAGGTGAAACTAGAAATGGGCCAACAATGGCATCAGAGGATTAAGATAGTGATTGCAACATAGTTAGATTGGATATAGAAGGAATTACTATTGATAGTTCAACAATGGAAAAAGTCCAATCCCAAATTCAGCAAGATCATGAAAGTGTATCTCAAAGTAGTGACAATGATAGTTTTGATTGAGGAGATTAAAAAATAGCATATGATGTTTTTTTTTTCTTTTTTGTCATTATTTCACTTATATAAGCCATTTTTGACTTGATGTATATCTTTTTTTTTTTAGGATTTGTGCTCCAGGCGTATGCATTTTGCATGTCTGACATTCTTCTTAATCAAATATATTCTTGTCTGTGGTGTTGTTTTATAATGATATACTGTTCTTGACTTTAATATTCATACTTTTTTAATACATATTTTAAAAATTATTAATCATGTGGTAGTACAATAAAATAACTACAAGATTACTACTAATTGGTCTCACTCTCATTATAGTTAATCCATATCCATTGAATGAAGATGGAATGAGCTTACTTTTCAAATATTCATTACATACATGTTAATATTTTGTTCACTATTTTTTAATCTCTACTAATATTTGTGATTTGATATGCTCAGGATGAGAGAACAATACAGTGGAAGCTTCCATGACAAGGCATCCATAAGGATTGATAAAAACAACAACAATGATTCTTGTATGTTGACTCATTTACCTAGCCTTACTCGACATGGTTGTCGGGAATCTTTGAACCTGTCATCCTCAAATTTCTCCAAAAAAAATTTAGCTTCCCTTCCAACTGAAATGCAAAATGATAGATTAAAGAAATTCAAGAAAGTTGCTGCTACCTCTGCAACAAATACCTCTCAAACATGCACAAATGAAAAAGAGATGAGAACAAGGTTCCAAAATCAGCACAACAAAGAAAGTGGTGATAAAGTCACAAGATCAAGATATTCACGGGAAACACATGTGCCTAATGTCAATGCTTCTATGTCTATTCAGTTAAGAAGTGTAGAAAATACAGCTACCAATAACCAAAACAACAATTAATTTCGTAATAACATGGAGCAAAATGACATCTTTAATAACCCTATTGAGTCATTGAATGTTACAACAACACCTTCTCATGGGCTAGGTAATCATGTTATTTATAATGCATTTCTAGTGTTGCATTAATTATATATCATTTTCTATATATATTTTAACTTTTATGATTGAATGCCTAGGTCAAAAACATCAAGCACATGGTCGAACACAATGTTTGAAGGTATGGAAAAGAAAGCCTGATGATCCAATTCCCATTGAGAAAAATCAATTTGGACAACCAGTAGGTGAAAACCGATGCCACTTATCAAGTTTTCGGACAACTATTACAAGAGATCCCATTCTTTGTCCACTAAACTATGAGGACTGGAGACCATCTGAAGCAAACAAAAAAGATTCTATATGGAATTTTGTGAAGGTACAATGTTAAATTTTATTTTTATATTGTTAAATGATACTTCTAATTGATATCCTTTATGTGGATAGAGTAAATTCACAATGGATTCAGATTTAAAGGAGTGGACAATGAAGAGACTAGGGAAGAAATAGAGGGACCACAAGTGGGAGTTATAGAGAGTTTACATCCAAGAAGATAGTCCATATGAACAACACATTGAACAAGTTCTTCCCCATGTGGACAAGTCTCATTGGAAATTTCTTGTGGATTATTGGAGGAGTAATAAAGGAAAGGTAATATTTATTTTTGTATTCATTGAAACTTAATTTACCTCAAAGATAATTAATATTTATTTTTCATAGAGGAAGTCTATAACTAACAAGACAATTAGAAAATTTCAAAAGCTTCGCCACACTTCAGGAACCAAGTAATTTGTATGTCTGAAATATGATGTAAGATTAGTAATTTTTGTGATCTAAATGGACAATTTGATGTCATCCTTTTATATAGTGTTTACAATAACCTTGTTTTTCTGATAAAGATGGAGAAGGAAACATGTGCAGAAGTGGATCCCATAATTGTTTTTTAGAGAATTCATCGTAAAAAAGATGAGAGCATAGTTGATATTGAATCCGCAAAATTTTTAGTACAACACATCCTATCATGTAGTATTATGTTACATATAATATTTGGAAAATATAGAAGTATATGTTTAGTATGAAATCCATCCCCTATGATTTGTTGTATCTTGGACAAAATTTCTGAAGCAGGAGAAGAGCTATGAAGGAAACAACCTGATGTTACTTCAGATGAAATTTATAGGCATGTTATGGGAGAAGAGAGACCAGGATATGTTCATGATTATGGTCTTGGACCATCACCTTCTGATATCTGGGGAAATAACTATAAATCTTGAGAAGCTGAAGAAGTTCAAAGGAAGCATTTTCATGATAAGCTTGAAGAGCAACATTTGGAATTTGATAAACAACTTCAAGAACAAAAGGATGAATTCAACCATAAGTTACAGGAGTTACTTGCCTTAACTAGAGCAGGGAACAATCAAGCACAACATGCTGGAATTGGCTAAGTATGAGTACATTTTATACAATATGTGTTATATCAATTATTTTCTATGTTGACTGTTTTGATCTTATGTCAAAAATCAAAAAATTGTGCAGACAAACTTATCAAGGCAAACTCCACTCCATATAAGGCATTCATCATTTAAGAAGGGACAAGTATGCTTGTATTTTCATAAATTTCATTTCATTTTATGTTTATATAAATTTGTTTTGTAATCTATAATTTCTTTCTAGGATGTCTATCTACTGAGTTTCACAGATCCAGATTCTGGAATTGCATTTGGTCGAATTTCTGAGGTTGACCCCATGAGAAATGTGGGAGGTGTGATATTAGGCTCACCATTTGTTGTTGTTTTGGTAGAGGTTCCTTTGGTGGGCAACGATCCTCTAGTGAGACCTTATGAGCAATATCAATCTATTGATGAGTTGTTGGAAACGTCATAGCATGGCCGAAAACACATATATTGCCACGGTGAGCATAAAGACTTCCTTACAATTATACATAATAGAAACCAAAAGTAGTATTTGAAGTCATTTCCATTTGTTGCAGGACATAAAGTAAAAAGATTGTTGCATTCTTGGATACTGTCAAAAGAGATGACATAGTTGTTTTTCTTTGATTCAAATTTTAATTAGTACATGACGGTACAAATAATGTTGTTTAGTGTCAATTGTCAAAGACTGTGTTGACAAATGACAATCCTTTTTTGTTTTGGCATGCATTTAATTTTGTCTTCTTCTGTTTTATTGAGATATACTTGTTCAGGTCTGAAAGGATGATTCAACTAAAGAAATTTTGTGGTGACAATTTTGGTTCTGTCTTGGATTTTAGTTTGTTTATTGAGGAGATAGGTTATTTCTGTTAAGATTTTGATGTCTGTGTGGCTATGTTGTTACCTAGTTTAGGCTTTAGATATGCTTTGATTTTTGAATTTTTATGAGTTAGATTTATGTTTTAACGGAAAAGAATTTTAGGATCATGTTTATGTATGTGCTTTATGCTTGAAGATGAAATCTAAGCTATTTTTCGGAAATGGATCCAGTTTGAATCCTGATTTTTAATGAGGATCTTTGATGTTTCTTTTTTATAGCATATGTTGTGGGATCTGGAGGTTGCGTCCTATTGTTTATGTGCTTAACTTATTTTGTTGTTTATGTGATTATCTAACTCTTAAGCCTGGGCTACAATAGCTGAGAGGTGAAATCACATGTAATATACATAGGAAGTTAAGCATGTGAAAGGCTAAGCATCTTTGTCTAACATAAGACACCAAGATGGTTAGACACTCGAGTTGTTAGTGAGAGGTCCCAGGATTGAGCCCAGGCCACGGGATGAATAGAATGGCCAATTGTTTTTATAAAAAATGTGCTGCCTTCATTCATTTCTTGAGGAAATTTTCTATTTGGCTAGGTTTCTATATGGCTTAGACTATTTTGATTACACTATTGCTGATTTCCTCCTATAATTTTGACCTAACAACAATATCAACACTATGCATCAACCTATTGATTTTTTATGTCTTGCATCTTTATTTCACTTTTGTAGAAGAATATTCCTATTTTCTAACATGTTCTTAGATGGAAATACAATTGTGAGAAATTTGCATGAAAACTGCTTGTGTTTATGAGACAGGATCTGAGTAGTGAGCAAGGGTTATATGTTATCATGCAGGATTCCCAAACTAAAGCTGCTCAATAGCCTTTCTCTTTCACCATAGTTCTAATTTGTTGATGTCTCCTAGCATAGGTCTTCTCAAGTGAGATACTTGTATAAAAAGGAGGCACTATCAAAACAATTTAAAATCATATATTGTTTCTTATTAGGAAAATGTTTACTCCTAGGAGATTTCCCTTGCTGACTAGACTTGAACTCACCCCTCGAAGTTGACACTTGCTTTTAATTTCTCAGTTTTCTACAATGAGATTATGAACTCACCCGATCATGCATCAAACATTGCATAGTAGGTATGGAAATTCAGACTTTGTAATGGCTTACATATTCCTACATATATAGTCATTTACCGTCCATCAAAATACTTGGTGGCTTGTATTAAACTTCTGAATTTCATTGATAAAACTGATGACCAGAAATTCTACATTTAGACCACATTATTCCGGCTATCCACTTTACTTGAATACAAGCATCAAGTACCCTTTTCTGTCAAACAAATTGAGATCTTTTTGTTTTATGCTTAATCATATAGATACAACCTTACCCCTCAACAATGGTTAGTCTACACTTTAGATTACAGAATCGCCAGGAAGCATTTTGATCTTGTTCATCGTGTAGTCTCTGGCAAGGTATGGTGATGTTGAACGATGCTATAAAACATGCACAAATGATCACAGTAGACTGATATCGTAAAGATTAATTTAACTTGATTGTTTATTTTTGTTGTTTAACTTAGTTCATAAATGAATATGGTCTAGAAAAACCATAGCTAATGGAGAAAAAGAAACAATAGAGCTCTGTGATGTTCATCTCTATTGAAGTATGAACATCTGTTGATAGTCCCTATGAGTTGTAATGATGTTCATCTCTGCAATAGAATCTATATAGTGACCGGAAGGTATCTGTCACCGCTCTAAGTAATTAATCTTGACGATGGACTTCTTTTCTAATGAGTTGATGGTTCTTTCTGATTGAGAACTAGTTCTACCCAAGCCACTACTCTAGTTCTCTTCTATGTGAATGCCATGAAGATCGATACCCTATGCAGGTACGCCACTATTTTAGGTAAGACTCTAACATTCACCCCTCAGTATATAAGTATTGAACATCCTGGATGTTGTTTGTACCTTGATGTTTTTGAGACTGTCTTTGATCCATTGAGGAGTTGAGGAGTAAATTAGATGCTCAACCAACCAGTGCACCAATGTATACACAATGTATACAATGCATTGAATTTATTCATAGTGGGCCAGTTAATTGTTATTATTGTTTATATGTATACACACATAGAAAAGTTCTATTTAGCTAGCTCCCTATCTTAGAAACCTGCTAAGGCTGAGGCTAGACTGAACTAAAATCTACAATGTTTTTCCTGAAACCCCGGGATTAGTAATCACCAGTAATATTCAAGAATAAAATAAAGAATTCAGTCTAGTTACAATAGGGGTTCGTTTGTCTACTTAAAGTAAGTTAAGACGCCTTCTTCTAATGCACTTTATGCTAATATTGATTTTGGGATGCTTCTGAAGTCTTCAAGACCCCTATTTTAAACTTGCTTCAAAGTCAACTATTCATAGTCTTCTTTCTTTTATCAAGATATATTCATGATGTTTTGAATGAAAAACATAAGAAAAGTTTATAATAAATATCTTAAGAAAACTCAGAGAATTATGAGCAGAATATGAAATTCATGTTATATCAACTATTCTTTGCTCCAATGTAATTGGAAGTCTTCCAGCACAAGGTTTGGGAGTACTTAATTGGAAGTCTTCCAGCACAAGGTTTGGGAGTACTTACTAAAAGTACTCAATGAGCATTCAGGAGCCAGCAAGGTATATTTTAGTTGAGTAGGTTTGGTCCATGGATTCTGGCTTTTTATGCAACCCATAGTTAGTTTAATTGGTCTAGGGATTTTTTTAGGTCCATTCTTCTAAAGTAGTGTTTCTTTGTCAACTCATGGCAGTAGTTCACACTTTTCTTTTTACTTTACCATCCCTTTGGTGTAATACGTTTCTTCTGTGATGATGTTTTAGTTATCTAGTTATAATTGATTGTGGCACAAGATAATTGTGAAATTGGATTCACCTATTTGTGGTTCCTAAGGATTTACAACATTGGGGTGGGTATGAACTGGTGTAGGTATGAACTGGTGGAGGTATTATGAGGATTTACATTGTTGCATTATTTTTGGTTCCTGAGGATTTACATGTGCTAGGTGCTGGCTATGAAATGGTGTAGGTATTCTTCTAGAGCAATGTTTTTGTCAACTCATTTTAGTAACCCACAACTTTCCTTCTGCAAACTACAAGCCCTCTAGTAAATGTAGGCACATATATGTGTCTTGGCACTAGTTTTGTGTTGGGGTGGCACTTGCAGATAGATTTAGCTGTCTGAAGTCTGGATTTGCCTATGAAATTTCTCAGGATATATTTCATCACACAAGCATTGAATAATGGTACTTATGTATTTCAATATAGTGGTTGGCATCATCTTTTGCTTCATATAATTAGGTCTCATTAGGCGACCCAGTCAGTGCTCTGACATCAGGTGCTTCCTATTTGTAGTCCTGCTCACCCTCGTATTGAAAAAAAAAGATGACTATTGATTATTCCTGAGAATTTACTTGTGATTACTAATGACATTACAATTCATATACTCATGATGTGAAAACATTGATTCCTTTGGTACATACATCTATGAGCAAAAAGTAGAGGCCTCACTTGGACCAAGACTTCAGTAATTGTATGCTTTTGTTTTTTGTTCCTAATACCTAGAAGCTCTTGCAATCTTTTTTATTATTCCTAACATCAACAAGACAACTGTAATATCCTTCTACTTAGACTTGATGCTATTAAAGATAACTGTCCTAACATAGATTTTTTGTCAACCTTATAGGACTATACATCTCCTTCTAAGATGAGCCCATTTTACAAAAAATCCTTTTCGTTATGATCATAGGCTTATGCCAAAGTTGGCAGTATATACAACCAAATAGCTTATACGATTGTCCTCTGTGAAGAAATCCTCATAGTTCTTTGATTAGTTGTCCTCAAGTTTCTATCCTTTCATGTTAATTTGGTCTATTGTTCATCTACCTATAGTATGCGACTAAATGTTGCCAGCCATGCGAAGTGATTGATACCACTAAAGCTTCATAGGATTGATAGGATCCCAACATTATTCATTCTAGATGTATAAGTTTGTGATGATGTCATGAATGGAGCTCAAATTCTAACAAACCTTCCTGCATTTGATAATGGGAGAGAAAGGGAATAGGTATTGAGACATTCAAGGGTAGCATAAGGTAGCATTCAAAACCTATTACAGTAGTTCACGGGAGGTAAAGAACAAGAATGGTGGTGAAGATAACTTGTTCTAATATATCATACAAGGGGTGTGCTCCCTAGAAACAATAGAGTAAAAACACCCACTGACCCTATAAAACAAGGGGTCTCCTCCCTACAAGTGCCCTGCTTCTCCAACAAGGGATATGAAACCTCCCTAAACACAACTTGACGTCGGGCATATGAGAAGAAGGTTAGAAAGAAGGGGGTGTACATATATTGTAGGTGGCGTGTAACCTCTAATCTGAGCAGGGGAAGGGGCATGAATGGAGTTGAAGGGGATCAGAGGTGATCTTGAAGTGATTTTTTTTAAAAAGAAATGTGATTATTAGGACAAACTGCTAGGTTCAGTTTTAGACTGTGACTTGTTAGGAAAAAATATTAACTTATGTTTCACACTGAATTGTAGGCTGAATATGACATCTCTGATGTTTGTTTCAGCTGCAGTTACAAAAAATAGTCTATTTTTAGAAAGGAATTTTTCTCCTTTGGCAAATAGCTAGCTTACTTTATGTTTTCTATTTTTTGTAGTCTACATAAACTTTGGGGTAGCATGTTGGAATTCTTTTGGTTCCTCCCCTTTAGATATTCAGTTTTCAGATGTTGTGGGGGTAGTCACACACTATTATTTTAGAATCTGTAAGTTCAAGTTTAGAGAAAGATTCTTTGTCAATAGGCTCCTTGAGGAGGGTGCCCTCAAGGAGGTAATGATTAATTATAAATCTTTGTTTCTTATCTATGTTGAATCTTTGGATAAAATATGATAATAAACATGCACATCCCCTTCCATTGGCCTTTTGTAGAGATGAAAAATTTCAAGTTCTATCTGGAGACTCTATAAACATAGTAACATGTTGGCATATTGTAGTAGTTGATAAAGATAAAGGAAGTGCTTCACATTAAATTTATTGTTGTTATAATGATATTTGTATACATCAACTTAGGTTCAATAACAACAACATATTCATACCATAATTAGTCATGTTAATTTAGAAGACACAAGGAATTGGGCCAACTAATTTAGAAGACACAAGGATATAGCTTTCAAATTTCCTCTATGGATCTTTTCTGACTCTGACTTTCTATTTGTGTTTAGAAGAGATGATATAGATATTGATATTTATCCTTTAATCTATCTTGGTAGGCTCTCTCTGAATCAATTATAGTGCTCCACTATTATCTTTTGATTATGATGTACTCTCAGAAAATTGTAGTGTTTTAATCAACTTTTTTTTGATAATTTTGGCAAGGTGACTGGTTGACAAAGAATATGTGCAACAACAACTTTACATTTCCTTCTATGCATGGTGATATACCTCAAAAGGAATGGGATGCTATCATCTCAGAATTCAGGTATGGTGTTACCTGTGCTCTGATCACCAGTGATGTTTGGACTCATGGTATTGATGTCCAGCAGGCGAGTCTTTCTGAAGACTAATCAGTACATCCACACAAATCATATTGGATTTGCTACTATCTCCAACATTATACTTCCTACTTTGACGGGGCTTGGTCAATGTTTTGATAAGGTTTTTCTCATCATATATAAAGGATCTCTGAAGTCGACATCCAGAAAAGTAGATAGTCATATCAAGGAAGAGACAAATCTAATGATGTAGAAGTTATTGTACTGAATAGAAAAATATTGTATGAAAGTCTATAATTGGTGTTGTATTCAATATAAAGGGGCAAGGTAAAATGTCCTCCCCATATAATTCTCATTTGATTATATATAAAAAATATTCATACTTTTGGAAAAGTGAGTTTGTCTACAATCGACATTCATTTAGAAATCTTGATAATGAATTGAAAACTGAATGACTAAAAGCCATGAAAATGTAGTAATATAGAACTAGTATGTCATTAGTGGCTTTTTTTATACACCATTAAACTCACTATGAACATTTTCATACAACAACATAATACAAAATAGTGGCATTTGTATAAATTCCAATTGATGGATAGTGGCATTTTTATAAATGCTAAATGATATTTTAAGGGCATTTATTTGGAATTTATTAGAAGCCACTAAAGCCAAACTTTTAGTGGCATTTACAAATTATGCCACTATCTTTCTAGAGGCATTGGTATTAGTGGCATTTTTTTAGATGTCAAAAAATGCCACTAAACATGTTTAGTGGCATTTATTTTTTTCAGTGGCATTTCTAAAAGGCCACTAATGTGTATGTTTGTTGTAGTGCTACAACTATGTCACATGATGTTAAAATATCTCAAGAGCTTTGATTAAGGTTTAAGCATATCATTATACATGGTATACATAATTAAGCATTAAGCTAGTTCATGAGTCTTACAAATACCCATCTTTAACAATTGTTCTAAAAGGGCCGCATACATCAATTTGTATGAGTCCTAATCAATCACAAGCCTTCTCATTTGTACCAGTGAAAGGAGTATCAGTCATATTGCCCATCAAACAAGAGTCTAGATAACCATATTTATGGAGTCTAGATATGCAATTCACATTTATGTGCCCTAGACGACAATACTAAAGATATGTTTTGTTTAAGTTTTTGAGTTTTAGTCTTTTGGTATTTATGTTATAAATATCTATATTTAGATCTAGCAAATAAAGACCATATAACATTGGGGCACTACCATAAAAGATCCCATCTTTAGAAATAGAACATCGACCATTCTTAGTATGAAATTCATATGCATCATTTTCCATACAATATATAGAAATGATGTTTCTATATATGGCACGAACATAATAGCAGTTCGTCAACTCTATTACAAGACCAGTGGGCAGACATAAATTATGGGTTCCAACTGCAGTTGCAGCAACTCTTGCTCCACTTGGAACTCATAGTTTGACCTTACCCTTTCTCAAAGTCTCACTTCTTTTCAGATCTTACATATTGGAGCATATGTGACATCCACATCTAGTATTTAGTACCCAAGATGAAGAAGTATATAAGTTTATCACAATAATGTATATACCTGAAGTGGAGATCTCTATCCCTATTTTCTTCTTCCTGAATGCCTTCAAGTACAAAGGACAAATTCCTCTTGTATTTTTCTTTCTCCTTATCTTGAGTGTTGAAGATATGGATTTATACTTTGCCTCAAAACTCTTCATGGCCCTATTTTCATCCTTGGACTCCATCCCGTTGATCATCATCACAAATTGGCCCTTCTTCATTCTTGCTTCGACATTTATCAACATGCCATGAAAATTTGATAATGGTCTGGCCATATTATTCAAGTTGTAGAACTCGATAAAATGGATATATGATTCAGGAAATTATTGCAAAATCATATCGGTGGTCAACTCTTGGCTCAAAGAGAATCACAATTCTTCTAGATATTCCACATGTCAAACATATTGAGCACATGGGTCTTTACTAAGTCTCCCTCTATTATCTTACACTCAAAGAGAGCCTTTGATAAGTTGGACCTTTCTCACTTTATGAGATAATGGTACATGTTCTTAAGACGTGTTACCATCTGAACTATCCCCATGTCTTCACATTGCTCATGCAACACATAGTTCATGCAACTTAGCATAAGGCTCTTTATGTCTAAGGCATCATTGGCATGCTTCTAGTAAGCATCCACTTTAGCCCTCGACACATCAGGAGTAGGTATTTATGGAACTAGTTTTATCTAGGACATAGAGTGTATACTCATCATTGAGAACCCTTCTCAAAGTTCAAAACCAATTGTAGAAATTTGTCCCATCAAGTTTGTCCTTCCTAAGTACTGATCACAACAATGATTTCATTGTCATCTGATTCTACAAGAGTAGAATTGCATTTTGTCATAACACTTTTGATCTGATTTGATTTGAATAATATTTGATAATGTTTAATTATGGCTTTAATTAATGACCACTTCCACTATTTTATTCAAATTGATAGCCTCACATATCAATTTAGAAGATTGTAATGTACACACTTCTAGTGAGCCAAGATCCAAAACAATTCAATTGTTACTCGGCCAACACCAATGTCCATAATCAATCATTAAGGTAGGAAACATTTTCCATTTGCATCTTATGAAATTCCTGGATAGATGATATGTGAAACTCTATTCCATAGTCATCTGCATGCTTCTAGGTTCTTAATCTCATTAAGGACACCCAGTTATGCCTACAAGATAATAACTCACCCCGCTTGGCAGACCCACATTACTACCATCACACTTCCACGCGATGGACAACGCACCACTCTTCCACATGTAGTTGATCAAGCTTTTCATGTGTTGTGATAATGGAAAGCATCTTATACTTAATATGACATTTGAGGAGTTGTTTTTATAAATACATATACATGTTCGATCACCGTAAACTTATAGTACATATCATAGACATGCTATATCCCACAAATAAAAACATGCAAAAAACAAAAGTGATGGTTATGGCCATTCTAATGTAATTCCTAGGAGCCACAAGGAATTAACATCACCTAGGGTCTACATCTCATTCAAAAATATGTTGTTGATGAAGATCTATGCTGGCCAATATGGGTTGATTGGTTCAACCTTTGAACCAATCAGTTTGCCTCCTAGCCAGTTGGTTTCTCATCTCCCCGGTCGTGTGGTCTCTGATCCACCATCTTCTGGATCCTCCAGAAGATTGGTTGGGCCTCCATCTGATCAGTTCAACTCCTGTCATCTATCCTCCAGCCGGTCGACTCATCTTCTAAGATGGGTGGCTCATCTTCTTCAATGTAATAAGAATATAAACTATTCTAATATTACATTATTAATAAAGAAATATTGAGTTACATTCAAGGGGAGTAGAGGTGGGAGACAATAATACTTTTATAATTGGAAGATAAGGTAGAGGCTTGGTATGCAAACCGAGATGAAACATGAATAAACACACAACCACCATGC
The DNA here is from genome assembly GCA_963693085.1 of Alisma plantago-aquatica. Classification (NCBI taxonomy): domain Eukaryota; kingdom Viridiplantae; phylum Streptophyta; class Magnoliopsida; order Alismatales; family Alismataceae; genus Alisma; species Alisma plantago-aquatica. The sequence continues at coordinate 562,728,460 of OY856410.1, read as the reverse complement.
ACAGATAATTAGGGTTAGTGGTCATAGCCGCGCTACACATCCACCATCAAAACCAAATTTTAGGATGACACATGTAAATTGCATACATATATATATATCATATATCTATATATTAGTTTGGGATCTGTACATGGTATTTAATATGACATGCACATTAAGAATTACATCATATGCAATAAATAAATGATGAGAACTAAATATCTGATCATATCGATTATCCCAAGATATAGTAAATTGACATGGATTTAATACCATTGTAGGGAAATATGGCTATAGAATAGGAAGCGGAAAAATAATTAACTCCCATATTCCCCTTATAATAATAGATCACGTCAACACCAATATAATGAAAAAGATGGTTTTAAGGATATACCTGGTCTTGGATCAAGTGTAATGACAATCTCCTCATCATCTTGCGCGCCTTTCTTCAAGTTACACTCGAACAATGTTTGTAGTAGCTCCTGGTTGATCACCATGGACAACAACTTGAGGTTGGCCTCCTAGAGGGAAAAGCTTCCTGCCTCTATAGTAGTTCACACATACCACCTATAACTCTTATCATTTCAAAAGAATGAGTTGTCCCTCCACATTGGTGTACTAGCACTAACCTGCTCTCCCATAATTGTTCTCCCTTGCTATCCCTCCCTTTTTGGGTAGTACTTGCTCGAGTTATCTCGGTTACCACTACCAGAGAAGACAACAATTGTCAAAGGCAATTGAATTGTGTCTCTAGGAAGCCCCTAGTACCTCTCTATTTATAGGAGGCTAGGGTCAGGGTTCCCATTCTGGGTAGGAGTGGAAGGGACTAGAATTTCACAAATTTTTGCAACCCACTAGAGGAGAAATGGTTGGTTCATAGGTAAATTGATCCGTTGGCGGTGAGTTGATCGGTTCAATCTTTGAATTGGCCATTTCGTCATGTTTCACAATCGCAATTGTATTGGAAATTCTAATTCAATTAATTTACAACATGGCGTGAACACTAATCCTTGATGTAATTGAATTGATTCATGAAATGGGTTGTTCATCTCATGAACTGGTCATATGGCGACCTTGAACCAATTAGTTCACTAAGTGAACCAGTTAGTTCATGCCCTAGTTCATCTTCAATTCATCCAATGCAATTTCCAATAAACTTGACACTCAAACAATACTACCATCACTGAACCGTTGCATATCCACAAAAGATCACAAGCCAATTCTAATATCTGAAATGCTAGTCATGGCTCAGCACTAAAACTAGTTGCACACCAGGCTCAGCTGGAGGTTGATCCTATCCTTCAAGACATATGTCCTGCCTGTGTGGAATGTATATCTTCCCTTTCATGAAGCATTTACCAATTTCAAGAATGTGGCCACTGTATGGGAGACTACATGCCTGCAACAATATCATAGATAGAAGAACATCATTCTCAAATGTATGAATTATTTCTAGGTACATACCACCTCTCCATTAAATTTTTTGAATGATATTACCTCACTTAAACTACAAGAACAACATGAATCCATACTGAAATTGGAGGAGGCTGGCTAGAGACAAAATTCCAATATCAATTGGCTAAAACATGGGGATGGAAATAATGAGTTCTTCCATTCCTATGTGAAAGCAAGGAGGCATCACAAAAAAACTTCCAAGCTTTTGAATACAGATGACGAGTGGATCACCTCTACAAAAACACTAAAGGATCATGTCTGAACATATTTCAAAAGCCTTCTTACTACCCCGATCAATCCCACATAACCAATGCAACACATTAGGACCTACATTGGAGACTTTCCAAGCATTAGCCATGGGCAGCAGATTAAAAGTACACCTAACAAATAAGAAGTCTGGCAAGTTGCTTTCCACATGGCACTTCCAAAAGCACCAGGGCGACATGGAGTGCATAACAAATTCATTCAAACAAACTAGCACTAGGTTGGACAATCAGTCACTAGCACAATGAGAGAAATCTTTTTGAGTGGCAACATCCCTGATCATATGAGAGACTCCCAGATGGCGTTAATTCCTACTATTTATCAACCTCATCATTATAGCAATATACGACCAATCTCACTGAATAATTGTTGCTTCAAACTTTTGTGTAAGATCATAGTTGATAGAATTAAGCTTATGTTCAATAACTAGATCTCCATGAACCAGTTAAGTTTCATCCCATCCCATTACATTTTGTGATAATAGTCTACTAGTTCAAGAGGTTATCCATTCAATGAAGAATAAGACATCAAGGAAAAAGTGGGTTAGCATCAAAATTGACCTATCAAAGGCTTTCTACAGGATGCAATGGCCATTCATTTATGATACTCTACTCAAGACTGGTCTGCCAAGCCAGCTAGTTACTCAAATTATGCAAATCATCTCTACCAAACAAACCTCCATTCTATAGGAAGGAAGTCACCTCTGACCTTTTAAACCAACATAGGGAGTACGTCATGATTATCCATTGAGACCCTACCTCTTTGTCCTATGTGTGGAAAGATTTAGTCAAGCTATTTCACATTATGTTATTAGGGGTATATAACAAAGTGAGACCACCTCTCTGAAATGGTAAACCAAATCCAATGAATAGCAGTAGAAGTTAAAACTTTGAATATATTCAATTTCACAAAGAGTACATCAAATTTTTTCCAATAAGGGTGTACATGCTTTATACAAATAAAGGGATCTAAGTAGAGGAAAACTCAACCACATCAATATGTATCCAATTAAAATAACTTAACAAATAGCCCATGATGGAAGGATGAGCTCCTTCCCCTAAGCTTAGGTTGGTTCACCATACTCTAGTTGTGCACTCTGATCCTAAACCTGGGTGGTTGGGACCACCAAGCAAGAGGAGAGGAAAATGTATGTGTCGATTAAAGGAATAAAGACAAGTAAAGTATAGCAAAATATAAACATGGATTAATGATTTCACTATGCTATGGAATTGTCAAAAGTATGAGGCACATAAAACAAATTACTTGCCATAACTTCACATATTAATATTGAAGTATGCATGATAAAAGTATGACTATTCGAAGCGGGTCAAAAGTATGAGGCAAGTAAATAAATAAGAATTATGCCAAGTCAAGTAATAATAAAGTTGTGTGCATGATTTTATTGACTACATTAAAATAATATAGGGATGAGGCACCTACCTAACCTCAACTAAAACAAATAGGTGAGGGAGAGTGGTCACATTCCCAAACACCTACAATATATATATATATATATATATATATATATAAATATATATATATATATATATATATATATATATATATATAAGTGGGGAGAGTGGTCACATTCCCCAGGGCTCATGTCCAAACTATGGGTGGTTTGTACTCATGAACACTATATTAGTTAATTAGTCATTTACATCATCATGCTAGAATAATTTAATGGTAGATTTAAGAAATTGAAAACTTTGCAAGTGGGGTCCAAGACCCTAGAATAATTGAAGTGAAATAAACAAGAATTGCAGAAACTAGTGTGTAGGCTCATGCCTCATTGGGAAAGTAGGGTTGGATAAAAATATGCCCAACTTAGGGTTTAGGATGCACATACCTCACATGAGATTCCGAGAGAAGACCTTTCATCAATTAAATGTGTCCAATATCACTTTTGTCCTAGATATAATTTTATACACATGGATTAGGGTTTATAAAGCATATTATGTGTGAAAGCCTAATTTTGGACCTCCTATGAAAACCATCGATTTAAGACTCAAACTTGGACCAATCGATTACTTGGATTCTCCTGATTAAGTAAACATATTTATTTATTAAATTTGGAGTTAAAATGAATTAATTATACATTTTGAGGCTTTTTATATAATTAAAATGGTATATATGACAAATCTTGAAATAGGGATGCAAATCAATATTTAAAAACCTTAAATTTGAATTTGTGAAAAATCCTTTCCAATGAGTATTTATTTATATTTTTTGGATATGGTATCGATTTACTATCGATTTTGTAAAAATGACCAATCATGTTATTCAAAAATGCCACGTGGGCAGAAGGTCGTGAATAGAAAGGGCACAGAGGTCGGGTCCACAATGACCTGGGCCAATCATGCATATCCAGGCAGCGAGTCTGTGCTCATGTGGCTCTAGTCAACCACAACTAATGCAGAATGGTGAAAAGACTCCAATGCCCTTGCGATGTAAATAAACCAATTAATTTTGTGGGGACGAGAGTGTCATTCAATCCCAGTAATTTACTCGCGACTGGGAAACCAAAATGAGGCTGAAATACCTACACAACCCTTGTTGGATTAATTGACTAATTGAAGGGATGGGGACACCTCGGTTATTGTATGATCAGGCTTCTTCTACTCACATCCATGGAGAGAGCTCAGCATGACTCAGAGTCCGCAAATCGCAAACCAAGGGAATGTACTTGATTTCTTGATGATAATGCCACATCCCAGATCTCCAAGACTCGATGGTCTCAACGGGACAAAAAGAATATCATTTTATGCCCTGGAGCTCGAGAAGCTCTATAGGGGAGGGAGAAAATAGGGGACTGTAATTTTGGAAGAAACTACCACAATAATATGATGGCAACAAAAACTAAGGTCTTGAAGTGTTCGTGGAATCAAGATGAAGTCGAGGAAGGTGTTTTTTTGGGTGGAGGAGCACACAGCAGTCCTAGCGACGAGTGCCAGTGAAGGTTAGAAATGCAGTTATAGGATACAACAACTGGGGGTTACCGAAAACAAACTAACGATGCAGATATGAAGGATGAGAGTCAAGGAGGCTTATCACATTTTTTATTGAACTAGAATGGTCATGGCTATGCACATCAGACCACCGTCATTGGAGAAGATGAATGAGTAGGTTAGGGATATTCAAGGCATATGAGGAGAAATTGGAAGAGGAGGATAATTGTGCGGTGACTGAGGGTCGTCTTAGATCTATTTTACAGGTGCAAGGTAACTCGGGCCTTCATCTGCAACTCGAGGGTTGTGAGACCAGTCAACCCTAGATTGAGTGTTTCACACATTTGAAGAGAGAGAGAGAGGGTGAGTAAACCACCATTCAACTCGAGAGGGAAGTACATATTCATTGGTGAAGAGAATATGCAAAGAGGTCCACTGGTGGTGGAGTTAAGAATCGGAGAAGGGAAGCCTGTGAAATGCTTCTGAGCTGTGAAATGTCATGGGTAGGGGATGATGTTTTGACCATTGGATCAAGTTAGATTTTAGATGATCAAATAAAGACCATACAGTGAGCGCGAGTGATATAAGTAACATGTGATAGGTGAGAAAATAATGGAGCTATAGTGATACATATCCCATTAATGAAATCGGATTAAAAACCTTAGTCACACAATAATCAAATCTTATAAATTCGATTTGGAAGGTCAAACATGGGTCAAATGACTTTAAATTTGGACCATGGGCTAATATTAATGCCTAGATTAACACTATGCATTTATATTTTCATTTTACATGAGTTATGACCCTTAACTACTATCATTAGTGTGTATATTAATGTATTTTAAAGGGTGAATTAATAAAAAGACATTTCTTAGCAAATCCTTAAATAGAATTTTGAGATGGATATTATAAAATCATTCAAGAGTCATGTCTCACCTCCTATTCTCCTTTTTATTGTTTTATTAACATTTTGGAGGAGAGAGAAAAGGAAAAGGGTTATTATGTCATTAACTAACTCAGTCCCATATTATTACTCATTTTTTATCCCAAAAAGCCTCAAAGACTCTAAATTAGTATAATCTATTCATTATCTCATTAATGGTCATTTTGCATTATTAGACTCTAGCTAACACACTATTTGATATATTTGTGCAAAAACCCATTCACTATAATGAATGTGGGTAAATATAATCAAACCATTAATGGTTGCTCAATTTCAACATTGAGGATAAAGAGGATAGAAAATATAGGAAAATTTAGGTAAAAAGGACAAAAAGGATACGAAGCAAATAAAATCTTGAAAATGGGTTCAATTACAATTGAATCCAAGATTCAGTATGTTACATCACTCCAACCCTTAAAGAGGATTTCGTACCCAAGATCTCAACAAGAGGGAAGGGTGAATACGTAACATCCCAACATTAAGCAAATTGGTGGTTACCTCTAATCTATGGTACTTCACATGCTCTACACATAAATCAAATTTTACTAAGGTTTCCACTATTCATATTACCTTTAATTGAATATAACACAATAGACATTATTAGCTTACTAGCATTATTTCCATTATGAATTCACATCATCTTTATTTGTCTATTACTTGCATCATGTTATATTCACATTGTTGTCAAAAGAATTGTATCTCAACACTATGCACAAATCACATGAATTTCTTATTTACTATTTAAATTTTTTGAACACAATTAGGGTTTACTAAGTAATCTCAATATTATTAATATATTAGGTCACAATCCTTAACAACTTGAATTTAATATCCATTATCCTCATGTTACCATCATATAGAATTATCACATATTATTTTGTAAGCAATAGATAATATTATCTAATAAGTTATTAAGTGTGACATCCCCAGATTTTCTAAAACTTAATCTGATGTGTGACGTCAAAATTGAAACATCACCTCAGCGAGAATCCAAATTTAAACACCAAACACTAGTCTAAGAAGAAGAAAATCAGAGGAAGTCGGAAGGAAACAACAGTAGCACATGCATATGAACAATTAAAAAACCACAACAGATGTTCACTATTCAACATATAATTACATAATCCATTGTTGCAACATTTTATTTTACATATTGAACAACAAAATTTTACATATACATGTACTACCACTAAACAACAAGATCTTAAGACAATAAGTCCACATGTACACTTGCTCACCACACAACTCTCAACTATCTTGGTTCTTCAAAAGCATATACCCACAACCTAAACAAAAGATTACATGTGGTACACATCAGCACAATATTCCAAAATATTGTACTGAGTATGCCTATGTGTCTTTTTATATACCTCTCATTACTAAGCTTGGCAATAAGATAAAACTAGAACTTGGCAGTAATAAACAAATATAAGAAAAATCATATACTCTCACAAAGATATTCATTAACAAAAGAGACCACATATTCTAAGCACATTTTCCATTATATGCCCATGCTTCTGCCTGCCAATGGGATAGATGCATTCAAGCCTTGTGATCTTCTTACCAAAGAGATAGATCATTGTACATGTGATCTTCTTACCAAAGAGATAGATCACTCACTAGCACTTTGCTTACCAAATAGATATAGTGCTTTCATATATTGGAACATATATATTATGTTTCATGTGTTCATAGAAATAAGTATGGAAAATCATGAAACATATCATACAAGAACAATCATTTCATCCAATACCATATGCCAAGTATTCGAATACACATATAACACAATCATATTGTATAATAAGCCAAGTAAAAGGTAATGGCGTGCCTTGAAGAAGGATAAACCTAATCATCACATATTCCTTTTGTCACTATATCCTCTTGGTAAAACACTAATAAAGACAAGACTATATACTATCATCAGATTCCCATTATCTTAACCCTAATATGATTCATTAGGGTTTCACTTAGTCTATTGATATTCCCATCATTATTACTTATCTTATCTTCTTGGAATTAGGTTACCAGTCTTATATTCCAGATTAGGATACATAATCTAATTATTTGATTACATATGATTATGTGTACATATTAACCCTTGGTTACATGTATTATTCATGTTAGGATTTTCTCACTATTTTAGGGTTTCATACATGTAACATGATTTATATGCACATTAGTGATCTCATAGTTACATATTATCTTCCAATTACTGATATTAGGGCATTCTGTAACTTTCATCATTTATTGGTCGTCAAAATATTTATTGTATTTTATCTAGGGTTACTAACTCTAAATAGCTATATGAAGCATTTCATATGATTTCATGCATCAACATCATTGTCACTGACCTTATATGGGTTATAGACATCAAAAAGGATTTACTAACATATTATCATAATTTTAGGCCATTGTTTGATATTTATTATATATCAAATGAGTATAATACATCTAGTATGATAACAACATAATTTATTCATTAAAAGATAGATATTTGGGTTCCATGTGATTCTACACATTTTTCTAAACATTTTTGTATCTTGTTTGTAATTTTCTGATGACCGGGCTATTTATTATGAATTATTGAAGATCTGAGCATTTTCTAGTATTTTTACCTCTCTTGGCCAATTGGCCACTGTCATGTGTCCCCTATAGGGTGTGGCTCACTCCTCTTGTGCCCATGCTGAGCTGACATACTTTCTCTGGCTAGGTTGGGTGGTCTGTGCAAATAAACCAGTCTGTTATGACATTTGTTGGACCTGGTCGCCACTCTCTTTCAGCTCTCTGGCATTCTTGTGTTCTTTCTCCTCACATGATGTCTATGTGCTGCAACCGCTGCCGCCTCATCCACCTTCAGCGAGTGGGCGGACACAAGCTCATGGACATGACCTACTACCTGGATCTTTGGTTGATCATCTAGTGCATTGCCGGCCACTCAAGTCTCCAGCAAGACCTCTTGAGCTCCGCCCGCACCTTCTCATTGTCATTGTGATGAGGTTATCCTCTGTGGTTTGTGCAATCTCACCACTACGCCCACATGTTCGTCATTGCACCCATCTCATGAAAAAGGTCTCGAATGACCCGTTCTTCGCTTTCTATCCTTCTCGACGTCACCCATCTCTCTAATTTGCCGCCCCTGATGCCTGCCTGCGTGATCCTAGCGCCACAGGTGCCTCCTCCTACAAGCACTACACACCATTTTGCTCTGCCTCATGGATGGAGAACATTACATAACAGTTCATGTGTGCTACCTCCGTGCCGCCAGCATAGTTTACTACCTCTAAATCCTCCCTTGGAGGTCCCAGTTAGAGCACTGTCACCAGATACATCCGCAAGCAAGACCCCAGGCGAGGTGGGGATCACTTGATTGTACTCGTTGTACCCTAATGACGAACCTCCACCTTCATGTAACCACGAAGGTTCAAATCAACAAAGATTCGACCCTCTAGCTCATTCATCTCTATATCTAATCTAACGCTCATGTTGCTCTCCGCAATGGAGGAGCAAGGGGAAGGGAAGACCGTCCTTTCTCATAGGGTACTTGAATGACACAACAAATGTGTCAAACCACTACTTTTACATCAACTAAGGTAGCTACTTGGTTGGTTTGTCTTCACAACCCACATATTCGACAATCATGGCATGGAAGTTGGACCATGCCATCCCACGTTTGACTAAAGGAGTGTATCCTTCTCTTGAAATCAAGTTGTGTGACACATAAGTATCACAATCCATCTAATCATTACAAACTATGGTCCATTATCTTGAGTTTAGCTATGATATCCTCAATATTCAAACCTAGATATCTTCTTGTTGGGACATCTGAATATCCTTAGAATCAGACCATATGCTCATAGTAACTCAATATACATTATCTAATTTGGTGTCAAAACCACCATATGACCGATTTCACAACTCACTTAAAGAGCCAGATAACTAGCAACATTAAAGGTAATACCAATGTCATATGACCTCCCAATTTCATCAAAATCTTGGGTTTCATTATATAACTCAAACATATGAATTCAAAAAGGTCATTACATATTGAAAGCATAAAATTTCACTCCATCACATTCTACACACCTTAAAAGAATTTTCGTCCTCAAAACTAAAGCAAAATCCACTATATCACATCATATACATCTTAAAAGGAATTTCGTCCTCGAAATTAAGCCATACTTGTACACCAAGGAAAAACCAGAAGTTCTTCATGTACATGTAGGTAGACATTAGTGGTATATCATTCCCACAAGAAAGATCCCTAAAACATATATGTACCACTCCTATGAGGATTTCTAGAGCATCTAGGGTGAAATATCACCTCATATGATTAGGACAAGGGTTTAGAAGCTCTAGTTATTGCATGACATATTTCATACTATGGGATTGCATCCTTATTTTACCCAAGCATTAATATTCCAACATTAACTTATACATGTTACGAAAGTGTCAATTACAATTTTTTTATATAGACCATGTTAGTGTGCCATCATCATTATGTTGTGTCACTTTTGAAAATATATTTAACATCTTTATTAAGCACTTACTTTAACACCACATTCAATATTTTTCATTAATATGGTCTAATTTCACTTGCATATTAGGTTACAAACTTTATTAGTGAATTCATTACTAGATTCACCAACCATATTATGTCATCATTATTCATGTATATGGTTAACCATCTATACACATGAATCCTTAAACCATCTTTAGGTTTTTCCATCATGTCATAACCATATATCATATCTCAAGATTAGACCACATTTATTATATCACTGTTGTGATAAACAAACTGATGTGAGTGGCTTGTTAAACATATATCAAAACTCCATCTAGTCCAACTGAGGTTCTCCTTACCCATATCATGGGGCTATGGCATGCTCAGTCTCTCTGAGCTAACTCAAATCTATGAGTATCACATACATAATCAAAAAATTTATCTTCCCTCTTTAGTCTAGGGTTAACAGGTCTACCTCATCGGCACTAGTGATAACCTTACAATCTCTAGCCACATAAGCACAAACCAAAACATGCTATGTCATACCCTTTATAGATCTCTATCCATGAAATCATATATCTCATCTCTCTCTTACATGTACACTACTAGAGTCCTACATGGGAACCACCAACCCGAGCATGAGCATTCATAGAAACCAACATAGTTACCTCCTCTAGGGTCTTGGGACTCTCTCTCCCTCATCCAGATGATAGGTACTCATTCATATGCACATGTAGATATATAACCAACCTCTCTCTATATCTAGGGTTTGGCCCTCCCAAGGACATCTAGGTTTCAACAAGACTATAAGAATCATGCATATACTGACTCAACTCAATCACTCAGGAGTATTCTAGTTTAGGGCATATCATAACACATATTTCTCATATCTTGGAGTTTAGGTTCTCTGATCTTCTCCTTGTGGGTCTCTCTCTCTCTCTGGAGCTAACCCTAAAATTGGCCCTAACACTAGAGGTCCTCCTTTGTAAAAGAGATTGAGGCTCATGCCGATTCACATCTTATCTTAACTTATCTTATCTTATCTTACAAAAACATACATACTTTCATCATCAAATAATATCTCAAATCCTCAAAACTGAACCTTAATCCTTAAAGACAACATGGATCAACATAAACCATCTTATATCATCTATATAAGACTTACATCATATCATCAAAACTTATTTCATCTATTCCAACTATCACATATTCCAATGAGGCTCTAGACATCTAATCTAGAACTACTCTCTCTTCTAGACTAATGTCATTCACTTTCACTTAGGTTGCATGAACACCTCCTACTCGTACATGTGTGGGGACACATTTTTATAATATTTACATATATAATAAAATATTATATAGTTTTTCTCTGATAAAACATGCATCAAAGAAAAATATCAAGGTTTGATCCGATTGGAACCAAAAACCAAATCCATAAAATGAGTGTCCCACACATAGTAGAGAGCATAGTGTCATGAAAACTAGTGAAAAGGGTGAGAACAGAGTGTAGACTAGTGTATCTACCCTAGACAATGAGCGCCATATGCCTAAAGGTAATACCAAAGTTATATGACCTCCCATCTTCACCAAAAGTTTGGGATTCATCATACAACTCAAACATATGAATTCAAAAAGGTCATTAGATATTGAAATATACAAAAGTTCACTCCATCAAATTCTACACACCTTAAAAGAAATTTAATCCTCAAAATTAAAGTAAAATCCACTCTATCACATTAAGCCTAAATAATGTCACATTAATTTCTTACACCTATATTACACCTTGTCATATCACCTTTTATATTCACATTAATGTCATCACTAACCATTTTCTCCAATTCACACTTCATATTATAAATTATACATTTAAGATCACATTAAGCATTTTGAATTATTAATAATCATGCCTATGTAAATCCAATTACTCTTTATCATATTTGAGTCATTATATGTATTTTTAGTGAATAAGGCGAAACACATTGCATATAAATGAATTGATTCATATACCAAGTTATGATTAAGTGATTATATTCCATTTATATTATTCGATGATGACACCTAACGTCGCTAATTTATCATGAAGGCATTAAGGATATGTATGTATATATGTATATATTATTAAGGTTAGATGATTACATCTTAGGGTTTAGGTCAGCATGACCATTACATATTATGCACTTATCTTATCATTAAGGTGACATGGTCAACATTATTTTTATTCAGAATTAGTGAGTTACTCATATTATGTGTACTAAGTATTTGTTGGGGTTCAAGCATATGAACTATTTATTAAATGACTTATTATATATTCCTTTGTATATAAACAAACAAGTTAAATTATAATTATAATTTGTTTGTTCAATACTTATCATATAAGCTCACTAATCTCTTGTCTATGGAGTTAGGGTTTCTAATTCCAAAGTGGCTATATTTTTCTATATTTGGGGACTCCATCCCCCTAAAAAGGGATTTCATCCTCAAAATCAACAAATACAAAATCTATCAAAGTACTACTGCTACCACTACTCCCCCCCTAAAAGAGTTGACCTACCAAGTCAAACTAAACTAGAGTTAAAAGAGTGAGTCTAAGTGAACCATGTATAACATATAACACTTAATTGTTTTACTAACCACTATTACCAAACTTCTAAGTCTACTATAGGGTAGACTACCCCTAAACATGGAAATCTTAGACTCATATGAGGACTTATGGGATTTTAAGATGATTCCATTTGGTTAACCAAATCATCATTTTAGGTTCCTAAGGATACTCAACATTGAGGTTATTTGCCTAAAGGTATTTTATTTCGAACAATCAGTATCAGCTCAGTCCAGGCTGATGTCATATAGATCCGAGAGTCCTCATAAACCAAGCTAGTGGCATAGAGGAAAATTTTGCCATCCCCCACACCCTCTCCCTTTCTAGGCACCCTTGATTTCAACTTATGTCCTAGTAGCTACCTAATAGGCTAATCACCTAAAAGTTGACTAGAGATATTTCTAATATGAAATCCTTGTGGTCCTAAATCAACTTTTCATCATAGGTCAATTCTAAGGTGAACTAAAGGGAAACTATATGAGGTAAGAGTTTCTAACTAGGGATACAAATTGAAATAGTCAAGACTCCGACTATGATCAGCTCTGATACCATGTTGTAAAGAAGTGATATTACCCTCTAAAAATGGTAAACAAAAGCTAATGAATAGCACTAGAAGTTAAAAGTTTGACTATATTCAACTTCATAAAGAGTACATAATTTTTTTTCAATAAGGGTGTGCTTGCTTTATACAAATAAAGGGATCTAAGTAGAGGGAAACTCAACTACATCAATATGTATCCAATTAAAATAATGTAACAAATAGTCCCTGATGGAAGGATGAACTCCTTCTCCTACGCTTAAGCTGGTTCACCATACTCCTGTTGTGCACTCTGATCCTAAGCCTGGGTGGTTGGGATCACCCAGGAAGAGGAGATGAAAAGGTATGTGTCAATTAAAGGAATAAATACAAGTAAAGTATCACAAAATATAAATATGGATTAATGGTTCCACTATGCTAAGGAATTGTCAAAAGTATGAGGCACATAAAAGAGATTACTTGCCATAACATCACATATTAATATTGAAGTATGCATGATAAAAGTATGACTATGCTAAGAGGGTCAAAAGTATGAGGCAAATAAATAAATAAGAATTCTACCAATTCAAGTAATAATAAAGTGGCATGCATGATTTTATATGACTACATTAAACTAATATAGGGCTGAGGCACCTACTTAAGCTAAACTAAAACAAATAGGTAAGGGGGAGTGGTCACATTTCCAAACACCTACAATATATATGTATACTCACACAAACACACACACACACACACACAGATATATATATATATATATATATATATATATATATATATATATATATATATATATATATATATAAGGGAGAGTGGTCACATTCCCAAACACCTACAATATATATGTATATATATACACACACACACACACACACACACACACACACACACAGATATATATATATATATATATATATATATATATATATATATATATATATATATAAGTGGGGAGAGTGGTCACATTCCCCAGGGCTTGTGCCCAAACTATGGGTGGTTTGTACTCATGTACACTACATCATTTAATTAGTCATTCACATCATCATGCTAGAATAATTTAATGGCAGATTTAAGAAATTGAAAACTTTGCAAGTGGGGTCCAAGACCCTAGAATAATTGAAGTAATATAAACAAGAATTGTAGAAACTAGTGTGTATCTGCATGCCTCATTGGGAAAGCAGGGTTGGATAAAAATATGCCCAACTTAGGGTTTAGAATGAACATACCTTACTTGAGATTCCTATAGAAGACCTTTTATCAATTAAATGTGTCCAATATCACTTTTGTCCAAGATACAAGTTTATACACATGGATTAGGGTTTATAAAGCATATTATGTGAGAAACCCTAATTTTAGACCTCCTATGAAAACCATCGATTTAAGACTCAAACTTGGACCAATCGATTACTTGGATTCTACTAATTAAGAAAACATATCTATTTCTTAAATTTGGAATTAAAATGAATTAATTATACATCTTAAGTCTTTTTACATAATTAAAATGATATATATGACAAATCTTGAAATAGGGATGCAAATAAATTTTTAAAAACCTTAAATTTGGATTCCTTATGAAAAATCCTTTCCAATGAGTATTTATTTATAATTTTCCAATATGGTATCGATATACTATCGATTTTGTAAAATTGACCAATCAGGTTATTTGAAAATTCCATGTGGGCAGAAGGCTTCAAGAATAGAAAGGGCACAGAGGTCAGGCCCACACTGACCTGGGCCAATCATGTGTATCCACACAGCAGATCCGCACTCGCGTGGCTCCGATCAGCCGCAATTAATGAAGAAGGTCAAAAAGACTTCAATGCCTTGCGATGTAAATAAACCGATTAATTTTGCGGGGATGAGAGTTTCATTCAATCCCAGTAATTGACTCACGGTAGGGAAATCAAAATGAGGCCAAAATACCCACACTACCCTTGTTAGATTAATTGACTAATTGAAGGGACAAGGACACCTCACTCATTGTATGACCATGCTTCTTCTACCCGCATCCCTGGCGAGAGCTCAGCAGGACTCAGAGTCCCCCAAATCGCAAACCAAGGGAAGGTACTCAATTTCTTGATTATAATGCTACATCTCATATCACCAAGACTCGATGGTCTCGATAGGACAAAAAGAATATCATTCGATGCCTTGGAGCTTGAGAAGCTCTACAGAGAAGGGTGAAAATAGGAGGCTACAATTTCAGGAGAAACAACCACAGGAATATGAAGGCAACAACAACTAAGGTCTCAAAGCATTCTTGGAATTGAGGCAAAGTAGGGGAAGGTGTTGGTGTGGGTAGAGGAGCACAGAGTAGTCCTGACGATGAGCACCGGTGAAGGTCAGAAATAGGATTATAGGATATGACTATTGGGGGTTACCGAAGTCAAAATAATGATGTGGATATGAAGGAGGAGGGTCAAGGAGGCTCACCACATTTTTGATTGAACTGGAATGGTCATGGCTATGCACATCAGGTCACCATTACTGGAGAAGACAAATGAGCAGGTCAGGGATCTTCGAGTCATATGAGGAGAAATTGGAAGGCGACGAGAATTGTGTGGTGATTGAGGGTTGTCTTAGACCCATTTTATAGGTGCAAGGTAGCTCAGGCCATTGTCTACAACTCGGAGGTTGTGAGACCAACCATCCCTAGATTGCGCATTTGCACATCTAGAGAGAGAGAGGGTGAGTAAACCATCGTTCAACTTAGGAGGGAAGGATGGATTCATTGGTGAAGAGAATTTGTGATGAGGTGCACTGGTGGTGGAGTTAAGAACCGGAGAAGGGAATCATGTGAAATGCTCTTGGCCTGTGAAATGACTATGGGTAGGGGATGATGTTTTGACCGTTGGATCATGTTAGATTTTAGATGATTAAATAAAGACTATCTGGTAAGTGTTAGTAATATAAGTAACACATGATAGGTGAGAAAATAACAGAACTATGGTGCTACATATAACATTAATGAAATCAGATTAAAAACCTTAGTCACACTATAGTCAATTCTTATACATTCAATTTGGAGGGTCAAAACATGGGTCAAATGAATTCAAATTTGGACGGTGGGCTAATATTAATGCCTAGATTAATGCTATGTGTTTAGATTTTTGTTTTACACGAGTTATGACCCTTAACTACTTTATTGGCAATTTGTGTGTATATTAATGCATGTTAAAGGGTGGATTAATAAAAAGACATTTCTTAGCAAATCCTTAAATAGAATTTCAAGATGGATATTATAAAATCATTCAAGAATCATGTCCCACCTCCTATTCTCCTTTTTATTGAATTATTAACATTTTGAAGGAGAGAGAAAAGGAAAAGGGTTATTATCTCATTAACTAACTCAATACCACATTATTACTCATTTCTTATCCCAAAAAGCCACAACGACTCTAAATTAGTATAATCCATTCATTATCTCTCGTCAATGGTCATTTTACATTATCATACTCTAATTAACACACTATTTGATATATTTGGGAAAAAACTCATTGATTGTAATGAATATGGGTAAATATAGTTCAAGCCATTAATGGTTGCTCAATTTCAACATTGAGGATAAAGAGGATAGAAAAGATATGAAGGAAATAAAATCTTGAAAATGGGTTAAATTGCAATTGAATCCAAGATTCAATATGTTATAGGGTCACTGTAAACCCATCCTTTTATCATGCAATAGAACTCGTCTCATCCATGTGATGTTCACGGACGATATCATGCTCATGGCTGAGGTCTCAGTCCATCAAGCAACTATCATCAACAAGCTTATGTTCGAGTTTGCTACAGTATTTGGACAAATATCATCAAAGGACAAATCAAAATGCTATTTATCACCAAATACAACTACAATCAAGAAGCATAGGTTCTGTAGACGTTTACACATAACTAGTAAGAAAGACCTTGGTTGCTACCTTAGTGTCCCTATTTTGCATCACTACCTAAATAAAAACACATATGCCAACATACTAAACTCAATCTGGGGTCATAAGAATAGCTAGTATGCGAGTCACCTCTCTCTGGCTGGGAAAATCACACTTGCCCAGTCATTCCTTAAAACAATACCAGCCTACACTATGAAAATGGTGAAGCTTTCCCAGTCCATGTGTGATACTATCAACCAACACATTCAGAAATTTGTCTGGTATGGGGAAAGAGATGAGCACAAACTATCTCTAGTCTAAAATCACCTGACCAAAACACAATGGAGGACTTGTCCTTAAGCAATCTAGGGACTAAAATGATGCTTTAATGCTCAAGAATATTTGGTAGTTTTTGAATAAGCCGAACCTACTATGGGTGAAAATCATGAGGGACAAATACATACAATGTAACTGAATCAACAAACACTCCTACTCTGTAGCTTGGGAATTTATAAAAAAGAACTTAACCTAAGTTTAGACTACTAGCTATAAAACAATTAACTCTGGACTCCAAACTAATGTCTAGAAGGACAAATGGATATTTGGCAAATCCATCATGCATATTGCTCCTGAAATTATTATACCACATAGCCTTGAGGACCTAAAAGTGAACTCAATGGCTCGAAAAGGACAAGGTTGGGACTAGAGTTTCATGTGGAACTACCTTCCACAACAAGCCTGGGATATAATTAGTAGTATATCCCCACTTGACAATGTGGAGGAAGATGACACATGGGACTGGCCCTCGAACCCACATGGATACTCACTTCCCATGCAGCCAATTCCTATCTATGCTCTCATTCAAATGAATATAATAGATAATCAAGGAGGAAACTATGGCACTCTCATATCCCTCATAGATATAGAGACTTCCTATGGTTTCTTGAACATCGAGCTCTTCTAACTAACTGTGAAAAGAAATGAAGGCACATCACTGATGAGGATACCTGTCCTATCTATAACAATGATAAGGACACCCTCACCCACAGTTTGAGGGACTATACATCAAGCCAATAGGGGAGGCCCTCAACATGAATTCTGATTTCTTCACTGCACCTAAAGGAGATTAGATTAACTCTATAACCATGCCTACCCCCAATTCACCCAATAAGCTCCCAATGGCTTTAGCATGTTGGGAAATATGGAAGTTATAAAATGACCAATGCCATGATGGTTTTGTGAAACCCATGTCTCTCATCATTGCCTTCATCAATGAAAGGACTCAAACTATCAAATCTCTCCCAGAAAATTTATGTAAACCTCTCAAATATAACTCTCAACAGAGCACTCAATGCCCAACTGTATGCAACATCATCATCTTCGTAGACGTTGCCTTTCAAGGACACTCTCTAATGATGGGATCCATAATCCATGTTGTATAATCCAATTTCCAATGCATACTAGGTCGTGACCTTCCTATGCATGCCTCATGTGCACTTGAGGCTGAGGTTTCAATTATTCTCCATGGGGTCAAACTTTACAAAGAGCAACATTGGGCCAATGCTATCATCTATTCAGATATCACTAGTGCTCACTGGGCACCACTCTACCTCCAACATGTTGGATCCTTATAAGTGGTGGTTCTAAAATCTAATGAGGGAAGTCGACAATCTATGCATTTCCTTCATTCAGCACAACTACAATAGGATAGTTTATGCCATTGCAAAAAATACTATGTACTCCTCACCTCACTCCTTCTCAAATGAGAAGTGTTTTTGGTTATCTCTTGATATTCATGTTAATTTTGACTCTATTTGGGCTCCATTAGAAGAATCATGAGTAAAACATAATCTCTAGGGTTTTTCAAAAAAATTCAATTTTCCTACTAAACAATATAATCTTTAAATTATATGTTATGCATACATTTTTGTTTAGTTTCCTTTTATTTTGTTTTTATTTTTACAATAATATTTTTCCAAATGTTATTATGTACTCCTACATCATTTCATATGTCCAACCAAATGACATAACACATTCCTGACATACTAATTCTCTATTCACATTATTTGTGGGCAATAATTTTTTTCTGCCAT
Source organism: Alisma plantago-aquatica (assembly GCA_963693085.1). Classification (NCBI taxonomy): domain Eukaryota; kingdom Viridiplantae; phylum Streptophyta; class Magnoliopsida; order Alismatales; family Alismataceae; genus Alisma; species Alisma plantago-aquatica. Next base: position 562,709,277 of record OY856410.1, on the reverse strand, counting down.
ATCATGTATACTTTTTATTTCTATTTTATATTTTCCTCTGACCTTTCTAATATATTTTCTACCAAGTTTTTCCCCTTCCCCTTTTCTCCATTCTGATTCAGTAGGGAGAGAATGAGAGAGAAGTGGCCGCTTATACACTTACTTGGTTCCCCTCCATTCCCCTCCCCTCCTCAACACTTTTTCCAACTAAACAACCCAAGCCTCTTCCCCTCCCCTCCTTCACCGCATACCAAATAGGCCCTAAGAGAGACAAGATGCAATTTCAGCTTTGAAAAGAAGTAGAGATCTTTGACATTTGGGGTGTGGAATACATGGGTAAGATCTAGTATATGACTTGTTAGACTCTTTGTAAATTTCAAAGTGTAGTCATGTTCATACAAAAAGTTATTATTGTTTTTGTCTAAGTGACTCTATTTGCTATTACACACCCTAATTTGATGTTTAGGCCTCTACTTGGCCAAGGGTGGTTGAGTTGAGTTTTATGGGAGACAGAGAAGGTTGTGGAAAAAAATTTCATCTCCCCAAACCCAGAACGAAGGAAACGCGTCAACATCTATACAATAGGAAGGATGGTTTGTAGAGACATACCTTGTCCCGATGCTTGCTCGGTGACGTTACCTTGCGGCTTGCACGGTATTCACCTCCGGTCTTGGACGGTGTCTGTGCAGCTCCTGGTCTCACTGGGACTGTCGGGATTGACAACTATCCTCTAAGCGGAAGAAGTCTCCCACCTCTGAAGTAGTCCACATGGACCACCTGGAACTCCGATCTCCTTATCCCATAAGGAATTAGAAGAAGTCACACCCTCCTGTCGGTGTACTAGTCACCAACACACTCTTCTGCAACTAGTTGCTTTTCTGTAGTTGTCTTTCCCTTGATGTACCTTCCTTATCGGGTATCACTTGCTCGGGCTCTCTCGGTTACCACAACCAGAGAGAACGACAACTTTGCAAAGCAACTGGTGTTCTGAGTTGTTGTCTTTGAGAAGCCCCCAATACTCCCATATATAGGAGGGTCATGGAACAGGGTTCTCTACCCCGGGCAATGTGGGATTAAAGCAGGAGTAGAAGGGTTCGAGATTTTCCACAAAACAACCAACTGCGCCACCTAAACCGATCATTTCAAGCATGAAATGGTCGGTTGGGGACCTGAGCCGATCGGTTCACACCTGAACCAATCGGTTGGCACACCTGAGCCGATCGGCTCACTTGTGAGCTGATCGGTTCGTGGTCCTGGTCCAACTCAAATTGACTTTCATATTTGTTTCCAACTAATCAAATATTAATCCTTGTCCAAATCCAATTTGTACAAGTGAAACAAATTGTATTTGCAAAATAGTCTTCTGACTTTCCAAATGATCTCGGTTGGTCACACGAATTGACCGGTTCAACAATTGAGCCGATTGTTTCATTGACACATGAGCCGATCGACTCACCACTTGAGCCGACCGGTTTTATAACTTGAGCGGATCGGTTCAACCCTATGAGCCGATCAGTTGGGGTAGAAGACTGTTCAAATCAGTCAATTGCAGTTCCAATCAATATGATACTCTATTCAATTGGTCCAACACCTTGAACACTATGATATTGAGATATCAATTGATTGAGTATTTAATTGAACTACTAAACTCCTTTAGTAATCAATCTAAACATCATTTGTGTATAAACTCCTCTTCCAGGTTAAATCCTATGTGTGTGACCCTGTAGGTCCATTTCACGTTGGCAGTGAAAGTCCATAACACTTATGACTTCACAAGCAAAGAGCGGTGCCTAGTCACACATCAGTGCTACCCAAGTGAAAAGGAAAGTTGGAGAACAACTTTCAATCCTACAATCTGTGAATGGTGTTACAGTGAATGTATAATTCCTTTATCACTGATATCCTGAATGAACTCAAGGCATGGAACAGTCATCCTGTCAACGTTCATTCACTTTCTTGATCTCAGAGTAGATTGGAGGAGATATGTATGACATCAATATCACATACTGATTCACACATGCGTGCACACCTATCTCAATCCTACTCATCAAGTGGCCATGGATATCAAACTCCCTCAGGAGGGAAAAATCCCATATCTATCACTCACCCCTCAAAAGCCCCATGTGTCAAAGCCACCCAATCATCACCTTTATAACAACCCATGTTTTAGAACTATGTTTGATGATGTCAAAGTGTGCCCAACAACATGTGTTGAGTGTAGTAATTTCAGGTCAAAGAATCACACTCACCACCATCACTATGAGAACTGACTGTGACTACCATGTCATGGTTCCATGTGTCAAACTCACGGTGGGTCTGTCTGATACACTTGTTCTCTAACAAGTACCTATGTGTTTGGTTTGATATCTCCATATCATGACTAATGAGATTTTGTCATTAACCAACACCACAATCTAGTATTGTGTGTCATTGATGTGTATCTACCTTCCACAATGACATCTAACTAGGGACATAATAAGAATGTACAAACTCTTAGCATCTGTATGATCTCATCGTTCAGGTCCTGAACCTGAAGGCATACGTCATTGAGTACTGCCATTCTCTAGACATTCAATCTGTTCTATCATTATCTCATATGACTGAACCTAGAAAGAATTGGAAGCTTTCCTTTGATGTTTATCAAAACAATCTTAATGTATCCCACCAATCATCCCATGATTGGCTCTCAGGGCATACATATCAACAGACTCCCACTTGCACTGTGAGCCAATCACCCTTGAATCATATTCATAGTGATCTTCAAACATGTCCCACATCTTACTGTGCTCTAGTGCTAACATAGTGAGTTATGGCAACACCTTGCCAAAATCAGTATTAACTGCATGTCTCTCATCTATTCGTTGTACGTCACACGTATGAGATAGAGTTGTCATAATATGCAATCTAGTATTCCTTTGCTAACCTTTAGCTACATTGCATGACTAAGCACTCCTAACTTGTCATCAATGACCAGAATAACTATAAGTTCATCTCTATGAACTCCTAGATCCATATAGTATCCATTGTTGTTCTCTAACACGTGGATACTCGACATTTCCTTTTAAAATATCTTAATTGGAACGTTTCCATTATTCAACAAACATTCACTTATATATCCCATATATATTTTGCGATTAATCTTCTGTCAATTTTGGAAGTTCACATCAGTGTAATTCTTTACAGTGAACCCTTCCTTATTTCCATAGAACTAGTACTTCTCAAGTACTTATCAAGTTCTCATGGTATTTCGGTAACCCTTACTGGAACTAGACAGACATCCACTCATCATGTCCCACATACGAGTTATCAGGATGAGCATATCATATTGTCATGTCCTACATCAGTGTTCAGGAAATCGGTCCGTGCGGCCGCATATGCGGCCGCTTAAGCGGTTCGGATAGGGGACCGCACCGCATATGTCAAAGCGGACCAATAATTGGTCCAGGACCGATTATGCGGCCGATTACCCGCTTATGCGGCCGCTTAATCACCGCTTTTCCAAACACACATACATGGAATTGAAGAAATGAAATTTATATGATATTTTTGTTGTTTCTAATTAAATATTTATATGATTTTGTTGTTCCCTTTCTTCTAATTAATCATTCTATGTTGTCCTTGTATGTAATTGTTCAATGTGATATATAATTCTATATGACTGATATATAAATATACATAGATATATTAATTTATTAAAAAAATCCAAAACCGCATATACTCCCGCATATACTCCCACATACCGCATATACTCTATTCAGTGCCCCGTCCGCCCGTACACCGAATAACGCTTTTCTGAACACTGTCCTACATACATGATGATAAATGCATTTCATTCTTGCCATGTCCATACATGCAAGATGATGGGATGATTACATACATGATAGATCCATATCTATTCTTAGTGTTCCCATTCTTCATAAGAATTGGACATTTGGCCTTAGGATACAAACTCCATGTAACATGGACAAGTTTTCTTCCACTTATTATGTGCACACTGAACCCTTTAGTATAGATTGCCAATGCATGCTCTCTCTTTTCAGGTCAAGAGGTTTTCAAGAACTATCTCTTAGGCATAAAGTCAAGCATTTATCTATTAGAGTCGCACCACATAGCCATAATTGCGAAGCTACTGGTTTATGCTATATGCAAGAAATAAGCATGCATGCAAGAAGGGTGAAGAGAAAGAAGGGTGAAGCCTACCACCCCAAGCTTAAGAGTTTGCTCGTCCTTGAGCAAGACTTAAAATTGAAATAGTGAGGCAGGAATGCATGATTGTTAATGGCAGTTATTGAAATTCTAAAGATGATGCATGGATGCAAGGATATAAAATAGTTAGAGGAAAGAAACTAGCAAGAACATGAAAAGCAAAACTTATTGTAATAAAAGGGCGGGAGGGTGGGTAATAGAAAAGGGGGTGGTTGCCCCACGATACCGACACTGGGATCCCAAATCCTAAGTTTTGGGACCAGTGTCACCTGTGTCTTGCCGACGGGTTCCGCCACATAGTAGGAGTAGAATTGGCATATGTGTTGGCCATGCCGAGTCTGAATAAGAAAAGTAAAACCTAGCGACTCGGTGAAGTCATCTTTGTGCTGGAATTGATTTGAGCTGCACTGGGATGAATTCTTTGGCATATCATCCTCAGGGTACCTTTCATCATATGATTCCAAAAATGAAGGTCCTGGGATGTCGACATAGGATGAGATGGATGAGAGAGGTTGGACGTCATCTTGAGGACTTATATCTTCTCTCTCCATCTCTTCACTTGAGGTTGGATGCTCAGATAAATCTTCATGTACCGTCTGAGTCATCCAATCATCTTCTGAGCAAAAAGTACCCCCTGAAGAATCTATTTGTGGTTCTACCACCCCAAGCTTATCACTAGGCGTGGAGTTAGGGGTGTCTTCATGCTCTACAGCCATGTTGTAGTGAACCGTCCATCCTCTCCCCTTGATGTCCACCAAGCCTTGTAAAGGTATGGTGGCGAATGATGGCTCGTGCTGCTCCAACTCGTCTTCGTTACTATAACGAGCAGCTGTCATCGTCGTCGTCGTCGAACAAATTGTTCCAAACCATGGTTGATGTACTACTCAAAGCAAAATGACAAGTCTCAATATGAGAAATGTCACTCTGGTCTGGTTCAATATCTGACTCTGGTTCCTCAAACCAACCTTCTGGTTGTGAGGTCGATTGGCTTTTTGAGTCTTCATCATCGTCATCATAGACCCATTCATGTCTATGACTCATTTCTTACATTGGTTCATCATCTGGGTCATCTGGATAGAATGAAGGGCTTCCCCAAGTGGGTTGGTCTTCACAGCAAAATCTTGGTGAATCCAGTTGATGGTATGAATAGGATGATGGTGCATATTCTACTTCAGACCCAATGAAATGGTCTTGATGACTAATGTCTTTATTGTCTTGTGATGGCAGTTGTAACCGAATTGTAACCAGATCGATGAGCTCTTGGAGCCTCCTTCTTTGTTCAACATCTTTATCATGAAGTTGTTGTACTTGAGAAGCAATGCTTTCGAGACCCGTCGATTCTGCCATGCACATATAAGGGGAACCCGCTATATCAAACTGATGCTTTAGGATGGATCCTTATTCAATGGTTTGAATTATACTACTACTGCGGTCTGGAGCCCCGGTGGCTGCTTTGAGATGATGCTCCTGCTTGTCTAATAGTTGCTGGAGCGGATCGACGTTTTCTTGGAGATGAGGAACTAGGGAGGTGAGTGCCTTGACACTTTCTCTAGCTAACTCCACTGCCTTGATCAGTTCTTGATCCCATGATAGAATGGGGGTCGATGGTTGACTGGAAGTCTCCTTTGTTGGAATTTCAACATATGACGATGGTGGAGGTGAGTATAACTCGACTAGTTGCAGAGCACGACCTTCAATTATTTTCCAGCAGTCGGAACTGTGGAAAAACTCAGGAGGACAAGTGGACAAGATGACTTGTCTTGCAGAAGCAAGGTCCATGGCTGAAAAAGGTATGAGAAAAAGAAAAGTGATTTAGTATATATGAACAAGTATGTGTAAAGCAAGAGGAAAACTATGCATGTATATACAGACTTATAGTGACTGAACAAAACTCTACTAGGCGTGTAAACGTGGAAAACCACGTCCTCGGAAACGGCGCCAAAAGTTGACTGGCCTTTTTCACGCGTCCAGAAATGAACGCGGGACAAAGGAAGGAATCAAGCTTTAAATTTATAACCCGAAACCTTCTAGGCCCCCACAACTTATATTACGGGGTCGAAGTAGATATACGGGGTCGAACACAGGGACGTGGTGACGTTTAGGACGCCAAAGATTTCGTTCTTTAGTCAGATAACCCGAAACGATATGCAATAAAAGTAATTGCTAGAACTAGTCTAGCGGGTTGTCACGATATAAAACAAAATAAAGAAAACAAAACAAAACAAAACATAGCTTGCGAGTCTACTAAATAGAGAAAGAGAGTTCCTGGCTATGTAACCACAAACGGGGTAGTCTATGCACTCATTCTCGGGCGTAGACAACCCTCGAACACCCAAGCAAGCATCTAGTATGCACGGTGGCATCTGTCATGTGGGGTCGTCCCACTCGCTCTCGCGATGTGTGACTAAAACCATCAACGATATGTCATCGACCCTCTCTCAAGGAATGACATATCAACACCTTGGAATATACTAAGTTCCCTCTCAGGTCTTAGGATATTTTGGGATGTTAGGAACAGAATACCTTGGATCATCCTCCTCTCGGGTTCAGGTCCAAACTATCATCTCTTAGCTATTCCTACAACGAATCTCTCGATGCAGGCAGAAACAGCAGCTCAAGCGAGTAAGAGATCAACCAAACTAGCAAACATAACTTGGAAAGAGAAAATAGAACATGCAACACGCTAGATCTGATATGAATCTACTTGCTTAAGGCAAAAGTATATAAACATGCCCAGATCGGGCCACATAGCCAAGAAGGAGCTAACTAGCCATAGACAAGCATAGCTGGCACCAAACAAAGATGGATAAACATCGTTTGTACAAGAAACAAAGGAATACAGTAGAATGAAAGAGAAGAGGGAAGAGATATAGCCCGTAGAGGAGAGGTGGCTCTCGCTCCTCGGCCTCTGTGCAGGTTGGATCTCGATCCTTGGGTCTTCTCTTCATCCCTATGGACTCCTCGGCTCTCTCTCTCTAGACCGTACCGGGCGGCAGTTGTATCAGGCGACACAGCTGTATCGGTCGGTGCGGCCGTATCGGTCGGCGCGGCTGTATCAGTCGGTGCGGCCGTATCGGTTGACGCAGCTGTATCGGTCGACGCAGCTGTATCGGTCGACGCAGCCGTATCGGTCGACGCAGCCGTATTGGGCAAGACCGTATCGGGCAGTAGACTCGTGGGGAACCCGACACACTAGCTCCTTGGTCTAGGCACTAGCTCTTGCAGGGTCCCCCCTCCGGCTCTTTGAGAGCGCTCTTGTAGGTAGGCAACTGCTATTTATAGGAAGCGAGCTGATGGGAGTTGTAGCTTTTATTGGTCCACGTGTCCTTCATCTGTGGCTATGATCTTGAGGCATCAGGTGGGCCAATATGAATGTCGCCCGGAGATTGTGTCGGCAAGAATTCTGGCAGCTATATCGGGCAGGACGTATCGGGCGGCGGGCCGTATCGGGCGACACATCCGTATCGGTCGGCGCAGCCTTATCGGGCGGCGCGGCCGTATCGGTCGGTGCAGCCGTATCGGGAGATGGCTGTATCGGGCAGCGCGGCCGTATCGGGCAACCGTATCGGTCGGCGCGGCCGTATCGGCCAGACCATGCAGCTGTTGGAATTCTTGTATTTTCTGGTTCGGTACTTGAGAGTCCCAAAATTGGCTAGTTTCCGTGCCTGCAAGTCTAAAACAGGCTAATTAGCTACATTATTGGCTATTTTCACTATATTATCTAATGGAGAGACAAAAAACATAAAACATGAACAAAAGAGAGCATATTAAGAGTAAAGTGGCACAAAAATATAGATAAAATGCATCGAAAATATGTGCTAATTTGGGTGTTATCAATACCTTATAGTTCACATGGAATTCATTTAGGATGTAATGGTCATAAACCATAATTCAAAATCTTATTCCTCATATTCATCTAGATAGTTGATTCATCACATAGATAATCGAGGTGTATCTATCAAGGATATAAGAACTCACAACTCCTTGTGATTCTTAATGTCCTTTATTAGAGTAGGGTATTCTTTATTTAAGAAGAAATTAGTTATTTGATAATCATCCTCTAACTCCTTAGAGTATGACTCCTTACTTGATTTAGACATCACCATGCCTTAATCACGAGCTCACTATGATACATTATCATAATCACTCACAAGGATCTCAAACATTTGGTTCAAGTATTTCTTTCATTGATCTCATCAAGAATTAACACTTTACCAAATTCATACTTCATTTATGATATTCTTGAACACTTCTAGATATTCATATTGGTATTTCTCTAAACACCGTTTGAAGTATTAGAATTAACTCTAATAGGTATGTAAATACATCTCATGTATTATACCTAATAGGATAATCATTCTCCCACTACTACTAGTGAAGATTGATTGATCATGTCTAAGAGATTCATATCTCTTACTGGTTCTCTAACCAAAAGAGTCTAGACTTATCCATCATATGGAAATGAGAAATGAATTTCTCATGATTTATGCTAATTTGATTGTTTGAGTTATCAATAACTTTTAGGTGTCATTTTATCTTATGCATACTAAGTACCACAAGAAAAAAAGGCATTGCCATAAAGATCATATCTTCAAAATTGAAACATCAACTTTATTAATTGTTATCATTATCATACAATATGCAAAAATAATGTGTTTCTATCCATTGGCAAATATGAAATAGCAGTTCATAACTCTATTACATGCCTTCAAGGCTGAAAATAAACTAAAGTACCCCTATCTATGACAGAAACACTTGCCCCATGTATTGGGCGCTTTACACTTTATATCATGGTATCATATACCTAAAAAGTGTTATAAGTTTATTTCATGACACCTTCAGTTGGATACGTCTGTCGCCTCCTTCTTCTTTAGTTCTTCCAGTTAGAGAGGACAATTCCTTTTCCAATGTCCTGGCTTTTAACAATGGTGGCAATTTCCTCTCTTGGTCACGCCTCCCTTGGCCTTGAGAGTTGAAGTCGACTTAGGCTGCTGGCTAGCATCAGAACCTTTCTTAGCTTTGCCCTTGCCCTTGCACTTGGACTTGCCTTTCTTGCTGCTGATAATCATCACAGACTTAGGCTTGTCCTTCTTCATCTGTGCCTCGGCTATCCTCAACATGCCTAACAACTCTGTCAATGACTTTTCAAAGTTGTTCATGTTATAGTTCATCACAAACTGACTGTAGGATTCTGGCAAAGATTGCAGTATCACGTCAGTAGCCAACTCTTGGCTCAGGGGAAATCCCAATCTCGTCAGGTTCTCCACATACCCAATCATCTTGAGCGTGTGAGGACCAACTGGATCTCCTTCTGTCATGACAGACTTGAACATCACCCTGGAGACATCATATCTCTCTTGTCGTGCTTGATCTTCATACATGTTCTTGAGATGCTAAATCATCTCAATGACACCCATGTTCTCATGTTGTCTCTGCAACTCATTGTTCATGGAGCACAACATCAAGCACTTTGCATCAATGGCATCATCAGAATGCTTCTTATAAGAATCCCTTTCTTCCTTTGGTGTGGTAGGAGCAGGTTCCTCTAGAATTGGAGTATCCAGGACATAGAGCTTTCGCTCTTGAGTGAGAACAATTCTCAAAGTCCTAAACCAGTCGTGGAAGTTAGTCTCATTCAACTTGTCCTTTTCAAGGACCGATTGCAACGAAAAGTGATTGTTGTTTGTTGTCATTTGAACTACAAAAGGAAATATATGCAATTTTAGTCCAAAACTCAATTTTGACTTATTTGATTGATTTGAAAAGTTGATGATATAATTATGACTTTAATTAATTATTGCTCCCACTATTTTTGTTCAAATTGATAGACCTCACCATCAATCCAGAAGATTACAACGTACAATCTTCTAGTGGGTCAAGATCTGTATTTCATCAAGTCATGAGTCAACTTTGGATGATCGCCCACAATCTTGACTATTTAGGTAGGCCATCATGCCAATTATATCATATGCAACTCTTGATGAATGAACATGTGCAACACCTTTCCATGAACATTCCGTACCTCTGGGCTTAGACGCTCTAAGAATCACCCGTTAAGTCTAACCCAAAAGCTGACACGGTAAACATGCACCCTACTTTGGCAAAACCTACATGTTTACCCTTAACACTTCCACGAGATAGACGGCGCACCACACTTTGGCATAACCTACACTTGATTGATCAAGTTTTTCATGTGTGCTTCTAATGGAAGGCATAAAAGACTTAATATTTAGATGAAGGATTTGGTTTTATATGTACATATACATATCCAATCACCACAATACATAGTACGTATCATATACATGCTATATCCCACAGAAAACATGTGAAACGATAAAAGCGATGATTATGGCCATCCTAATGTGATTCCTCAAGCCAAGAGGAATCACGGTCATCTAGGTCTACATCACATGAAACCTGTCCATGATGAAATGCTATAGCCGTCTGAGTTGATCAACTCATCACATGAATGACCTGCTCACCCTGGTCGGTCGTCTGGGTGCCACCAGCCGATCGGTTGGCAACTCCAACCGATCGGTTCACCTAGTCATCATGCATCTCCTCAGGTCGCCACCCGCTCATCTCGCTCCTCGAGCCGGTCATCAACCGATCAGTTCATTCCTTGAACCGATCGTCTGGAATGCCAACCGATCGGTTCACGCCTTGAACCGATCGACTCAGTCGTCGTCAGGTTGTCTGCCGTTCTTTGACATAACAAGAAATAAAAGATCAATCCTATTTTACATTTGATTTGTGAAACCCCAAGTTACATTTGGGGGGAGCAAAGGTAGGAAAGAAATATCGAGTTATCTTGAGTTACATCAGGAATAAGAGATAGGGAATCAGTGCGCAGACCGAGATGCAAGCAATCACATCCAACCAAGCACACACACATAGGGTTTATTGGCCATAACCTCACTATACATCCACCACAAAACTCATTTAAGGGTGACACGTATCGAGTGCATTCATATTACATATCATATATATATATTGGGATTTGTGGATTTAGGATTGGACATGCATAAAGCCAATTTTATTTGCATCGTTGCAATAAATAAAGGCGACAAACCCAAATCGATCACATCGATAATCCTAAAGTATAGAGCAGTTGACGTGGCTCTGATACCACTATTGGGTTTTATGGGAGACATAGAAGGCAGCGGAAAAATATTTCATCTCCCCAAACCCAGAACGAAGGAAATGCCTCAACGTCTATACAATAGGAAGGATGGTTTGTATAGACATACCTTGTCCTGAGGCTTGCTCGGCGATGTTACCGCGCGGCTTGCACAGTCTTCACCTGCAGTCTTGGACGGTGTCTGTGCAGCTCCTGGTCTCACCGGGACTGTCAGGATTGATAGTTGTCCTCCGAGTGGCAGAAATCTCCCACCTCTGAAGTAGTCCACACGGACCACCTGGAACTCCGATCTCCTTGTCCTATAAGGAATCGGAAGGAGTCACACCCTCATGTCGGTGTGCTAGTAACCAACACACTCTCCTGCAGCCATTTGCTTTTCTGTAGTTGTCTTTCTCTTGTTGTGCCTCCCTTATCTGGTAGCACTTGCTCGGGCTCTCTCGGTTACCACAACTAGAGAGAACGACAACTTTGCATAGCAACTGGTATTCCGAGTTGTTGTCTTTGAGAAGCCCCCAATACCCCTATATATATGAGGGTCATGGGACATGGTTCTCTACCCCAGGCAATGCATGATTAAAGAAGGAGTAGAAGGGTTCGAGATTTTTCACAAAACAACCAACTGCGCCACCTGAACCGATCGTTTCAAGCATGAAACAGTCGGTTGGGGACCTGACCTGACCTCAACTATGATTTGATGGTATGTGGCATTTGGAAAGTGTAGGAGGTACTAAAGGTAGATCTGGAGTTGGAGTACCACCTAGGGAGACACTTGAATAAAGGAGGATCTTTTGGAGGTAACCATCAACACAATAGTCAGAATGATGAACAAAACAACAAGAGGAAGGCTCTAGAAGGAGCACCAACTTAGAAAAAATCCCCAGAGGAGGATCTCAAAGAGCTCTTATCTAGGAATGCCAGAAATGTTATAAGCCACAGTTGGGAACACGAGGTTGGATATCTAGTATGCTACCTATATGGCAAGGAGGGCCACTTCAAGTTCAACTTTCCAAAGAAGCAAAAGCAATACTAGAAAAATTAGAGAGATAAGAGTTCAGAAATAGTGTTATCCATGAATGAAGAAGAGGTAGATGAGGACAATATGATAGAAGGTATGACCTAACTATAGTAGTATTGATTAGATGGAAGTATTTTGAGACATGCATAATTTAGACCTTTTTGAGTACATAATTATGGGATTTTGTTGGTATGTATGCCCAGAGAGCCAATCATACAATGATTGTAATGGCATATATTATAAATGATTTGATTAATAATAAAGTCAATGTTCCTCTATATGTTTGTTCGATTATGAGATAATAGTACAACATGATTGATGTCTAAATAGTGATGTTGCTCAATGACATATGTCTTCAGGTTGAGGACCTAAACAATGAGATCATATGTATGATAAGAGTACACATATTCTTTTTATGTCCCCAGATGGATTTTATTGTGGAAGCTAATAGATAGAAATAATATGTAAGACTAGAGTTTGTATTGTTTGATGATTGAATCTCTTTAGTCATGATATGTGATATCAAGACAAACACATAGATACTTGTTAGAGAATAGTGTATGGGACAGACCCACCTTGAGAGTGATATATGGAAACCATTGAATGTTAGTTAGAATCATCTCTCACAATAATAGTGGTGATTGTGGTTCTTAGACTCGAAGTCACTACACTCATCACATGTCATTCGATATATTTTGACACCATCCAACATGACCATGAATCAGGATTACCTTAAAGGTGATGATTGGATAAGTTGTGATACATGAGGAATGATTCTGAGTGATGTAGATGGGATTTGTCCCTCCTATAGTAGTTCATATTTTGTCCACTTGATAAGCAAGAATAAGAAACATATGGTCATACTCACGTAAATCAATATATGATACGTGACCTCACATGCTTGTCAAACAGTCTGCTCCAGTTCAAGGAGCATGGATTGAACGTTGAGAGGATGACGATTCCATACCTCGAGATCAATTTAGATATCAAATACAAAGGAACTAGAAAATCACTGTAAAACTAATCATAGATGTAGGTTGAAGTTGTTCTCCAACTTTCCAATTTTTGGGGTAGCATTGATATGTTGCTAGATACCGCTCATTACTTGTGATGTCATAAATTATTTATGCACATTTAGTGCCAATGTAACTTGGGATCGATAGGGTCACACGTATAGGATACACCTAGAATAGGAATTTACTCATGAATAAGGTTTAACTTGATTACCAAAGTGTTTAGGTATTTGATATAAACAACATTGGCTGAAAATTGGCTGGCTAGGACTATGAGTCAACCGAATCAAATGTTGAGTCAACCAATTCAAGTGTAGACTCAATTTAAACAACATTGGATGAACATTGGCAGAATTGGAAAATGGATCGACTAGTGTAGAATATAAATTGATCGGTTCAGAATTTGCTTCATATTGTGAATCGTCTGGTTCAATGATCAATAAGACTGGTAAGGATTGATGCTAACATCATGTTTTGCATTAATCTCCAATATGCTTGTGAATAGGAAAGAATTCATTTTCATTGACTTGGGGCATGAGTCGACCGACACATGACCCGCAACAGACAAAAATTCATGAAAATTCATCTCTTTGATTCCCAGTTGATCTGGAAACCTAACCCTAGCCATCCTATAAATAGAGGGGTAGTCAAGGGTTTTAGAAGACACAACAAACACTGACAAACATTATCCTCTCACAGTTATGGTAATGTGAGAGTCCAAAATAAGTCTTACCAGTAAAAGGGAGAGACAACCAAGGGAGAACAAGTCAACGCTAGCATGTTGACATCGAAGGGACAACTCCTTCCTGTTAGTTTCAAAATAATGACAGGAGTTCCCAATGGTCTGTGTGGACTACTTAGAGGCATGAAGGACATTGTCACCCACTAGGAGGACGTTGTTAACTGCAGTTTATGGTGCTACACCATGAGGCAGTTGTCGACAATGGTCTGGATGTTGTTCGTGAAAGAAGCATGTTGTTGCAAGGATAGTCATTGGACTTGCTCCAGGAATAGGCATATGCCTTGCAAACCTTCCTTCCTAATCCACATAGTTTTTGATGCAATACGTTGGTCAAGGGAAATATTACAAGGAAAAAAATTCCTCTACCATCTCTGTTGTCATATTTCCCTACAGTGGCATCAGAGTCACGTCAATTTACTATACGATTGGTTTTATTTATTTATTTATTACATGTGATGCAAATGTTTAAATGATTAATGAGCATATCCGATTGAATACCACATATATTAGAGAATGTATCGTAGATCCTATATATTGATATGATATATATAATATATACGTGTCATCCTAAAATTATTTTGTTGGTGGATGTAAGTGTGGTTATGGCCAATACACCCTGATGTTTATGTGTGGTTAAATGATTTTAGTTTCTACTTTTTTAAATTTGGTTTGCATATTGATCCTCTCTCTCTCTCTTTCAGTTGCAAGTTAATTCTTTCCTTCCTATACTCCCATCGATTGTAACTCTAGGTTTCATTTTTACAATGTAATAAGTTAACTAGGAATAGGATTGTTTTATTTTCTATTTTGGCAAAGAGAAGGTGTTCAACACCATATAAGTGAACGACTCAAAAGTTGAACCGATCGACTGGAGGACTGATGAGGTTTGATGATAGGAGGAGCTGACCAATTGATTAGAGTCCCAACTGACTGACCGGAGGAGTCCAGATGTTGCTAGAGCCAGGAGTCAGTCAACCGATCCAAGAAGACCAGTCGATATGCCGATATGGTTCCTCCACAAAATTTTCTACAATACAGGTTGCTACATATGATTTGGACCTTAGGAGGTACAAATTTTTTGGTACTAAGGAATTGCATTAGTGTGGCCATAACCATCTCTCATATTTTATGATTGCATGTTTTGTTTATAGATAAAGTATGTATAGTACACATATTATTAGAATGTGGTGATTGGATATGTATATGTATATATATACAAATAGAATCTCTCAATCCAATATTAAGTCTTAGATGCTTTCAATAAGCATCAGACATTGACAGATTGATTGACTAAGTGTGGGTACGCCATGCGTGGTGTGTCATCTATACTGTGAAAGTGTGATAGTAGTTTGGTGGACTTACCAAGTAGGGTGCATTACTATTGTGTTGGATTTTGGGTCAAGCTTAACTAGGTGACCTTAATGAGATTATGTGCATAGAAGCGTAAAGATGAGATATGACAAGGAGTTGTGCATACCATATAATCAAGAATTGCATAAGATGCAATTGACAAATGTTGCCTACCTCAATAATTGGATGCTAGTGTTGTATGGGTAATAACTTAATTGTTTTGGGTCTTGGCTCACTAGAAGGTTGTACGTTATAAATTCCTAATTGATATGTGAAGACTATTAATTTGAATAAAATAGTGGGAGTGATAATTAATTAAAGGCTGAATGAATGTCTTAAAGCTTTCTTTTAATCAAATCAAATGAAAAGTGTTTTGACAAAATGCAAATTTCTTTTGTAGAAACTAATGGCAAACAACAACATGGTTTCCTTGTGATCAATCCTTGAGAAGGACAAAATGAATAGGAACCATTTCCATGACTATTTAATGACATTGAGAATTATTCTCACACAAGAGCATAAGCTCTATGTCATAGAGACACCAGAGTTGGATGAACCCACTCCCACATGCCTAAGGCTGGCAGGGATGCTTACAAGAAAAACTTCGAACATGTTGTAGATGTCAAGTGTTCGATGCTATGTTCAATGAACTATGAGTTGTAGAGATAGTATGAAAACATGGATGTAATTGAGATGGTAAAACATCTTAAGAACATGTAGCAGGATCAGGCAAGACAAGACATATATATGATGTCTCTGAGGTGTTGTTCAAGTGTAATATACAGAAGAAAATCTAGTAGGTCCCCATGTGCTAACGTTAATTGGGTATGTGTAGAACCTTGCTAATTGAGATATCCCTTGGGCTAAGAGTTGGCCATAGATGTGATTCTATAGTCACTACTGGAATCATATAGCCATTTTGTCATGAACTACAACATGAATGATTTTGACATGTCGTTGTCAGAATTAGTTGGCATGTTGAGAATAGTTGAAGCGCAGATGAAGAAAGACAAACCCAAATCTATGATGATGATCACAAGAGGTAAAGGGAAGTATAAGGTCAAAGGAAAACTAAGAATTCTAAAGCTAGCCACAAACCTAAGTCTTTTGCACTAAAAGCTAAAGGATGGGTGAATAAGGGAGTCAATCGTCACCATTGTCACCAGCCTAGATACTGGAAAAGAAATTACCTTCTCTACCTTCAGGAATTGAGGAAGAAGGAGGAGGGGATAGATATTTTCATTTTAGGGATATACATTATTGAGATAAATATGTCTACTTCTTAATATTGGGTAATATATATATCGGGATGTGGATCTAACATATGTTCAAATATGTGGGATCTAAAAAGAAGTAAGCCTTTAAGAAAGAGCGAGTTCATAATGCACATTGGAAATGGACCAAGAGTTGTTGCAACTATAGTTGGAACCTATCATTTATATCTACCCATAGTGCTTGTAGTAGAGTTAGAGAATTGCCATTTTGTACATTCCATTAATAGAAACATTGTTTTTGTATCTTGTCTGGACAAGAAAGAAATTGAATTTCATATAAAGAATGGTCAATGTTCTATTTCAAAAGATGAGATTTTTTATGGCATTGCCCCAATTTTCTATGGTCTCTACTTTTTAGATCTAGAGATAAATGTTTATAATGTAAATACTAAAAGAAAACTTGATAACTAAAAAAACATACATTTGGCATTGTCATCTAAGGCACATTAATAAGAACACATTTCTAGACTCCATAAAGTTGAATATGTAGACTCTGTTGATTTTGAATCAATAGAGACATGTGAATCTTGTTCTTTGGGAAAGATGACAAACACTCATTTGACTGGTAACAGTGAGAGAGTGAGTGATCTATTGGATCATGTACATCCTGATGTATCTGGACCTTTTAGATCAAATGCTAGTGGTGGTAACCAATACTTCATTACCTTTATTGATGATTTCAGTAGGTATGGATAAGTGTACTTGATGAAATATAAGGCAGAAACCCTTGAAAAGTTCAAGGATTTTATGAATGAAGTACATAACCAACTTGGTAAAAGTATTAAAAAATTTTGTTCTGATCAAGGTGGGAGTACTTAAGCCAAGAGTTTTAGGAACTTCTACGAGGCCATGGTATCGTATCACAATGGACTCCACCTAGAACACCACAACATAATGTTGTGTCAGAAAGAAGGAATCGTACATTTTTAGATATGGTGCAGTGAATGACGAGTTTCTCTAGTCTTCTGACTTTCTTCTAGGGATATTCTCTAGATATACCAACATTTACACTAAACTGTGTGCCATCTAAATTGATTCAAAAGACATCATATGAGATATGGTATGGGAAGCATCCCATTGTGTCTTTTATGAAGATTTGGGGATGTGAAGCTTATGTGAGAAGGAAGTTTCCCAAAAAGCTTGGACCCAAATTAGATAAATGTCAGTTTTTTGGATATCCTAGGGAAACCAAAGGATGCTACTTTTATTCTCTATCTAATAACAAAGTGTTTGTTTCTAGGGATGTGTATCCCTAGAAAAGGAATTCATTTCTAAAGGAATCAGTGGGAAGAAAGTAGAACTCGAAGAGATCCAAGACCAATATGAAAACATTGAACTTGTAGAGGTACAAGAGGAACATGGAGAGTCACAAATTGTTGTAGAATCTCAAATTCCTCATGTAACATAGAAACCTCATAGATCTAGTAGGACACACCTTGATCCTGAAAGATTTGGTTATCTTGTGACTCAAGAAGGCAATGAGTTAGTCATTGATGATGAGCCAACAACCTTCCTAGAAGTTGTTAACAGATCAGAATCTGAGAGATGGCTTGAGGTCATGATATCTAAGATGGAATCCATGTACACCAACAAGGTATGGACCTCGGTGGATCCACCGGAAGGGGTAAAACCCATAGGGTGAAAATGGGTCCTCAAGAAGAAGACTGACATGAATAGTTATGTAAAAACTTACAAAGGTTGATTGGTTGAAAAGGGTTTAGGACAAGTTGAAGGTATTGACTATGATGAAACTTGTTCTCCAATTTCCATGGTTAATTCCATTAGGATCATGCTTGTCATTGAAGCTTATTATGACTATGAGATTTAGCAGATGGATGTTAAAACTGCATTCCTTGATGGGAATCTACTTGGGGATGTATACATGACATGACTCGAGGGTTATATAAATATAAAGATTGCAAATAAATTTTGTATGGTACAAAGTTCAATCTATGGATTGAAGCATGCATCTCAGAGTTTGCCTTTAGTTAAAATGAAGATGAATTGTATGTTCACAAAAAGGTTAGTGGGAGCATGATTGTATTCCTCATATTGTATGCAGATGACATACTATTGATGGGGAATGACATCCCTACATCAAATATGGTAAAAACTTGGCTAGGAAATACATTCTCTATGAAGATCTTAGGCAAAGAATTCTATATCTTAGGAATCAAGATCTATATAGATAGATCTAGAAGGATTCTTGACCTAAGCCAGAGAACATACATTGACAAAGTGTTAAAAAGGTTCAGCATGGAGAACTCAAAGAGAGGAAACTTACCCACGTCTCTTGGTGTTAATATGTACAAAGCTCAATATCCTAGTTCTTTTAAAGGATGGGAACACATGAATAAGATTCCATATGCATCTACAATTAGATCTATCTTGTACACAATGTTATGTATACATCTTGATGTCTCATATACCTTGATTATGACTAGAAGTTATCAGTCAAATCCCAATGAAAGTCATTACTTCTGTAAATAACATCCTTAAGTAGTTGAGAAGAATTAAGGATTAGTTCCTTGTCTATGATGGTGAGGAAGAGTTGGTGGTAAAGGGTTACACCGATGCAAGTTTTAAAACTATCAAAGATGACTTTAGATCGCAATTTGGATTTTGTTTTGCCTAAAAAATAGAGCTATAAGATGGAAGAGTTCTAAGAAAGAAATAGTTGTTGATTCTACAACAAAGGTCGGGTATATTGCTTCTTGCAATGCAGAAAAGGAAACTATTTGGATCAAGAAGTTCATCACTGAACTTGGGGTGGTTTCAAGCATCAGTGATACAGTAGAGTTG
Organism: Alisma plantago-aquatica; assembly: GCA_963693085.1. Classification (NCBI taxonomy): domain Eukaryota; kingdom Viridiplantae; phylum Streptophyta; class Magnoliopsida; order Alismatales; family Alismataceae; genus Alisma; species Alisma plantago-aquatica. The sequence goes on along the minus strand of OY856410.1, from coordinate 562,689,755 downwards.
TATTGTGACAACAATGGAGCTATTACACAAGCTAAGAAACCTATATCACATCAGTGTTCTAAGAAAATATAAAGGTGGTTCCATCTCATATGAGATATCGTTCATTGACGAGATGTGAAGATTGGTAAAGTACCAACTGAAAGCAATGTTATTGACCCCTTGACAAAAACACTTTCGTAGCAGAAATAAGAAGGTCGTGTTAGATCACTTGGGATTAAGTTCATGGGTTATTGGATCTAAGTTCAAGTGGGAGTCTGTTGGTATGTATGCCTAGAGAGACAATCATACAATGATTGTGATGGCATATCTTGTAAGTGATTTGATTAATAATAAAGGCAATATATGTCAATATGTTAGTTAAATTATGAGATAATAGTATAACATGATGGATGTCTAAAGAATGATGCTACTGGATGACATATGTCTTTAGGTTGAGGACTTGAACAATGAGATCATATGTATGATAAGAGTATGTACATTATTATTATGTCCCTAATCGGATGTTATTGTTGAAGCTAATAGATAGTAATAATACATAAGACTAGAGTGTGTGTTGGTTGATGATAGAATCTCATTAATCATGATATGTGATATCAGACCAAACACATAGATACTTGTTAGAGAATAGTGTCTCAGATAGACCCACCTTGAGAGTGATACATGGAAACCATTGAGTGGTAGTCAAAGTCAACTCTCATAGTGATAGTGATGATTTTGGTTCTTAGACCTAAAGTCACTACACTTAACACATGTCATTTGATGCATTTCGACAAAATCCAATGTGACCTTGAATAAGGGTTACCACAAAGGTGATGATCGGATATATTGTTGCACATGGGGAATGACTATGAGTGATGTAGATGGGATTTGTCCCTTCTACTGGAGTTGATATCTTGGCCACTTGATAAGCGAGACTGAGAAACACATGGCCATACTCATGTGAACCAATATGTGACATGTGAGTTGGCATGCATGTCAGACAGTCTACTCTAGTTCAAGAAATATGGATTGAATGTTGAGAGGATGACTATTTCATACATTGAGCTCAATCTAGATATCAGAGACAAAGGAACTATAATATCACTATAACATAATCACAGATTTAGGTTGAAGTTGTTCTCCAGCTTTCCAATTACTTGGGTAGCAATGATATATTGCTAGATATCACTCATTGCTTGAGAAGTCATAAATTAGTTATGGACATTTACTGCCAACGTAACTTGGGACCTATAGGGTCACATGCATAACATACACCTGCAATAGAATTTTACTCACGAATAAGGTTTAACTTGATTACTAAAGTGTTTAGATACTCCATTTAAATAACATTGGCTAAAAAAACACTGACCAGAACCATGAGTTGACCGACTCAACTATTGAGTTGGCCGATTCAAGGGTTAAGTCAATCTAAACAATGTTGGATGAACATTGGTAGAATTGGAAAATTGATCATCTAGCTTTGAATATGAACCAACCAATTCAGATTCTGAAATGACTGGTCAATATAATATCAGTTTTTGAGATGCCTTCTAAGTGCAATACACATGAAAATCTTGTTCGACTAAGTGTGGACATGACAGGCGTAGTGCACTCTCTACCTTGGGGAAGTGTGATAATAAGTGTGGGGGGCTACGAAGTAATGTGCACATCTTATTGTGATGGCCTTGGATTGAGGTTGACTAGGTGATCTTAATGATATTAAGCATCTAGAGGTAGATGATGAATTATTGCAAAGGAGTTGTCCAACAATCTATCCAAGAATTACATATAATACTATTGGAGATTGTTACCTACCTTAATAATGAATTTATGAATGTGACATTGGTTGAGAAATAACTTTATGTTTTTGAATCTTGGCTGGCTATAATAAAATATTCTCAAAGGGGTCACCAATGACGAGCTCCTTTGGATGTTCTCTACAAATATAGGGATTGGATCCTTCTCTCTTCATCATGGAAGATTTTTCCTTACACTTTGTGATCAACCCCATTTCCTTGTCCATTGTTTATAATGTGTAGTTGTTTTGGTTTGGGAATCTCCTCACCTATGACATCATTATAGACAATGTTATTAGAATAGGAGGGTTAGCTTCAATAAGTTTTGCATTAATGGATTCTTCTACTCTATGATACTCTTTTTATGAAAATGAGAAGCTGCACTAGATATCATATAACATAGGAAGGTATCTTTATAGCATTTAGAATCAAACTTATTAATCTATGAATGGTTTTAAGAATAAAGTAAGGGCAACAAACATAAACTAAATCAATAGAAGAAATTCTACCATGCCATAACTCATAGGGGGTTTAAAAGTAGACAAGTATAAACTTGGTTTTGAACAAACATGAGATATTTAGGCTTTTGACCAAAACGTTATCAGTGTATCATACTCTAAAAAGCATGGTACTACCCATTAATTACAAAGATATGTACTTACTCTCCACAACCCCATTTTTTTAGGTGTTCAAGGGGAGTATAAACTATGCATATAATTGAATTCGTCACAAAACAATCCAAACAAATCATTTTGATATCTTCCCCACAATCACTATGGAAACAAGATATCTACAAGATGATATATTCTCTTCTTTGGCAAAAAGGTACAAAAGTGTCAAGCATATCACTTTTAGGTACTAAAAATAATTCCCATTTAGATCTAGAGAAATAATTAACAATAACAAGACAATATATACTACCTCAAAGTTATTATGTGCACATTGGTCTGAGTAAGTCCATATGAAGCAAGATACCTCTTATAGCTAAGAACCCCTTTGGATCTTAAACATGATTTCGTTTCCTTTCCTTTTGTTCAAGATTGGAATTCCTCACCCCTTTCATAATCCAACATACCTCAATGGTTGTCACCTTCTTCTCAAAATGGTAGGTGAGGGAGCAAAGTATATTGGCACTTTGATTTTTGATTTCCACATGCTTCCCAAGATCACCAAGGCCATTGATGAGAGTTAAGATCTTGAGTGCATGCATCTATGGATTTGTCCTTGGTCATCTTGAACAACTCAAGTTGACATTGAAGATGTTGATTTTTGGCTCCTTCATTTACTCTATTCCTTCATGCATGATGAAGAGTTTTTTCCATATGTCCACCACCATCTCGCAAGATGAGATCAAGTTGAACTCAGAGGAGAAAGGACACCATATAATATGGGAATTTCGTTTTATTTAAATTGATCTCTCTTCCTGGGATATCATCCCAACTAGACAAGTCTATGGAGGACATGAATTAGAGATGTACCATGAAAAACTAGTGGTCACGTGGTGTAGCCTTCTCATGGCTAAATGATCCAAGAAAGTTGTTGCCCATCTTCTCCTACTCATAGGAGTATTTACTTGGATAAGACCTTGCTGTGATACAATTTATAAGATCTATGCCCTCTAGAGTGTGTGGGGGGTGAGTTGAGATATCAAAACTTAATCCAATCTTTCTAGACCTTCGAAGTATATCTAAATCTAACTGTAACAAGTAAAACAAGTAAGGATCATATCTATGAAACTACCACAAAGCGGAAGAAACTACTTGGAGTTGCTTCAAATTTAGCAACCAAATCTACACTACCTAGAGAGGTCAACCTCTTCGATTTGCAAACCTTGAGTACCACCTTGTATTCAAACACATGAGCATACACCAAAAGATCCCTATTTTCATATCAAGAGTAACTAGATTTTTTTAATGGGACAAGGAGCCAAGACCCTTATAAGGTCTTACATACCCTTACCTTGGTAATGTTTCTCTATACCTTCCTTAGACAAGGAAGATCTTTTATCGACTTGGTAATAAAAGGAGTATGGAAAGAGGAGAGATCTATAAAGTATAACCAAGATTATATCTCTTACAAGTAACTGATTGGATATAATTTATGTTGTCACTGATTCAGATCAAGGAAATAATTATGGGCTCTTTGAGGAACAAACTCTCAACTATAGGGTAGGAACCACCTAGTGGACTTGTAAAACTCCCATATAGGTGCAATTTATAGTTGAGGGTTCCTAATGGCAAATACAGTTCATTAGGACAAATTGTATCTATACACTTCATTAGAACAAATTGTATCTATTTTTAGGCAAGTATCCAGATATACAAAGGGAATATTTCCAATTTCTATCCCAATATAATATCTAAATTGCACTTTATTACAAAAATATACAACTGTATTATTGTCACATTTATTTTACTAGGAAATACTTGGCCAATGACACTAGAAGCCATGAATTGGTTAGGTCAGTCGTTTGAGTTTCAAGATTGAAATAGATAATGGCCTATTCAAGGATTGTGGCCTTTGGTTGGATAGAAATTTTTTCCCAAACAAACTCTGTCGTTGGAGTTAATAAGAGAAAAATGGACAATGTCATTAGCTGAGTTTAAAGAAGGAAAACCTGATAGATGGATATGCCTGATTTAGTTTTATCTAACAATCATACATGCACTTAGAATCCCTTAATCAAATCCAATACATGTTTGAGATTAAGTATAAGTCACACAATAATTAGAATGATTTACATCAAATATGAATGGAATGATGAAGTCATCATAAAAATATGGTTAATGTAAACTATGGAGTCAAAAACATGTCTAAATTTTATTTTTTCTTGATATATCCTAATATCATACACACAACATATATACATAGACACACACACAAAGACACAGATACACACACACACACATATATATATATATATATATATATATATATATATATATATATATATATATATATATATATATATATGTATGTATATATACATTCATACAAATACACACAAATACACAATATATATATATATATATATAGTCAGGCTAGAATAAACATTAGACACATATGAATGGAATGATGAAGTCATCATAAAAATATGGTTAATGTAAACTATGGAGTCAAAAACATGTCCAAATTTTATTTTTTCTTGATATATCCTAATATCATACACACAACATATATACATAGACACACACACACACATATATATGTATGTATATATACATTCCTACATATACACACAAATGCGCACACACACACAATATATATATATATATATATATATATATATATATATATATATATAGTCAGGCTAGAATACACTCGAGTGTATCTAGAGAAAAATACACTCAAGTAGTTTTTCATGATGTAATATTTTTTTTGAAAATATAATCCATTAATCTTCTCAAAAATCTCATGAAAAGCTCATATATAAAATTTGAACCCATTTGGATATGTATAGCTCATGTTATGAAGACCACAAAAATTATATATTTCAAATTAGTTTTGTGTGTCAATTTTGTTGCCCTTAGATGAGTGACTTACACTCATTCAAATGAACTCGAAATTTGTATGTTGCCTAATTATAGTATGACAATGAAGATCAATGATTTACATTTTACAAAAAAATAGTCTTGATATGCAAACACCACTTGAGTGTAGCATGGGATTCATATACTAGAGTGTATTCTAGCCTAATTCTCTCTCTCTTTATATATATATATATTATATATTATATATATGTATATGTATATATATATATATATGTATATATCCTACAACCATGAAACTAAGACTACAAGTCGTATATCCAACAAGCACAACAACTTGAGAATCTCTGTATAACATCTTGAGAAAAGGCAAGTTCACACAACATCATGTAGATCTAGAAAATCTAATAGTAAAAGATATAAAATCATCTTTATTAATATCATCATTTGAATCACAATGAGGTATATGTACAATAGATACAACATAACTATTAACAATTCACCTTTACAAATAGAGGAACCATCAAAGAAACATCACAAACTTGTAACACATAAAATACTCACCCAATAATGAAGAAAGTGAAAGTTCATGGATAGTCTAGATGGGACTATGTTGAAAATTTTGAAGTTCTTGTAATCTTATCTTTTCTGCTTCTTCCATTATACCTAAAAACACATGGGGAAACCACACAAGAATCATAAAGAGACCTAACCGGAGGAGGACCCTCAACAAGATAGATAAGCATGTGTTGAAAACATATTATATGAATGAAGGTAAACAATAAAGGTATTATTGATTTACGAAACAACATTGGTATCTTGATAGTTTAGTTCAAGAATAGTGTATCTTAAAAAATGCTTTAAAACATCTCATTCTACTGTAACTACCAATCAAGATATCAAATACGCATAAAAATAAATATACTACCACTTACATCTCTTGAAATACCACTTGTGGACATCATGCAACAAATCACGAATAGAAATAATTATCATTAAATTTTAGACTCTTTTCCTAGATAATTTTTAGTGTATACAAATTACAAGCCATGAAGTCCCCTAACCCAATGTAAATAATCTCAAGAGTGGCTGGTCTCACTAAGATTCTGCCATTTCCTACTTAGTGTGGTATCAAAAGTGGGGGCTCATAACCCCTTGACCTACATATGTATCAGGTCCTCCTTGGGTATATATGTCATAACACCTATAATATCACATGGTAGTTACTTCCTTTTAAGCATATCACATTCATTTCACATCATTCACATTTGTAAAACTTTTATATATCAACAAGCGATACGACCTCAAAAACACTCATATAACATGTGATTTTTGGGCATTAAGGGGGGCCATACCTCTTATGGATTCTCCACAACCCACACACACTAAGAAAATATTACTCTGAGTACATTATCACAATCATATGATCACCACAAGAATACCAATTTCCCTCCTCCAACCTTAAGACATTAGGGGAGTTATACGGTTCTAGAGCATAAACTATCTGATCATGGTTTCACTCACTACTTAGTCCCGTTAATCATGTTTTAGATCTACTTCATAAAAGTATATTTATTAATTCAACACAATTTGTGATCTTCAGCTATAAGTAATGCATAAATATAATAAATGAAATAGTAGAAACTGAGTAGTAAGCAATATTGTGACGCCCCACGCCACACCAAAATGAGATTACTCAAAACATAACTATGGAAAAGAGATTAACGATCTTATTAGAAGAAAACACTAAAAATTAAAACCTTTTTCATAAAACAGCCATATAGCGAGAACCGTTATACATGAGTCCTATCATGCCTCGAAGCATTCACAAGGTGTGCTGTCAACCTGTAATGAAAGCACTGTTCCTGAGCATATATACAAGATTCCATCATATCTGATATACAAAGGAACATGAAGATAACACATTCACAAAACATCTACAAAATGTTCCCAAAGACCCGAGTGTATAGGGACGACTCTAGGACTCTATCCACAAAAGACATCCAACATCACTTCCAACCTTATCAGCTACTTCTCCTCTGGCTGCTGCTCAACCTCCTCTGCACGATCTCTACCTCTTCATGCTTGTCCACCTCAAAAGGTTGTTAACCAACGGGGTGAGAAACACAGTCCCAGAAAGAGATATAACTCTCCGCCAACTCTATTATCATCACAGATAAGAATAGCTGAGAAGCAATATGAACATAACTAAGATGAAGTAGGTAAAGATTAACAATAGGAAGGGTAATTATTGTTAAATTATGAAACATCTTAATAAATAAAAGGAATATGAACAACATGTATATTTTCTATCAACAACATTGTATAACGATCAAGAAAGGCCTCAACCAATGTTTTCATATTTGATCATGTACAATTATACTAAATGGATGATTACATATTCATTATGCACTGATGATTTGAATTGTACCATCCAAATCCAAATGACCACTATATATATATATATATATATATATATATAGTCAAAATCAGTGCCATACAATGTCTAATGGAAGAGCTGGAATCCACAACTTCATCCCCTAAGTCAGTACGAGAACATTAGCAGTGACATCATTAGTCTGATTGCTGTCAATGACTTATAGCCCAACTATACATATCTAGCCCACCTTAGTACATGTCATGACGCTAGTGAGTTATGACCGTAGCCCCACACTTTACTAGGATATGACCGCAACCATTCCTGTATCTCAAATTGAGCTACAACAACAGTTGTACTCATTACTGGGGTATGACCGCTGCCAATCCCATTCTTATACATTTAGGACATAAGGAGATACCTCAACTTGCACCCCACATATTCAACAATATGCACTCCAAATTAAAACTTGTTTCACAATTCAACAAGTGCTGACACTGAATGGATCTATGGCACAGGGAAAACTATACTATTAGATTTCACTTGATTAATTAGATTAATTCAAACATATTTAAACATCAATCAAGTTACAACGTATAACCTTTAGGTAAGATCTACATAAACATGGCATGACTCATCACCAGAAAATACTGAATCACATTAAGTATAATCTCATCACATCATGTTTCTTTATGCTTACTATTCATCATATGTCCATCACAAGGACCAATGTCCATCAAAAGGACCACATGTCCATCACAAAGACCAATGTCCATCACAAGGAACACATGTCCATCACAAGGACCAATGTCCATCACAAGGACCACATGCCCATCACAAAGACCAATGTCCATCACAATGGCCAAATGTCCATCACATCATTACCACCATAGCTCATACATGGCTATGTACATCAATCAGTATCACCTGCACAGTTAGAAACTGATAATCAAGAAGGCAAAGCCTCATCATCTCATAGAAATCATGCTATACATTCACATCATACACTTTACATCATAACAATTAGGGTTTCACTTTACCCGATTAGGATTTAAAAGGTTGGATCACCAACCACTCTTAGGTTATCACTTCCTTCATCATTATGAGATGTGTTATGAGACATAGAAGCATGTTTCTCATTATCATTATAGAACATGTTATGTGGTTTAGAAACATAACCCTCACATCATACATACAACTACTCCATAGGTTACCACACAATCACTATGAGACACCAACATCAATATGGTATGTATCAACAATCACCATAGAAAATGACATCACACCTTGTAACCCTAGTATTAACCAGATGCATCACTACACACCACATGAGGTATCGGCTAGGGTTAGGGTATCGACCTCCATACTAAGGTAAGATATCAGCCACCACACTAAGGTAGGGTATCAGGTTATTATCACTTGGTATCGAGCTCATCACCTAAAAGAGAGGGTGTTGGCCAAGGCACAACAAAGGATATCAATATAGAGGTGCTTGAGAAAGTATATCGGTCAAACCCTCTCATAAGGTATCGGCCTCACCATCCTATAGGGTATCAGCCTACCCATCATCTAGGCTATCAACCTCACCATCCCTTAGGGTATCGGCCTACCCACTCAACTAGGGTATTGGCCTCACTCCTATAGGGTATCATCCTACCCATCATCTAGGGTATCGGCCTGTGCCCCTTGGTGTGTCATCCACATAAATCTCTATGGAATATCAGCCATTAGGGTTTGGTTCTATCGATTGAACCTCAAGGAAGATGTTTCTCACCTCTAACCAAGATGTGTTAGACTAAGGAGTATCGGTTTGCAAGGTGTATCGAGTTGCACATGTATCGGATTAGGGTTACCCATGTTGACTTCCATACCCAACTACAAGCATGGATATTTAACACTCTTTCCCACTAGCAATCAAGAGATCATGACAAGCCCTATCATAAGAGGTGTGTTGGTTTACACAAGAACATATTGGTTTACATATCAGATTGCAAGCATATCAGTTTGGTCATCTTCAACCTCAAGATGATGATATTAACAAGGAAAATGAAAAGAGGTAGAAGAATATCCTCCTATCTCGATCTCCACAACACCTTTAAGAAGGAAGATAGAACCATGGTCAAGAAAGCAAAAGAGAGAAAAGAAGGTACCAAGGTCCACGACTGAGAAGATGAAAGAAGTAAAGAAAGGAAGCTAGAAAACCAAGGCTTACCAAGGAAGAAGATGCAAGAGAGCACCACAAGCTCTTGTCTTACCCACCAAGCTCCAAGGAAGAGTGCTCTTTAAGCTCAAGGTCGGCCACCAAGGAGAGAAAGCAAAGATCACCTAAATGGTTCTCTTACATGGGAAGAAAGGGGTATATATTCATGGCCAATGAGAGAGAGATCAAGGGAAAGGTGTCACCACCTGAGAACCCTAGATGACACATGCCCAAGAAGAAAGTCCACATGCCATGACATAGAACCTATGTCTCACCCACTAGGTCACTAAGGAAGGTCAAGGTCAACACACCCATCTACCTCCTTCATAAACTGATAGGGATGGAGCCCTAGGTCACAAACTGATATGGCACTCCTCCTAGAGTCACCATAACCCGATATGGTGATCCTAAAGGTTCCACAAATCGATAGGATGCCCCTTAATACACCCTCAACCAATAACAAGCCTACTTAAGGCAACCACAAACTGATATAGGGTCTCACCAAGGCTCTCAAGCCCGAGACAATACTCTAAAGAGCAAAGCACACCTCAAACATGTGCCCAAAACATCACCAAGGATGTCACCACTCAACCAAGGCCAAAAGAAGGTGCCCAAAACGTTTGCTCTCATCTAGATGATGCCAAGAGAGAGAAGGAACACTCTAGAGGAGGAAAACTTGCATATCAACCCCTACTATGGGTAAATTGCAAGTTGCACCAAAACCTCACCACAAAGCACAAACATCAAGCAGCAAGATCAAACAAGGAACACAAACCTCCAACATGCCCTAATTACATCTCAGATGATTAGAGCAAGGAGCTAAGAAACATGCTTAAGCAAAACAAATAGGGTTAGCAGAAAATGTGGGTCAGGGTCCTTACAAATATGATCATGTAATATGTAGAGCCACATAGTATAATCATGCAATCTCATGTATTTCTCAAGCATACTAAATTTATCAATAGTGCACATGCCTTACCTCATCACCATGCTCACTTGATTTTTCCATGAGGTTTTTCATATGGGCCATGAGCCCCTTTATACTAAATATATTCAATTAGTAATCTAAACAAGGAATCATCATAACATTACTCAAGCTGTCTTCTCTATTAATAAACTCAAGTATGGAGTACACAAGAAAATATCATTTTCTCACATATAAAGTTAGCATCATATAACTTTGATTAAACATAATATGTTAGAAGGATAACCATGTTTATCACAAGTTTGAGAGGTTACTTAAGGAGATTATTACATTATGGTCCTCTAGAGAATCACTAAAAACCATGAAAATTACATATTATACAGTTATTTTACCAAAGAATTCTTACTAATCACATAATGTATGTCAAGTTTTTGAATATTTGGGCTATCAAAGATTTATAAGAAACTTTTCATTATTAACCCCCCCAAACATTCCTTGAATTATGATCATCTTATTTATATATTCCAAAGATCATGCTCACGTTAGCCATCAACCCTTGGTAGAAACCACATAGAATTGACAAACTTATATATATATATATATATATATATATATATATATATATATATATATGCAACCCTTAGACAAAGACTTATATCATAGAATAAAATGTTCCACTATCTCTAACCAAATTCACTTAAAATCATATGAATAAATAATAAAAGTAGTAGCACATATTCATTCATTAGGAGGAAGATCTGTAAGTGTCATTGGTTTCATATATAAATAACCTCTTTTAAGAAACCATACATTCTTAATTAATGATTGAAAATTGCTAATTTTTTATTGTAACTCTTTTTTTCCATATGAAATCCTAAGTCCACCATGAAATAGACATTCAGAATAATAATCCATTTCATATAATTTTTATCTTACACGATAAAAACTCATTTTAGAGCATCAATAGTAATTTTGATCCTCTCAATATGAATATAACATGTAAATTGTGTAAGGGAAGATATAGAATCTCATCATCCATTAGTCGGTTCAATATAGAAAACAATCAATTAGGCTACTATTTGGCCACATATAAGCATGCATGAAGGAAATTTGTCAAACAAATCATTTTATTAGATTTCGTATCTTCCATGCCCAAGAATAATAAATATGCATATATGAAAATAAGGATTTTGGTTACAAAGTATCCATCATTTCAACTCAAAATATTTTGTTAATCTTTTGACGATTGAATTAATTTTTTAGTTTCTCTTGGATTAAGCCTTACCATGTTAAAACATCCAAGTGGGAGAAATCAACTCACCTAAATGATAGTTTCTATCAGGAAGAATCACAAAACATAGCTCCAAAGATGGTAAAGAGGAAAGAAAAAAAAATAACACAAATGAGAAGAAACAAGGATAGTTACATGGATTGAAGCTAAGATAGCTTACTATAGAGATTTCAAGCCTTGATCCTGAAGAATATAGCTAAAATACCAACATACACGAGACTCGTCTTCAAAAAGTGACTTCTTCTAGTTCTAGTTGTAATTATCATGATTCAAAATGAACTACAAGGAGATGAGGATCAAAGGTATCACACACACACCCCTCACAAACACACTCACACACACACACTATATTGATAACCTCCCATTTTGTGAAGTTATCTTACTAGTTTTCCTCAGTTTTCCATACTCCTTAGTTAAATTAGATAGAATCTTTAACTTTCCACCTTTTTGTAAATATACCATTAGATTAACTTCTCCCTTTAATTTCTTGCAAAAAAGCACAAAAAAATTACAAAACCCCCAAACGGTCCCAAGACTGAATGGAGACCAAACGGTCCCAAGACCGAATGGAAGCCAAACGGTCCCAAGACCGAATGGAGACCAAACAGTTCCAAGATCGAATGGAAGTCGAACAGTCCCAAGACCGAATAAAGGTCAAACGGTCCCAAGACCGTGTGAAGCCAAACGGTCCCTAGATTGTATGAAGCCACACGGTCCCAAGACCGAATAAAGGTCAAATGGTCCCGAGACCGTGTGAAGCCAAACGGTCCTAAGACCGTATGAAGCCACATGGTCCCAAGACCGAATAAAGGTCAAATGGTCCCGAGACCGTGTGAAGCCAAATGGTCCCTAGACCGTATGAAGCCAAACGGTCCCTAGACCGAATGGAGACCAACCGGTCCCGAGACCGTATGAAGCTACACGACCCCAAGATCGAATGAAAGCAAACGGTTTTAGACCGAGAGGACTCAAACGGTCTCCAGACCGAGAGAGTCCAAACGATCTCCAAACTATGTGAAAATCCAAACGGTTTCCAAGATAGTTTGGACCCACATATCCCAAACTGTTTAAGGTTCACTCAAAATCCTATAAATAGAACCCAAAGGGGTCCTTACAAATCATCAAGTTTCATACGCCCAAAGGCTGCCTCTATTATTCCAGAGCCATTCCATCCTTCACCGACTGCCCTGAGGCTACCGGTCTGAGATCCATACTCCATCTCCAAGCTACTTTCTCCCTCATTGGCAAAGAAGGTGGGAAGATGAGGATTCATCATCAAGCAAGCTACAAAGTGTGAAGATCGTTGTTCTCTCTCCTCCAAGGGGTCGACCTTCCTCCATCCTTCATGCAGATGATGCTCTCTCTCTCTTCTCGCCCCCTTCTTTGTTCTTGACATGAGCGAGTAGTCTCATACACTAGGGTGCGGGGAGTAGCCCCGCTACCCATGTTTTCATTTCATGCAATGTAGTTCACAAGTTTGCAATAGAGATATACTTTCTTTTCAGTTCAACATCAATTGTTTAATGAATGCCTGTTGCTTGATCACCAACTTGTGTTACTTATTATCTATCAGTATGAATTGTCTACATTTATACTATTAGATTTGAATCTCGATTGAGTGTTGGTTCTTGATGTATGTAGTCACCATGCATCTATTTCGATATCTAGGAGTGTTTTTCAAAGAGTGGAGTAAACTCATGTCATCATTGTACTTTCATACTATGAAATGGAATCAGTTGACGTATAAAAGTACAACCTTGATAAGTCGAGAAACACACTTTGTGAAGGGAATGATGCAAAGTAGGTGACCATTCATTTGGGGATGGCTGGCTTTGCAACATTCCCACACTTCTCGTAGTTAATTCTATGAAAGGAAACTAAATCTACAAAGATGCTAACTGTTTAGACTCTTATTGCAGGCTAAGTTACTATGTTGCATGTTTTGATCCATGTGTAGTGATGGTGAAAGCTGATCACATCCTAGTGGTTTCTTAACATTGTTTACAACCTTAAATTTACTTTCTTGCTTTTACTTTACTTGCATTTAGTCTAAACAACCAAACCAACTCTCTGATCTAAATACCAACTATTAAGGAGTTAAATGAAATTCTAACGTTTTCTATCTTGTTGATCTTAACAAGACCGTTGTCCCGTGGATTCGACCCTTAACTATACTACGATAAGACTTCCACATATCCTAGCATACATGGGTGGAGTTTTTAATCTAGTATAAGCAAGGCTAAACCTAAAGACTTACTATCTTTAGGATTTTTAGTGGTGCACGCAACTCCATGCAAGTGGAAGATCCATCAAAAATTGGCGCCGTTGCCGGGGACAACGGAACGTTTTTACTTCATTTATCATCTTTCTAGTTGGTTAGGGTTTTACACTTTTACTTTAAACATCACCCCATATTCTCTTGATTTCATCATATCTCCTACATCATCTGAAAAGTGTGTTTCTTCCCCTACTTAGGTAGAAGACGTGTATGCAACCATTGCATAATCTCAGATTCTCCCCAGATCCAGAGTACGACTCTGAGGTAGAAAGAAGCTTCCATCGCCGCATTGGACTTAACCGTCAAAGAGCCATAAAAATGTCCGAAGATCAACGCCAAGCTGCATTAGTGATGGAAAGGGTCAATGCTGCCATAGCAGCCCAGCGAGTGCAAATCATTGCTGACACACGCGCCCAAGTTCAGGCTGAAGTACGGGATGAAGAGCAAGCCCGCATCCGCGCCGAGAATGAAGCAGTCAAGGCTACTGCTCAACAGTTGGTAAGAAGCAAGCAATTACGGGATTACGCTATTCCCAAGAACTACGAAGACAACCATCCAGTCCAACCACCACTCATCAACACTCCTATTTTGAGATTAGGACACAATGGATCCAAATAATGCAGGGCATCTCATTCTTTGGAAGTTTCAGAGATGACTGCATGGACCATTTGAAGAGGTTCAAAGCTCTTTGCAGGTTGGTACCACAAGCTGGAACAACCATGGACGCAGTCATGCTCAGACTCTTCAACTTCACCTTGTTTGGAAGAGCACTAAGCTGGTACAATTCTTTGGACGGGGAGCCAATCACCACCTGGGCTCCCTTGAAAGAGAAGTTCTTGGAGAAATTCTTTCCCCCTTCACTAACCTACCAAATCAGAGGACAAATCAACCAATTCCTTCAACTACCGAGAGAGTCATTGGCTGATTCATGGGAAGGGTTCAAGGAACTCTTGAGGAAATGCCCTCACCATGGAATCTCGCAAAATCAACTCATAGAAACTTTTTATAGGGGTGTAAGTGATGAAATTAAAAATTTCTTAGATTCCTCATCTGGAGGAAACTGTATGAGACAAAACTACAAAGACGCCTGGAGGATCATCACTCTTGGAGCCGAAAATCAATCCAATTGGGGGAGGGTGACCACAGGAGGAGTTCTAAAGGTTTTTAAAGTTGAAGAATCTATGGAAATGAAAGCCATAGCTGAAGCTTTGAAAACCATAGCCAACAAACAACAAGCCCTCAAAGCATCATTTGGGGAGTATGATAGAAAGAAGAGCCCCCAACAAGCTAAAGTAGATATAGGAACTTGTGAGGCCTGTCATGCATCTGATCATCCCACATTGTCATGTGGTCTCCTATACAATGTAATGATGGATTTGCAACCACCTCAACCACAGTATGAGCCAATCATTGAACTGTTGGGTTTTAGGGGAGACAAAGAAGGCAGCGGAAACAAAAATTTTCTCCCCCAACCCATACCGAGGAAACGCGTCAACGTCTATATAATAGGAAATGATGGTTTGTGGAATCATACCTTGTCCTGAGGCTTGCTCGGCGACAATACCTCGCGCAATGCGCGGTCTTCAACTCTGGACTTCGACGGTGTCTGTGCAGCTCCTGGTCGCACCGGGACTGACAACTCCTACTCGAACTGGACTGTCGGATGACAGGTGTCCTCCTAAGCGACAGTGTCCTCCCGCCTCTGTAGTAGTCCACACGGACCACTTGGAACTCCACACTCCTTGTCCCACAAGGAAGTGGAAGGAGTCGCACCCTCCTGTTGAAGTACTAGTCGCCAACACGCTCTCCTGCCTCCTGTTGCAACTGCAGTTGTCCTTCCCTTGCTGCACCTCCCTTTTGTGGGAAGCACTTGCTCGGGCTCTCTCACGGTTACCAAAACCAGAGAGAACGACAACTTGCAGAGCAACTGGTTGCACTGAGCTGTTCTTTAAGAAGCCCCCAATACCCCTATATATATAGGAGAGTCATGGGACATGGTTCTCCATCCCGGGCAATGCGAGACTAAAGCAGGAGTAGAAGGGTTCGAGAATTTTCCACAAAAAGCAACCGGTTCGCAACTTGAAATGATCGGTTCACAACTGAACCGATCGGTTCGGCCATTGAGCCGATCGGTTGGACCTGAGCCAATTTTTTGGGGCACTCCAACCGATCGGTTGGTGCCCTGAACCGATCGGTTCATGTTCCTAATCTGGCTCAAAAAGACTTTCCTTGTTTCTTTCCCAATTGGTATCGAATACAAATATTATTCCCAATCGAACTGGGCAATTTGAAACCAAAGGAAAATTCTTGCCGACATGACTTTTCTCAACTGGTCGGTTGCACCAGTTGAGCCGATCGGTTCAACCCTTGAACCAGTCATTTCAACCTGGGCATGAGCCGATCGGCCTGGACACTCCAGCCGACCGGTTCAGCAACCTCAGCCAACCGGTTCATCACATGAACTGATCGGTTGGGAGCACAGGTTGGGCAAAATCAGTCAATTGCGATTTCAATCAATCCGATACTCCAATCAATGCGTCCAACACCTTGAACCATACGATATTGAGCCATCGACTGATTGAGTGTTTAATTGAACTACTAAACTCCTTTAGTAATCAATCTAAACATTGCTTTGTGGACAAAACTCCTCTTCCAGGTTAAATCCTATGTGTGTGACCCTGCAGGTCCATTTCACGTTGGCAGTGAAAGTCCATAACACTTATGACTTCACAAGCAAAGAGCGGTGCCTAGTCACACATCAGTGCTACCCAAGTGAAAGTAGAAAGTTGGAGAACAACTTTCATCCTACAATCTGTGAATGGTGTTACAGCGAATGTATAATTCCTTTATCACTGATATCCCAAATGAACTCGAGGCATGGAACAGTCATCCTGTCAACGTTCATTCACTTCCTTGATCTAAGAGTAGACTGGAAGAGATATGTATGACATCAGTATCATATACTGATTCACACATGCGTGCACGCCTTTCTCAATCCTACTCATCAAGTGGCCATGGATATCAAACTCCCTAAGGAGGGACAAATCCCATATCTATCACTCACCCCTCAAAAGCCCCATGTGTCAAAGCCACCCAATCATCACCTTTATAACAACCCATGTTTCAGGACTGCGTTTGATGATGTCAAAGTGTGCCCAACGACATGTGTTGAGTGTAGTGATTTCAGGTCTAAGAATCACACTCACCACCATCACTGTGAGTACTGACTGTGACTACCATCTCATGGTTCCATGTGTCATACTCACAGTGGGTCTGTCCGGTACACTTGTTCTCTAACAAGTACCTATGTGTTTGGTTTGATATCTCTATATCATCACTAATGAGATTCTGTCATCAACCAACACCACAATCTAGTCTTGTGTGTCATTGCTGTCTATCTACCTTCCACAATGACATCCGACTATGGACATAACAAGAATGTACAAACTCTTAGCATCCGTATGATCTCATCGTTCAGGTCATGAACCTGAAGGCATACGTCATTGAGTACTGTCATTCTCTAGACATTCAATCTATTCTATCACTATTTCATATGACTGAACCAGAAAGAATTGGAAGCTCGCCTTTTATGTTTATCAAATCAATCTTAATGTATCCCACCAATCATCCCATGATTGGCTCTCAGGGCATACATACCAACAGACTCCCACTTGCACTATGAGCCAATCACCCATGAATCATATTCATAGTGATTTTCAAACATGTCCCACATGTTACTGTGTTGTAGTGTCAACATAGTGAGTAATGGCAACACCTTGCCAAAGTCTGTATAAATTGCATGTCTCTCATCTCTTCGTTGTACGTCACACGTATGAGATGGAGTTGTCGTAATATGCGATCTTGTATTCCATTTGCTAAACTTTAGCCACATTGCATGATCAAGGATTCCAGACTTGTCATCAATGAGTGGAATATAAGTTCATCTCATGAACTTTCAGATCCATATAGTATCCACTGTTGTTCACTAACACATAGATACTCGGCATTTCCCTTTTTAAATGGCTTTATTGGAACACTTCCAATTATCAACAAACATTCTCTTTTATACATCTCATGTATATATATTGCGATTAATTTTCTGTCCTTTCGGAAGTTCGCATCAATGTAACTCTTTACATCGAACTCTTCTCCATAGAACTAGTGCTTCACAAGCACTTATCAAGTTCTCATGGTATTCCAGTAACCCTTACTGGAAATAGACAGACATCCACTCGTCATGTCACACATACGAGTTATCAGGATGAGCACATCATATTGCCATGTCCTACATACAAGATGATGAATGCATTCTATTCTTGCCATGTCATACATGCAAGATAATGGGATGATTACATACATGCTAGATCCATATCTATTCTTAGTGTTCCATTCTTCATAAGAATTGGACACTTGGCCTTGGGATACTAACTCCATGTAACATGGACAAGTTTTCTCCCACTGAATCTGTGCATACTGAACACTTCAGTACAGATTGCCAATGTATGCTCTCTCTTTCCAGGTCAAGAGATTTTCGAGAACTATCTCTATAGATCTCTATTCCTATCACATAGGAAACATCTCTATCTTCCTTAAAGATAATTTCCACTTTTGGATTTCCATTCTAGAACAATTCCATTTCACATCAATATGTGGAATCTGAATACGCTCCCACTAAATCACAGATCACTTCTTTATCTTTGACATATCAGTCAAACCCTTTGACTATATTATCAAAGTAAAGATCCAATTTTGAGTTTCTTGTACTCAATCAATCACATTGATTAGTCCATTGTAACTTATAGACTTCATTTGCATTAGTGGATTCATAAACCTTATAGGCTGTGTCACGTACACATCCTGTTTTTATTCCTCATAGGAATGCGGTTTTAGTATCCATATGCCAAATGTCTTAGTCATTAAGTTGCAATCAACAAGCATCATCCTTGTCAAAATGTTATCCATGTGTCTTAACACTTAAGACTTATTTGCACTTATGGATATGATCCAATGAGTGCTACCATCAAGGTCATACCTTATGGTTCACATGGAAGTCATTTAGGATGTAATGGTTTTAAACCATAACTCAAGATTCGGTTCCTCATATTCATCTTGATAGTTGACTCATCACATGAACAACTCATCACATAGATAATTGAGGTATATCTGTTAAAGATATAAGAACTCACAACCCTTGTGATTCTTAATTTCTTTTATTAGTGTGGGGTATTCTTTTATTAAGAAGAATTCAGTTATTTGATAATCATTCTCTAACTCCTTAGAGTGTGATTCCTTCTTGATTCAGACATCACCATGCCTTAATCATGAGTTTACTATGATACACTATCATAATCACTCATAAGGATCTCAAACATTTGGTCCAAGTATTTCATTCATTGATCTCATCAAGAATTAATACTTTATCAAATTTGTACTTCATTTATGATAATCTTGAACACTTCAAGATATTCATATTGGTATTTCTCTAAACACCATTTGAAGTATTAGCATTTATTCCAATAGGTATGTAAATACATCACATGCATTATACCTAATAGGATAATCACTCTCCCACTACATTAGTGAAGATTGATTAATCATGTCCAAGATATTCATGTCCCTTACTGGTTCTCTAACCAAAAGAGTCTAGTTTTATCCATCACATGGAAACTAGAAATGAATTTCTTATGATTAATGCTAATTAAATTGTTTGAGTTATCTATAATTTTTAGGTATCGTCTTATATCAAATATCACAAGATAAATAAGGCATCGCCACAAAGATCACATCTTTAAGATTGAAAACACAACTTTATTGATTGCCATCATTGTCACACAATATGCAAAAATAAAGTGTTTCTATCTATTGGCAAGTATGAAATAGCAGTTCATAACTGTATTACATGCCTTATTGGCTGAAAATAAACTAAAGTATTCCTATCTATAAAGGCAACACTTGCCCCAAGTAAGAATGCTTTACACTTTACATCTTGATATCATATATCTCAAAAAGTGTTACAAGTTTATTTACATGACACCTTCAAGTAGAGGCTTCAGTCGCCTCCTTCTTCTTTTGTTCTTCCAGGTAGAGAGGACAATTCCTTTTCCAATGTCCTGGCTTTTGACAATGGTGGCAATTTCCTTTCTTGGTCACGCCCCCTTTGGCCTTGAGAGCTGAAGATGGCTTGGACTCCTGGCTAGCTTCAGAACCTTTCTTAGCTTTGCCCTTGCCCTTGCGCTTGGACTTGCCTTTCTTGCTCGTGATCACCATCACGGACTTAGGCTTGTCCTTCTTCATCTGTAACTCAGCTGTCCTCAACATGCCCAACAACTCTGACAGTGGCCTATCAAAGTTGTTCATGTTGTAGTTCATCACAAACTGACTGTAAGATTCTGGCAACGATTGTAGTATCACGTCAGTAGCCAACTCTTGGCTCAGTGGAAATCCCAGTCTCTACAGGTTCTCCACATACCCAATCATCTTGAGTGTGTGAGGACCAACTGGATCTCCTTCTATCATGACACACTTGAACAGCGCCCTAGAAACATTGTACCTCTCTTGCCGTGCCTGATCTTCATACATGTTCCTGAGATGCAGAATCATCTCTATGACACCCATGTTCTCATGTTGCCTCTGCAACTCATGGTTCATTGAACATAGCATCAAGCACTTTGCATCAATGGCATCATTAGAATGCTTCTTGTAAGCATCCCTTTCTGTCCTTGGTGCATCAGGAGCGGGTTCCTCTGGAATTGGAGTATCCATGACATAGAGCTTACGCTCTTGAGTGAGAACAATTCTCAATGTCCGATACCAGTCGTAGAAGTTTGTCCCATTTAGCTTGTCCTTGTCAAGGACTGATCGTAAGGAAAAGTTGTTGTTGTTTGTTGCCATTTGAACTACAAAAGGAAAATATGCAATTTTAGTCCAAAACTCATTTTTGACTTGTTTTGATTGATTTGAAAATTTGACGATATAATTAGGCCTTTAATTAATTATCGCTCCCACTATTTTACTTCAAATCGATAGCCCTCACCATCAATTCGGAAGATTGCAGCGTACAACCTTCTAGTGGGCAAGATCCTGAAATCCTCTAAGCCATGGACCAGCTAGGGCTGTCACCCACAACATAGATCTCTCAGGTAGGCAACTTTTGCCAATTGCATCATATGCAACTCTTGATAAGATGTCATATACAACTCTTTGCAATGATCATCTCCATACCTCAAGGTACTAGATCCCATCTAGATCACCTTGTTAAGTCTGACCCAAAGCAAACACGATGAACATGCACCCTGCTAGGGCAGACCCACACATTCATCCTTCACGCTTCCAGGAGGTAGACGGTGAACCACGCTAGGGCGTGCCCACACTTGGTCGAACAAGTTTTTCACGTGTGTCGCATTTGGAAGGCATCTAAAACTTAATATTTTAATGAGGGATTTGGTTTTATGTACATATACATATCCAATCACCAGAATACATAGTACGTATCATATACATGCTATATCCCACAGAAAACATGCACAAACGATAACAAGTGATGATTATGGCCATCCTAATGTGATTCCTCGAGCCAAGAGGAATCACGGTCATCTAGGTCAACATCACATGCAACCTGTACAAGATGAACATCTGTGCCTTGCCATCCGAGTTGATCAACTCATCACATGAATGATCTGTACTCTCCAGCTGTTCGTCTGGGTGCCACCAGCCGATCGGTTGGCTCCTCCAACCGATCAGTTTGCCTGGTCGTCGTGCATCTCGTCATGTCCGCCACCCGCTCGTCTCGCTCCTCAAACCAGTCATCAACCGATCAGTTCACTCCTTGAACCGACCGCTTGGAAGGTCAACCAATCGGTTCACTCCTTGAACCGATCGTCTGAGCAGTCATCTTGATGTCCGCCGGTCTTTGACATAACAGGAAATAAAATCATATTCTATTAATTACATTGCTTTAAAAAGGAAACCCCGATTTACATTCCGAGGGAGCAAAGGTAGGAAAGAATCTCGAATTATTTCGAGTTACATCAGGAATAAGAGAGGGAAGATCGGTGCACAGAGCGAGATGCAAGCAACCACACACAACCAATCACATATAGGGGTTTATAGGCCATAATCACGCTACACACATCCACCACAAAACTCATTTAAGGGCGACGCGTATCGAGTGCATTAATAATACATATCATATATGTAATTTGGGATTTGTGGATTTAGGATTGGACATGCATAAAGCCAATATTATTCGCATCGCATGCAATAAATAAAGGCGACAAACCAAAATCGATCATATCGATATTCCTAAAATATAGAGTAGTTGACGTGGCTCTGATACCACTGTTGGGTTTTAGGGGAGACAGAGAAGGCAGCGGAAACAAAAATTTTCTCCCCCAACCCATACCGAGGAAACGCGTCAACGTCTATATAATAGGAAATGATGGTTTGTGGAATAATACCTTGTCCCGAGGCTTGCTCGGCGACAATACCTCGCGCAATGTGCGGTCTTCAACTCCGGACTTCGACGGTGTCTGTGCAGCTCCTAGTCGCACCGGGACTGACAACTCCTACTCAAACCGGACTGTCGGATGACAGGTGTCCTACTAAGTGGCAGTGTCCTCCCGCCTCTGTAGTAGTCCACACGGACCACCTGGAACTCCACACTCCTTGTCCCACAAGGAAGTGGAAGGAGTCACACCCTCCTGTTGACGTACTAGTCGCCAACACGCTCTCCTGCCTCCTGTTGCAACTGCAGTTGTCCTTCCCTTGCTGCACCTCCCTTTTACGGGAAGCACTTGCTCGGGCTCTCTCACGGTTACCAAAACCAGAGAGAACGACAACTTGCAGAGCAACTGGTTGCACTGAGCTATACTTTGAGAAGCCCCCAATACCCCTATATATATAGGAGAGTCATGGGACATGGTTCTCCATCCCGTGCAATGCGGGACTAAAGCAGGAGTAGAAGGGTTCGAGAATTTTCCACAAAAAGCAACCGGTTCGCAACTTGAAATGATCGGTTCACAACTGAACCGATCGGTTCGGCCATTGAGCCGATCAGTTGGACCTGAGCCGATCATTTGGGGCACTCCAACCGATCAGTTGGTGCCCTGAACCGATCGGTTCATGGTCCTAATCCGGCTCAAAAAGAATTTCCTTGTTTCTTTCCCAATTGGTATCGAATACCAATATTATTCCCAATCGAATTGGGCAATTTGAAACCAAAGGAAAATTCTTGCCGACATGACTTTTCTCAACTGGTCGGTTGCACCAGTTGAGCCGATCGGTTCAACCCTTGAACCGGTCATTTCAACCTGGGCATGAGCCGATCGGCCTAGACACTCCAGCCGACCGGTTCAGCAACCTCAGCCGACCGGTTCATCACATGAACCGATCGGTTGGGAGCACAGGTTGGGCAAAATCAGTCAATTGCGATTTCAATCAATCCGATACTCCAATCAATGCGTCCAACACCTTGAACCATACGATATTGAGCCATCGACTGATTGAGTGTTTAATTGAACTACTAAACTCCTTTAGTAATCAATCTAAACATTGCTTTGTGGACAAAACTCCTCTTCCAGGTTAAATCCTATGTGTGTGACCCTGCAGGTCCATTTCACGTTGGCAGTGAAAGTCCATAACACTTATGACTTCACAAGCAAAGAGCGGTGCCTAGTCACACATCAGTGCTACCCAAGTGAAAGTAGAAAGTTGGAGAACAACTTTCATCCTACAATCCGTGAATGGTGTTACAGCGAATGTATAATTCCTTTATCACTGATATCCCGAATGAACTCGAGGCATGGAACAGTCATCTTGTCAACGTTCATTCACTTCCTTGATCTCAGAGTAGACTGGAAGAGATATGTATGACATCAGTATCATATACTGATTCACACATGCGTGCACGCCTTTCTCAATCCTACTCATCAAGTGGCCATGGATATCAAACTCCCTAAGGAGGGACAAATCCCATATCTATCACTCACCCCTCAAAAGCCCCATGTGTCAAAGCCACCCAATCATCACCTTTATAACAACCCATGTTTTAGGACTGCGTTTGATGATGTCAAAGTGTGCCCAACGACATGTGTTGAGTGTAGTGATTTCAGGTCTAAGAATCACACTCACCACCATCACTGTGAGTACTGACTGTGACTACCATCTCATGGATCCATGTGTCATACTCACGGTGGGTCTGTCCGGTACACTTGTTCTCTAACAAGTACCTATGTGTTTGGTTTGATATCTCTATATCATGACTAATGAGATTCTGTCATCAACCAACACCACAATCTAGTCTTGTGTGTCATTGTTGTCTATCTACCTTCCACAATGACATCCGACTAGGGACATAACAAGAATGTACAAACTCTTAGCATCTGTATGATCTCATCGTTCAGGTCATGAACCTGAAGGCATACGTCATTGAGTACTGTCATTCTCTAGACATTCAATCTGTTCTATCACTATCTCATATGACTGAACCAGAAAGAATTGGAAGCTCGCCTTTTATGTTTATCAAATCAATCTTAATGTATCCCACCAATCATCCCATGATTGGCTCTCAGGGCATACATACCAACATGAACACCCTAAGGATCAGATGCCAGAATAAGTAAATTCCATCCATTCCATACTAGGACAAGCTTACTACAATCCAAATCAACTGAGAACATACATACCAACATGAACACCCTAAGGATCAGATGCCAGAATAAGTAAATTCCATCCATTCCATACTAGGACAAGCTTACTACAATGCAAATCAACTGAGAAACCATCCCAGGTTTCAATATGGAAATCCTATGGGGACTACTAACCCGCAACATCAAACACAAGGTGGATCTTCCAACAGACTACCACTTGGATTTCAAAGCAACTACAACCAAAATCAAGGGAATTTTAGAAACAATTTCCAGAGATCCAACTACCCAAGGAATCCCTCTGCATACTACCAATATACTCACCCTCATTTGCACCCGCAATTGCAACAAACTCAGGTGCAACGGCCACAGCAACCTCAGTTGCCAGCACCTCAGTTGCCAGCACCTCAACATCAACCACCTCAAGGGAAGCAACAACTCACTCAATTTCAACAGAAGAATGCCCCACCACAGCAGACTGATGAACTATCCTTGATAAGGCAGATGCTGCAATCACAGCAAACCATGCTGGCTAACTAGTAAGCCCATCAAAAAGCTGTGGAAACCCATTTAGCACAGATAGCAGCTCAGCTAAAACTTCCATTGGGCACTTTCGCTGGCCAGCCAGAAGCAAATCCAAGGCACAATCAACATAGACCAGAACAATTAAATGTTGTTACAACAAGTTCTGGTCGTGCTCTCACTGAAGCCATCTCGGTTAATCAAGAAGATATGGATGTAACTGAAATCATCCCAACAAAAGAATTAGGTCAAGAAGCTGAAGAAAGGAAAGAAAAGGAACAAGGTCCCAAAGAACTAGAGGTTCCACAATATAAGCCAAGGATACCCTATCCTGGCAGGTTAAAGGAAACCAGACTAGACTCTAGATTCCAGAAATTCAAAGAGGCAATGAAGAAACTTTATGTTGATATTCCCATTCTCGATGCCTTATCTGAAATCCCAGCTTGGTCTAAATACCTGAAGACATTGTTGTCAAAGAAATATATGACAGAGGAGCATGAAACTGTCAAGCTAGCCCAAACAACTTCCGATATCATTTTGAATAAAATGCTAAAAAGCCAGAAGGACCCTGGCTCCTTTGGCATACAATGCTCTATTGGGGACACTTCTTGTAAAAAGGGATTGGCCGACTTGGGATCCAACATATCAATTATGCCATTTTCCATGTGCAAAATATTGGGGTTCACTGACTTGTTTCCTACAACAATGACCATCCAGCTCGTTGATTCCACCATTACTGCACCCCTGGGAATCCTTGAAGATATTCCAGTAAGGGTGGGGAGGGACTCTTATGTCCCTTGTGATTTTTTCATTATGGATATAAAAGAAGACCTAAGGTATCTGATAATATTTGGTAGACCCTTCCTCGCCACAGCTAGAGCATTAATTGATGTCGAGGCGGGCATAATTACCTTGAGGTTGGGTAAAGAAACTGTTCAATTCAGGGTTTTCAACAGCCTGAAGAGCCCTAGTATCCATGAAGAGGTTTTTTTCTTGAAGCAATTGATAAAATGTCTCAACTCAAGCAAGCAAATATAGAACCAACAGATGCCCTAGAGGGCGCTCTAATAAATCCGGAAGCTGAATTTTCAACCAACGAGTTAGTTCAGCAATTCCTGTAATACTTGGAGCAGGATGAAAAAGCCCCAGATGCTACTTTTGAAGAACTGAAATCTGTCACCATATTAGAGACAACAGAAGTACCCAAAGCCCTAAAAATGAAAACTCTACCAACTGGGCTCAAACATGTCTTCCTAGATGAAGAAAAATTATGTCTAGTTATCATTAGCTCCTCTCTGGTTGACGATTAGGAAGAAAGGCTTCTCACTGAACTAAGGAAGCAGAAGAAAGCAATTGGGTACAAGATGACTGACCTAACAGGCATAAACCCAACTCTATGCATGCATAAACTACTTATGATAGAAGAGTTCAAATCCTCAAGGGAGAACCAGAGAAAACTGAACCCAAATATGAAAGAGGTAGTTCGCCTCGAGGTTCTCAAACTCTTCAAAGCAGGTATTATCTATCCAATTTCTAACTCTCAGTGGGTTAGTCCTGTCCAAGTGGTCCCTAAAAGGGGGGGAACCATTGTTGTCTTAAATGATAAGAATGAACTAGTACCTACAAGGACCATTACTGGTTGGAGAATGTGCATTGATTATAGAAAACTAAACAAATCAACAAGGAAAGACCATTTTCCCTTACCCTTCCTTGACGAAGTCCTTGAGCGGCTAGCCCACCAAAAAAATTTCTGCTACCTCGACGGATATTCTGGTTTTTACCAAATCCCAATTCACCCCGAAGACCAAGAAAAAATGACATTTACTTGTCCTTTTGGAACATACGCCTTCAGAAGGATGCCCTTCAGGCTATGCAACACACCCGCAACCTTCCAAAGGTGCATGACTGCTATCTTTGCAGGATTAACCGAAACCATTATGGAGGTGTTCATGGATGATTTTTCAGTATACAGAGACTCTTTTGATAACTGTCTGCTCAACCTAAGTAAAGTCTTATAGAGATGCAAGGAAACAAACCTTATCCTAAACTGGGAAAAATGTCACTTTATGGTGACCGAAGGTGTTGTCCTCAGACATCGAGTGAGCGAAAGAGGAATCGAAGTAGACAAGGCATAAGGAGAGTGCGAGATTTCTTGGGACATGTCGAGTTCTACCAAAGATTTATCAAAGACTTCTCAAAAATAGCAAAACCTATGACTTACCTATTGACCAAGGATGCTGATTTCAACTTTGACCATGAATGCTTGCATAGATTTACAACCTTGAAGAATGCTCTAATCTCTGCACCCATTCTGAGAGCGCCTGACTAGTCACAACCTTTTGAAATAATGTGTGACGCTAGTGACTATGTCATAGGGGATATTCTGGGGTAGAGAATAGACAAAAATCCATATGTAATATACTACGCATCCAAGACGTTAGATGAGGTGTAAAAGAATTATACTACTACTGAAAAGGAATTCTTAGCCGTCATCTACGCTTTCGAAAAATTTCATTCTTATCTAATTGGATCAAAGGTCATAGTATACACAGACCACTCCGCCATCAAATATCTTATTCAGAAATAGGATGCAAAACCCAGACTCATCCGCTAGGTATTGATGTTGTAAGAATTTGATCTTGAAATAAAAGACAAGAGCAGAGTGGAAAATGTCATCGCTGACCACCTAAGTCACATCGAGTGTCAAGAGGATGACAATGTACCTATCCGAGACTCCCTCCTTGACGACCAGCTTATGAAAATTACCACTGGATTTTGCTGGTATGCTGCCATAGTGAACTATCTGGCTACAGGAATCATCCACCCTTCTGCCTCTCACCATGATAAAAAGAAATTTCTCCATGATGTTAAGCAACACTTTTGGGAAGAACCCTATCTTTTTTGTCTATGTGCATACGGACCTTTCTGTCGATGCCTACCAGAAGAGGAAATTACCCCTGTCTTAGAGCACTGTCATTCTGGCCCCACTGGGGGGCACATGAGCTCGAAGAAGACTGCTCTAAAAGTTCTACAATCGGGTTTCTTTTGGCCAACAATAGAAAATGATTCCTATGATTTTGTAAGATCCTATAATAAATGCCAGCTTTCTGGCATTATAACTAAACGGAATGAAATGCCTCTCACTCTGTGGCAAGAAATTGAACTTTTTGATGTTTGGGGAATAAACTAAATGGGTCCCTTCCCCTCATCTTATGGACTCTCTTACATATTGGTCAATGTGGATTATGTTTCGAAATGGGTAGAAGTTATACCCACTGTATCCTGCGATTCCAAGCCAGGCATCAAGATGTTCAAAAATGTCATCTTCCCCAGATTC
Source organism: Alisma plantago-aquatica (assembly GCA_963693085.1). Taxonomy (NCBI): domain Eukaryota; kingdom Viridiplantae; phylum Streptophyta; class Magnoliopsida; order Alismatales; family Alismataceae; genus Alisma; species Alisma plantago-aquatica. Next base: position 562,660,919 of record OY856410.1, on the reverse strand, counting down.
AGAGTCCCCCGAACTATCATATAAGACGGAGGAACCCATTTTCTGGAAAGAAGCTTCGAAGCCCTCCTGAGAAAATATGGGGTCAACCATAAGGTCGCCACACCTTACCATCCACAAACAAGTGGCCAAGTTGAAGTTTCAAATAGACAACTGAAAGCTATCTTAGAAAAAAAAATCAATAGACATCGTATTGATTGGTCTACCAAGCTCCCCGATGCCCTTTGGGCATACCGCACGGCTTACAAAACACTGATAGGAACAACCTCGTTCCGCCTGGTGTATGGAAAGTCGTGTCATATACCAGTTGAACTAGAACATAAAGCTTGGTGGGCCATCAAACAGCTGAACTTTGATCTCGAAAGTGCTGGTGAATATAGACAACTTCAACTACTAGAACTTGAAGAGCTTAGAATGACAGCTTACCAAAGTGTCAGAATCTATAAAGAACAAACAAAGATGTGGCACAACGGCCACCTCAAAAGAAAAGACATTGTTGTCGAAGATAAGGTACTACTCTTCAATTCTAGACTTAAGATGTTTCCTGGAAATCTCCGCATGAAATGGTCTAGACCTTTCACAATTAAACACATCTACCCCACCGGAGCAGTCATCATCCTTGATAATAATGTGGGAGAATGGACAGTTAATGGCCACAAATTGAAGAGATACTACACACCAGCAGATAAAATACCAAGACAAACTATCGAGATCCATGATCCTTCAACATCGACATAACCAAATCGGATTTTCTTCGGGCCAGTGACGTAAAACAAAGGCGCTACTTGGGAGGCAACCCAAGCTCTGAGTACCGCCATTTTATTTTGCCTAGTTTTGTTAATTTTCTAATCTCTTCATTTGATCTAGACTTATCTTCTTTAATCTAAAAATATAAAAATTCACATAAATAACCAAAACAAGCATAAAAATATAAAATCCAAAAATCTAATTAAATCTTAACCTAACGGTTTCGAAACCGTTTGGACTCAAACGGTCTCGAAACTGATCGGTCCTTTCGATCTCAAAACCGTTTGGACCCCAAACGGTCCCAAAACTATTTGGACCCCAAACGGTCTCAAGACTATTTGCCCTAGGGAATTTATAGCGTCGCCCCTCCTTTTTCTATAAATATTGCTCGACCCCCTCCCTTTTTCTTTCCTTTGCTTCCCGAGACTTTGCTCACGCATGAAACCATGTTCCATTCACTCTGCTCTTATGACCACTATCCTTTGCCTCTCGTCTCCAATTCATTTCAACCTGCTCCGTCCGCTCCTCCGATGATACCACCACCACGACGCATCCTTCACCTACGCCATCATCACCTAAGCAGCAAGGTAGAATGCTGCTATCGCAACCACTGTTCCCACTGTCGCCGGCATCATTTCCACCATTTCTACCATGAACAAACTTCGCTATTTCCACCACCGCTTTTACCGCCATTAACACCTTCATCGATGACGTCGTTTTCACTTCTTCTGCCATCATTTCGTCATATAGTCGTCACTGACAGTTTCATCTTCCTCGCGGTTTTGACCCATATGGTCTTGAAATCGTTTGGAGCCATACGGTCTTGAAACTGTATGGAGCCATACGGTCTTGAAACTATTTGAGCCTTACGGTCTTGAAACCATTTGAGCCATACGGTCTTTAAACTATTTGGATCCATACAGTCTTGAAACCATATGGAGCCATACGGTCTTGAAACCGTTTGAGCTATACGGTCTTAAAACCGTATGGAGCCATACAGTCTTGAAACCGTTTGAGCCTTATGGTCTTGAAACCGTTTGGAGCCATACGGTCTTGAAACCATTTGGAGCCAAGTGGTCTTGAAACCGTTTGGTGCCAAACCAGTATGAGTTCACCCTTAAACGATTTCTTCTTTCAAATTTGCAATTCTTTCCAACATAATAATTTTCTGATTACAGAATGGCCTCACCTGCAAAACAAGCCACATGAACTGCCGATGCTCCCTTCTGTATAAGGGAGCAATTACTGGAGGATCGTGCAAAGCTCCAGCACGTCATGGAAACTTATGAAAGGACCAGAAAGGTCCCACCAAAAGTTGACATGATTAAAGTCCTATATGAAATTGACTGAATCATCATGTGCCTAGCCGAAGACCCTGTTGAAGAAGTATAGGAGATTTCCTCCAGTGATAAAGGTTTGGAGTATGATCCAAATCCCGAGGAGGAATCTCTATCCACAAATACAAAGGGGAAACGGAGGACCCAGGAAACTCCAAAAGAACAACCAACAAAGAAACGAGCAAGGAAGCAGGTACATCCCGCCACTGCAAGGGAACAAACCCTGGCGGGATACGTTCCGTCAATCACTGCTGATCCCGCCACCACCGCTGCCCCTGCTTTCACCACCATCACCACCATAGCACCACCACCAGCAAATCTTTTCATTTACACCCTGTCGTCTATTGACAAGACCTTGAAGCCAACAAAGTATGTTTGCTCCAGCATACTACTAAAGATGGGGATATATGACAAAATCCTCACTCTGCTCGATAATGCCAACCTTTCAAGACTCTTCTTTGTCCTTGAGATTTCTTATGTTGAGCCCACAACTGAATTCTTCACATATCTCAACAAAGAAGTTGTGGACATTATGGATAGATCAAGGGACAGAGGTGACCGCAGGCCGGTCACCAAACTCTTTGACAACAAGGTTGTCATAATGGAAAACATGTGGAATGAAATATTTATAGACAACCAGTAGCAGTTGAAGAAGGCCAAAGTTGTAGGCATAGAAAGCTCCTAGTTCAACAAGCATATATTCTGGAAATCCCTGACAGGGATCCCGACCTACGAGGCAAAAACCTACAAGGCCTCCAATATTCAATCTGGACTGGTGCGCACATTGTAGAAAATTCTTACAGGTGCACTTTTCCCCAGGATAGAGGGCGGAAATGTTAGCATTTTCGACCTTTTCGTACTCTGGTCCATTCTAAAAGGGCATCCGGTCAACATTAGATGGCAATTGATACACAAGCACACATCTTATGCCCTCAGGAAAGAAATATGTATGGGAAGTCATATAACATCCATCCTAAAATATCTCAAGATGGACAGACTACTCCCCAGGTACACAAAGATCAAGGGCGACATCCTTACCAATGAGCAGACCTTAAAAATATCATACATCATCAAAGAAAAGGATGCAAAGATGCACTATATCTTTTGCCCTATAGTAAAATCCTCAAGGACTCTGTTGCCGCTTCCAGAGCTTGCAGACTATGACAAGGAAAAGCTTCTCTTCACCTAAGAGAAGCTTGCATACCTCCTAGCTTCGGTCAAAATACAAGAAAAGAAATCCAAAGCAGGGTAGACAGAGCATAGCATCACCGCCCGACAGTAACAATAACAAAAATACCAGTGAAAGGACCATCCAAAGGGCGATTGCAGATACAACAGCTGTCGGGAATGCCGACATCAAAACTAAATCCAGAGGAAGAACCCCCCTCCCCAAAGAAAATATCATCACCTCATTACTAGACTCCTTCATCATGAGTCTAAATGTTGAACTTACCTCCACCACCACCCCCACCACACCACCATCCTCCACTATTCCACAATCCACAACTCTCCCATATTTCTCCACAATGATGACCACCACATTTCCTTTCTCTGCAACCACACCACCACCTGCATCTTCCTCTCTACCCTTTTTCTCTTCAGGCATCACACTCCCCACTTCAATGCCCGACTTCACCTCCTTCGCCTCCACCTCCATTGTTTTTCCCTCGACATTCTCGATTCCACCTTTCTCTCCCAGAATGCCACCACCCTTCCCATCCGCCACCCCGACACCACTGGTGACTCCATCTACAGTCACCACGCAGTTTGAGGGACCATCCACAACGTCTTTTTCACAAGGCACTACCTCCCTTCCACCCCGACCCCAGCCGCCACACCCATCCATAACTGGGGTCCCTTTTACAAATGTTGGTGAGGAATTCAGACGTAAATTTGACGCCATCCAAAATCTCCTCACCAACCCTTCTAACATAATGCAATCTATTTTCTCTTGTGTGTAGGGTCTTACTAAACAGGTCACCAAGATCGAAGAGCAAACCCGCGCCTTACCGGGCATCCTCTCAAATATCCACCAACGACAGGAAGTAGCGGCCACACAAGTCGAACACATCGATGACCGCCTACAACAACTACCACAATTGGTGCTTGAGATTAAGAGCCAGCAAGCAGCGTTGGCTCAACAAGTTGATAGGATCTCTATGCAGACTCAACCTCTGCCTGAGACCCTGTGCGAGCTTAAGCAGCAACAAATTGCTTTTAGCACGCGCTTTGACGACATCAACAACACCCTTACACAACTCCATTGCCACCATGAGGAGTCGTCACATAATGAAATCAACCAATTATGAGCTCAGGTGATAGATCTCACTGCATGACTCCTCTCCACCAAGGCTAGATATTTAGATCTTACATAAACCCACAACACACTGCTTGAAACACATGAGCATGTGCAAGTGGCTTTCGACGAACTACAAGCCCTTCACCGGCAGTGCAAGAAGACTACAACAATGAAAACAAAAGATAAAGCAGCAGACAATGACGAAGAGGAAGAAGACAAAGTTGAGGAAGATTCTGAATCCTCCGCTGACTCCAATGATGATAGTTCCTCTCTAGATGACAAACCTGATGACCCAGGACATGCTGGGGAGGGAACCATCTGAGGAGCAGAACCTTCAAAGAAAGCAGATGACAAAGACCACCGTGAAGGTGGAAGCGATCCCAAAACCCATGATCACAATGGCAATGTTAACATGTCATTTGGGGATCAATTCATTGACTACTCAACCATGGGATCTCTGGGGGAAATCGTCAAAGACGTCGCTTTTGCTGAGTTCCAACAATGTATATTGGGAACTAGCACAAGTCAACCAACAGCAAACCTTCAACATCACTCCACCCCAGAGCAATCTTCACCTTTTCCCCCAGACCATGAAGAGGAAGACAGAGTGAGTCTAGACATGGATATTGGACTCGACTCTACTTCTGAATCAGAAAAAAGATGAAGATCTGCAATAATATATGAATGACTTAGTGCAGACTTCTCTTCCACCTCTATAGGAGCTTCCCTCGCCGCCACCTCTACCTAAGATGATGCACGACCTAGACATGGTGGTCATCTCTACCCTAGATGTCCATGATATCTTCATCCTGAACACTATAGTAGACGATGCCAAAAAGGGGGGGACATCATCTACACGAATATAACAACTAAGCGTAAATTGACACGTGAAGATTTCCGCACCATCCTTCGACCACAATCAACAGTGCAGATGGAAATCTTCCATGTCCTTCTCGCCAACTCTATTGAAATATACAGAATCTCAAAATGACTGCAACCAGTTTTCAATGCTTCACCAGCTCTGGCTATGAGCCTATTATACAAAGATTTACGCAATAAGTCTATAGAGCGGCTACGCGTCAGAATCACTCGAAAGGTGTGATATCTCATGGTCCCCTTTCAAGTTTCTGGCCACTAGCTACTCATGATCGTTGACACCGTCGCCCGCAATGCCAAGGTGTACAAATTTTGTGCCAACAAACTAAAGGCCAGAACAATCAACTTTGCTAGAGAAGAAGCCAGAGAAGCAAGATGCATCCCCTTCTGGCTTCTCAAACTAATTTGGGCTGTCTGCCCTTCTCTCAAGAATGGTTGGAACCAACCTTGGTTCCAAATCATCACTCCACCAGTCCAAACCACTAACGGATCTGGGGATTGCGCCTTCTGCACTATACGCCACATACAAGCGCTTAATCAACAAACACCCTTCACCAAGCTGGCCACAGAAGATTTTCACTCGCTACGAGGCTGTTACGCCATTGAGTTCATATGTGACAGAAGGTTCTTCAACAACCCAACTATGGCGCCAGACGACGTCCCTCGCTACCTTTTTTCGGCCATACAACGTCCACAAAGGCGACCTTTCCGACAAACATTAACAGACCTGGAGAAAGACCAACAACCTGCCACAGTCCCTGAAATAAGACAATGGTACCCTTACATTTTTTATTTGGCAGAAGACACAGGGGACATCGACTTGATATTAGGGGCCACAATCAATAGACCTTCCACACAAATGGTGCCCCTACCTGTCATAGAATCGACGTTTCCTAACTTTGACCCTGCAGCTTGCAAGAGTCTTTTTGAAAATGAACTCTGACTCATCATGTCTAGGATATATGCCGAGAAAGATGAGCTCGTTTTTCTAGACGGAGATATTCTAGTCATGGTAGATACCCTCTGTGAAACCGTACAATTACAAGGATTTCTATCTGTGAGCCTGATGACTGCTTATCAATATCTCCTCGGACGGAACCATCCTATGATTTACATGGCATCAGCTTACATGAAGGATGACCTACTAAAGTTAAAGAACTTCGGAACCACGGAGGCACTTATCTCTTGTCTCCAGCATACAACTCCCAAGTTCATTATACTTCCTTTCCTTCACTCAGAGCACTGGATGTTACTGGCGACAAACCTTCCTGAAGGAACAACAATCATCTATAATAGTTTCGACAACCAATTTGATCCTAACCAGAACCAGTATGTTGTGACAGATAACATGCCCACGGAGGAGGTGGCAAAGGAATGTGCTGATAAACTACAAGATATTTTAAGCAAGCATACAAGGACGTATGACAAAGAACACTTTCATCGCCCACCCTTCAGCCACAGATGCCCCCAGCAGCTTTGAGAATCAAACGATTGCGGCTTCCACGTCCTCTACTGGATGTACACCCTCATTGTTCTTGGAAGACCAGTAGAGGACATGACGGACGTGGATTACCACGCTCTACATGGAAAGTTCGCAGCTAATCTTCTCTGAACGCATGGAGCTAACAAAAGACTAACAGAAGCCTAATGCCCTTATCCACGTACTTCTCAACCTATCACTTTGACACTCTGAGGACAGAGTGAGTGATAAGTTAGGGGGGAGGTACACTAGACAAGGACGAGGTATCATTTCTCAACCCTTCTCCCTCTGCTCTTTTTATTCACTCCTATTTTTTTCTATGCATTGATTTTTTTTTACCTTTCTTTTCACATTTAGACTTTTTCAATAATCTCTTTGATAGAATAATTCTTGTACATAAGTATAACATCACTCTTGGAAAAGGTCACCCCCAGCTAAATTTAGAATAAAAGTAGTCCTCAAAGGCAATAACATAAAAAGCATTTAGGCATGTAATGGCAAATCAATAAACTACTTCCACACTCGATTTCCATGCTTTTGCTTCAACTCTGCTCCAGACTCTCCACAAGTTAACATCATAGCCAAAGCCAGCCAAAACTCTCTCAAGGAAGGGAGGGAACTAGGTGAAATACAAATCAAGGAACCTCGCAAATGGACCACCAAGTACGAAACCGAAATAAGTGCATGTCAGGAGACTCCAAGAACAATTTTCTTCTTTTCAAAAAAAAAGAGGCCTGGCAGCCCAAAAAAAATCCATAAATATCCAACTCCTAATCAT